>OZ020269.1:25032962-25381582 GCA_963971225.1 Melieria omissa | reverse complement strand
ATATCAGGGAAAGTTTGTGTTCTAATTGAAGTCTACGAAATGAGCGTGTTTGATCAAAACCCTGTTTTTTTAACAATGGTTAAATAAAATCAAAAAGTGATAATTTTGTATTCTTTCATTAATATTAAATAATTTTTATGTAATTAAAAAATATTGATACAAAATATTTGTTAACCCGTTTTAAGTTAATATTGTTCAAAAGTAGCTCTAGAACTCTAACAAAGAGGTTGTCAAATGTCGTGTGCACACTTCTTAGGGAAGTGTTTCATGATTTATCATTGAATACCAAAAAGTAATATCGAGACACAGGGTAAAATTCGAGGTCGAAAGGGTTAAATATTGATCTAGCTGTATGAAGCTTCTGTAGATTTCTAGTAGAAAGTGATTAAATCTCACTCCACTTGATTACAGATTACGACTTTCAATTTGATTCTTCGATTCGACATTGAAAAATTTTTTTAACTTTCTGTCAGAGGTTTTATGGAAGAAATCATTCTTATTTTATGAGCTATAAAGAGGATCACAATAGATCCAACAGTTTGCAGTACATAATCTCGCTTTATAAGTCTAATCTACGATTAGGTCTTTAGATAAAAACAGCATATTTGAATTTGGGTTTCATGAAAGTTTAACACTAGAAAGACCGTTATGTCATTTTGAGGGTTTTTTATTCCTAAATATCCGTATTTTCTTAAGTGTTTCTGTCAACATTTGCTTTGGTAACTTTTAATTTTTTATGGTGGAAAATTGTATATTTAAAAAAATTTATTTTGTGGAAAATTTACCAAATCCGATGTGTACTTTTCGAGACTTACTTAGTGACTCTTAATTTTTGTATGGTAAACAATTTTATATTTTTTGAAAATTTATTTTGTGAAAAATAAGCCAAATCCGATGTGTAATTTTTGAGATATCAGCGAATATTATTCTTTATAGGTATGTAAGGAGGACGAGTATGTATGTAGAGGACGAGCTTTTCCAACACAAGGAAGTCAACTTTGAAAAGATACACAAAAAAATACAGTTAATAGATTTACTAGATAGGTATTCGTTAAATTCTGCTTGTGAAGCCAATAAGCAAAGATTTTAAAAGCACATAGATTATTTTGACAGATTTTATGACATGGGAAATGTTCGAAAAAATAATAAGCTACTTGTAGTTTTTAAGTCATTTTTGGGGCGTAAACATGCAAACCTCGAAACAAGATATTTAACTTCATAGCTTTATAGATAAAATATAGCATTTCTTATCCAATTAGTTTGAAATTTCACCTGTCACTTGCTTTGATTGAAATGATTCGAACTGCAAAAACTTCAAGCAGTGACACAAACAGGATTTCAGTTTTGGGGGCTTTGTGTACAACTTTTCAATTCAATTCCTTTTGAAACAATATTTTGCACTAGCAATTTTTGTATTAAGGGGTTTTGAACCCCTAAACATCCCGCTTCTCCCTGTGTGCGCTATTGTCTTCAAGTTTATTTCAAAGTAAACTAAGTAAGTATTCAATAAAACATTCTTTCAAACTGTTTTGTATCTCAGTTTGTATCTCACAATCGCATTGGATTGAATCCAGTTATTATGTCTTCATAATTGGCGTCCCACTGCATCACTTGATCACTTTATATTCTCTCTGAAAACTTGGTCTACTCATTCACACAAATATCACTCAAAACAAATTGCATCAACTCACCTTTCGCGCTTTCAACTGCGCATCGGTGCACATTTTAAATATGAAATATTCCAATAAAATTCTATTATATTATTAAATTTTTACACAATTCACAAAAACTGCAAAAAAAATAACTAAAATCAGCTTCAGCACAACTACGCACACGGCCAACTTGGTTCTCACTACTATCGAGCGACGAAATTTTCAATTCAAGCTTCAACTTCTAAGCAGAGCCACACAAATTTTACTCATAAATGAAATGGAAGAGAAAATAAAAAAAACACAAAATATCAACACGCACACAAACACACACGTGCAAACTTTTGGCTTGAAAATTGTCGGCGCTCGCGTTGCTTTCGCGTGACGCCGCGGCCACAAGTCGTTCAATGCTTCACAGCGCATTGGCAATAACTGTTTAGTTTTTGTGGCTTGTTGTCAACATTTTTTCATAATTTTGGCCTAAGTGCCGCTTTGAAGTTTGTGTGCTGCGTAAACAATAATTTTTGCCTGTGCAATGTGCAAATGGTAGAGTTGCCACACAGTTGGGATAGTTTCTTCTATTGATTGATGCGTTGATGTTTGTTGGGTTTTGAAGTACTTATAGAGATTTTTGAAGTTTGATTTATAGTAGGTTTTTATTTACAGTAACTCATAAAACGACTTGTTGAAGATTGTGTCACAACATTAGAGTTTTTTTTATTATTAGGTGGAAGACGCCTCAGGATTCCATGTGGCGTCTTAACAGGATACTTTTTTTGTAACAACCATTTTTACTTCATCACTTGATACTTTTGGCTGTTACACACAGAACAGCCAAAAGTATAAAGTGATGAAATGAGAAAGTGTTGATATGATGCTTTAATGCCAGGTGGCAACTTGAAACAGTGTTACCAACTTTTGGATGAAATATTCAAGTACATAGTTTTTTATATTTCTTTTGAAAACTAAAACTAATAATACAAATCTAAAAGTATCTAATTTATTAGCTAAGATTTTTGGCTGCTCCAAAGAAAAAATATATTTTTGTACTCAGTGTTTTTTTTCAACGATAATTCTGTGGTCAAAAGCAATAACCGCCTAAGTCGAAAATTGCTGTTTCGAGCAATCTCGCTTTAAAGTTTTAGCGTGTAGTGTGTTCGTTATGGGAATGCGAATAGGTTTTTATTAATAACTTTTTTTATTTTAAAGTTACAAACTCCCCGATTTTACACAAACGTAGAGCACAGTCAAGGGAACGTGGTGGCATCCATAACTCAATTTCAGCTTAAGTCGACTTAAGCGGTTATTACTTATGACCACAGAATTACCGGTTACTTTTTCTATAAATTTTTTCAATTTATATTTTAATTAAATTTTTTATTTTATTTATTTTTCTTCTTTTTTTCACAGGTTGTAAAAAAATGAGGTGCCACTTGTTTATTTCGCCTCTTGTAAATGCAAAAATAAACATTAAATTTCTATGAAAATTGAAATGTGTTGAAAGCTTCGAATGCTTTTAATATATTTATAAGTTTATTGTGGTTTTTGTTGTTATTGTTCGTCAAGGTATTTAATATTTGAAATGATTTTTGTAAACTGTTTTGCTTGTTTATGGCTGCCGGCCATATAAACGTTGCGCTGACGACAATTCAAACAAATATCGCTTTGTTCGGGGCGGGGAGGAGAGCAGCTGTGACATTTGCAAAGCACGCCAAGGAGAATTAAAGTGAGAGAATGTTTTGCTTTTTAGTGAGCTGCAAATTTTTGATAGCCGTACAGCGCCACTGATGTTGCTGTCCAATAAATCGCTTGCACGCCAAATACGAGTTCGAGTGCGAACTTCACAGGCGAGCCGAAGTGAAGTGACAGCGGCCGGTGCGTCACACAGGTGAGTGTTGCGTGCGATTTGACTGCGAATTATGTTGCGTGCAGAATGCATTTGACCCACATGCGAACACGGCAAGCTATGTGGCTGTGTGTCTGTCTGTGTGCAATGTGCATGTTTTTGTGCAAATTTTATTGTATTCCATTTGTAGTGTTGCTTTTCAATTTAGGTGAAAGCATTTTCATTTCAGTGCGGTTTTTATGACCACAACGCACAGCGCACAGCTGCGAACATTTTTTCTTGGTGCGTAAAAGGTCAAGGAGATACATACAAATGTCTATATTAAAGTAAAGATTCTGGTGAAAAGCATTATGAATATCGTATTAAACTCATTAAAATTATGAAAAGTTCTTCTGGCGAATTTTAGGATTTTTTGATGTTCAATTTCCTATTTGAAATAGTAATAAAAATGATACAAATTATTTGTTGTCTTATTTGTTGTTTGTTGTTGTATTGTTTATTGTAACTGTTTGAAGATAAAAAATTAATCAATTCAAATTAATAAAAGAACAATTAAAAAATGACAGACAAAAATGACAATAATACAATTAATAACCATAATAATAATAAAAAATAAATAAAATTTAATATAAAATAAATTATGAACAAAATTACGGCAATTAAAATTTGTATAAAAACAATAATATAAACTAATTTATTATATATTTTTTATACGAAATATTATTATTTTTTAAATGTGTATTATTTATATTAAAAAAAAATTATACAAAAAATAAAAAAAAAAACAATTTTAAAACAATTGATAGTAAAAAAATAAAAATAAATATAAAAAGAACGAAAAATTTACAAAATATATCAGGTGTACAACTTTGCTTCCGCCGTTTTTTTTCCAAAATTAAAAGCTTTATTGCGAAAAAGTGCTTACAGATGTATTATTCAAAGTATTGTCCGTTGCTAGCGACAACTTTCTCCCATCTTTCCGGCAATTTCCGGATCCCGGCTCGAAAAAAGGAGTCCTCTTTTGACGCTATCCATGAAGCAATCCATTTTTCCAATTCTTCGAAGGATTGAAAATGTTGATCTGCCAGGCCGTGTGCCATCGAACGGAATAGGTGGAAGTCAGAAGGGGCGACATCTGGGGAATACGGCGGGTGGGGCAAGACTTCCCATTTCAGCGTTTCCAGGTACTTTTTGACCACTTTTGCGACGTGAGGCCGAGCATTGTCGTGTTGGAGGATGACTCACCATTTTCACTCACCACGAAATCACCATTTTTAAAACGTTGAAACCACTCCCGACACGTTCTTTCACTCAGAGCAGCATAACCGTAAGTTTCTGAGAGCATTCGATGCGCTTCAGCTGCATTTTGTTTCGAATTGTAACAGAAAAGTAAAACTTCCCGCAAATGGCGAGAATTGGGCACATAAACGGACATTTTCGAGCGTGAATAATACGAAAACAAGAACAACTGTCACTGAAACGGCGATGACAATTCGTTAGGCACTGTCCACACTCACTTTAAAGGCATTACCATCTATGTATTTCAACCAGCCTCAGCCGGTACAGCCACCTATCGGTAAACGGCGGAAGCAAAGTTGTACACCTGATATAAAAAAGAAATAGTTAAAAACAATAAAAATCAAAATGCAAAATAAAAAAAATTTGTTTTAATTTTAGAGTTTAAAATTTTTTATTTTGGTTTAAAAAAAAAACCCTTCATTAAATTAAAAAATTAAACAAAAAATTAAATTTCTAGAGTTCGAAAGTTCAAACCTTTTTGGTTTGATTTAAACGAGTTCAATATTAGTGAAACTTTAACAAAGAAATGAAAATGGATTGAACTGAAATACTGAAATTATTCTTCAAGCCGTCACTTTAACCCAAACCAAGCTAAAATAAATTGTGTTAATTTAACCGAAAACGTTCAAATATCAAAGTGTTAATGAATTTTTCAAATTTGCTTATAAAAAGTAAATTTAGAAAACCAAAACACAAAACCCATACACCATTCCCTTTCAAGGGCATTTTCCTTAACCTCAAAGCAAATACACCACAAAAATTCGTTTTTTTTTATTAATTTCAAACAACTCTCAATCAATACAACCGCTAACGACTGCTTACGATTGGCGACGCATAAAGTTGATAAAGAATATTTTTAGCTTTGAGTGCACCTGATTTGCCAGCTGCACACTTAATTTGGAAAGTTGCACGAAAATAAATGTGAATGGTTAATTTTAGCAAAAAATTTCAGGGATAAGTAGGGAAGTGTTTGGCAACGTTCACTGTGGACACAGTTGCCTCTACGGAAAACATTTTCGACTAAATTCACGCTTAATCAGCTTAATTCAACTCAACTTCACTCGACTAAAATTAATTTCATGTCACTCATACGCCTCGCTGAGCAGGTTTAAAAATAAAATACAATTTTGAACACAATAACCAGCACTAGTGGCGCTGGCTATGACCTGTTTCGGTCGACAATAAATCCATTGTTTTGCGTAAGGAAAGAGAAAAAAGTGAAAATGATAAAAACAAGAAACAAATTGTGCAGCAAGGGAAAAATGGAAATATTAATTATTTTATTTTTGAAGTGTTCTATGTAAAGCAGCTAAAAAACTTATAAATCAATTGTCAGCAGAATGAAAATGATATCATTGACTGCTTTACCTTTTATATTTAAACCCTTAATGAGCATTTTGTGGCTAATAACAATTGTTTAATTTTGATTTCAGATGGAACACAATTATTTTCCTAAGTCAAAGCTGGCTGCTTTTGGGCAATGGCTTCCTTTAGATGGTCTAACTGTTGATAGTACAGGTCCGAAGAAAAGATTGTGCCATAAGGGAACAGCTCATGTTTGGTAGGTGATCCAATGACAATTCTTCCTGATGTTTTCAAAAAGCAAAATCTTCCTGATGCTCAATTCTGGCTTGTCCACAACAAAAAAATGTTTAAAGAACTTTGAAATATTTGATTTCCCTTATTAAAAACAGTTGAAATAATGACTTATTTTTATTTTAAATAACACAAATATTTAATAAAATAAATATTTAAATATTATAAATATTTAAAATAAAATGCAAAATATTCAAAAATTTTGTAAGATTTTAAAATAAATTTTCAGTATTTACAACCAACAAGAAAGGAGCCAGAATGTTACAAAGGGCGCTGCTTTTTTTCTTAGTGTTCATGACATCTCGAATATGCAGCAAATTGCAACAGATCAACTAACAAGTCCATCTGGCGGCCCATTTCGTGCAGCAATTCAATTAAATGTCACTCATACGCCATGCTGTGCTATCAGGTTGCTTGCTGCATCGGTGGGTGGTTTAACAATTTCAACTATCGATACATTTTGCTGGCGTGAACTATTTATGCGCATTAAAGATCCCTGTTTGGTATAAAATGTATATTTTTCCTTCAAAAATGTTCCTCCTTTTTTAAATTTTGCAATAAAATTCATCAAAATATCAAAAACATTATTTTAGTTAAGAATTACAGCTCAATTCATTCTGTACGATATATCGTACAATGGTCCGCAAAGGAGTAAAAATTCATGAAATTATTGGAATATATTTTTTTTTAAGATCCATTTTTATTGATCTTATTAAAATAAAACTTAAATTATAACAACAAAAAATTAAAAACGTGATTTCGTTTTAATCGAAACTGGAAGGAAAGAGCGGTACGTCTTGTAAAATTAACCTCCGTTGAAATGAATTTTTTTTGAAATTCGGGGTCTAAAAGGGCAAACAATGGGTGTTGTATGAAGAAACCCGATTTTGCTGATTTCAAATTTGGTGAAAACACTTTAAATAAAAACAATTTGAGAAAATAATTTCAAAATTTCGAAAATCAAAATTTTACAAATAAAATTGTTTTTAAAATTTTTTTAAATTCAATTTTACCGATTAATCGGCCAATTACTTAAAACATGATTTCTTACACCTTTTGACTTCAAACTTGATGAATGAGTGAGAAATAATTCGATACATGATTTTTTTTTTCGAAAATCAAAACTTGACAGAGTCAAAGATGGGTTAAGACAGTGGCGGAGTCAGGGGGTCTTTTGGGGGTTGAAATCACCCCCGAAATATCCGGATCGCCTATAAAACTACATACAGATTAAAAAGCATTTTACAAATATTAAAGAAATACTTTTTGAAACCCCCCCCGAAATATTTTTCTGAATTTTTCCGCGCCTGGGTTAAGAGTTTATATGAAGAATCTGTAAAAAAACATGAATTAATAAACCTCAAACTTGGAATGGAATGACTTCAAATTTGGTCAAAATACTCTTAGTGACGTCACGTGTTTTATATTTTTTCGAAAATCATAATTTAACGGGGTGACCCAAGGGCTAAAAGTTTGTATGAAGAAACATGATTTTTTACGTTTTTGGACTTCAAATTTAGTGAAAACACTTAATACGTGAAATAATGCGATACGTGTTTTACAGTTTTTCGAAAATTAAAATCTGACAGCGATGGTTATCGACGGGTTAAAAGTTTATAAGAAAAAACTGTGAAAAAAACCAAAAATTAAGTTCTTTTAGTAAAAAATAATTCGACACGTGTTTTTAATTTTTTTTGGAAAATCAAAATCTAACAGGGTCAAAGACGGGTTAAGACTTTATATGAAAAATATGTGAAAACACGAATTAACGGATCTATTGGCTTCAAACATGCTGAAAGTACTCTTAGTGAGAAATAATTCGAAATTTTTTTTTTTTAAATCAAGATCTGACGGGGTCATTGATGGGTTAAGAGTGTGTATGGGAAAATATAACTTAATGCGCCAATTGACTTGAAATGTGGTGAAAGCACTTCAAATGAGAAATAAGTAGACAAGTCTTTGTTCATAAAAATCTGGCGGATTCAACAAAGGGTTAAGAAGAACTTGATTTGGTTGATTTGATTGGCCTCATTAACTTCAAACCTGAACCTGCTAGTGATTTATGTTTTTAAATAAATTATATAAAACAGCCTACTGAATAAAAACAAATGTGTTCGCTGTTAAATAAAAATTAGTAGAAAAAATGTTACCATATATTGTAGAAACTTCCGTATAGAATTAAACTTTGTGCTGCACCAAAAGTGACTTTGTTGCGGCAGGTTATGTGCGAGCGGTGTGTTTTGTTGCTTTTTATTTTTTACATATTGCGTTCATTTTTAATGCACATGTTTACTATATAAGTATGTAGGCATATAACTGTGTATATGTAGAATGCAGCGAGCAAAACAAAAGCAACAACAACAATCAATACAAAAGCAAAGCTCACAGCAAGTAGCATTACGACGGCGACAGCAGACAATGTTAGCAAATTTCTAAGTGCAAAAGCATTTACTGCAAAAACAAAAAGCACATAAACAACACAAGAAAAAAGTGGGTACTTGTATACTAGTTACGAGAGGAGATAGGAGGGCAAGAAAGTGGGGTGCACTTATATAATGTGTCAAAGCACACCGCACTTAACAGTGTCATTCAACTTGAGCGCAGACAACAATGTCGGCTTTTGCTGTTGTGTGTTGTTTTTGGTTTGGTTTTTTGCGTTGTGTCGTTTTTTGCTTTGACTTCTTTCTGATTTGATTCTGAGCGCTTCTGAGTGCATTTTATGAACAAATTTATGTCGCTCTTGCGCTCATGCTCTCTCCATGTAAGGGAGAGAGAGAGAGCGTAAAAAAAACACGCCATGAGTGGTGAGCCCAGCACGTTTACGGTTAAATGCGAGTAGGAAAAAACCGTAATGTTGTGCGATGTGCAAGTTGCAGTAAAATATTTGCAGTTTACTGTTTTGTGCCGCTGGTGCAAGTGTTTTTACTAAGTGATATTACAAGTACATATGTATAAATATATAAATATGCGTATATACTAAGCAATGATAAACATAGTTCAATAGACATCAATCACAACAACAACTAGAAAGAAATTCATCGAAATGTTGGTCAAGTAGAAAATCAATAGAAATGAACGCCACAACGAGAGCAATGAGCGAAAATGTGTGAGAGCAGCCAACACACAAAACAACAACCCCCGAGAGCAATGTAAGTGTTTACAAATTTTGAATTTACAATTTTGCATGATAATTCATGAAGTTTTTTACTTAAAGTGCAGCTTTGAATTGTTTACAGTTTGCACATTAAAATTTTGTAATAATTTTTATTTGTATTTATTATTGGGGTAGTTGCGCTCTTTCTCAATTCACTTAATTTGAATGAACTGTTTTTACTCTGCAGCTTGCTGACCAGCGTTCTCGTAGTATTTTTGCACGAACACGTGCTTACTAAATCCTTTGCCATGGCACATGTAGTCGTAGTGGAAATTTGTAAACAAAAAAGCGCGTATTGCGCAGACAGTAATGCAGAGTAATTCAATGGAAGTAGGAAGGGGTTTTGTTGTTGTAGGTAATTTTTTGTTGTTTGGTTTTATGCAGAATTGGATGTCGTTCAGCATGCCGGATATGTTCTGGCTAAGCACTGATCTTGTAACTTTGGCCAACTAGTGGGTTTCTTTAGAAATGTAGAAATGCATAAAAAATAAAATGATGAAATTAAAAAGTGAATGAATGAAAAAATGAATTCAAAACAAATATTTCTAAAAATTTTGAAAATTAATTGAAGATCGAATAAAGTAGAGAAATTGAATGAAAATGATTTGCTTTATATTGAAATTCAGCGTAGAACTTATTTGAGTTAAACATTTATTTATTTATTTATTTAAAGTAACTCAAAAACTATTATTTATTGCTTTCAACTAACTCATAAAATAAATAAATAAATAAATAATAAATAAAATAAAAGGAACAAAAATAAATAAAAATTAGTAAACTAAAATAAAATAAAATAAAGTAAAATAACATAAAATAAAATAAAATAAAATAAAATAAAATAAAATAAAATAAAATAAAATAAAATAAAATAAAATAAAACAAAATAAAACAAAATAAAACAAAATAAAATAAAATAAAATAAAATAAAATAAAATAAAATAAAATAAAATAAAATAAAATAAAATAAAATAAAATAAAATAAAATAAAATAAAGTAAAATAAAGTAAAATAAAGTAAAATAAAATAAAATAAAATAAAATAAAATAAAATAAAATAAAATAAAATAAAATAAAATAAAAAATAAATAAAATAAAGTTCAATTTGGTCAAATGTGTTCGTTCCAGTGATCTGTGGATCCTGCAATGATCCAATCCTCTCCCTTCCAGTCCCCTATGTATTTATGTCCCACTTTCCCAATCCACCGGCTTCGGCCGTCTGTCTCGTCCAATGTCTTTTTCAGTTTGTCATTCGTGTTTTAATAGCGAAATAAAACGCACGCGATCACCCGAACTCCCGCGCCTTTTCATTTACTTAAAGCGATCCGCCGACGGCTCAGAGATCTCGTTCATGGTCCTTCGAGCAAACGCGAACCCGCGCCGCGTATTTAAAAAAATAAAACACAAGTGACACAAAACAATTACAAAACAGTGAACAGTGAAAACCAAGACGAATTAATACAGTGAACAACATAACACAGTGACAAATTAAAACTAAGCAACATAAAAGTGAACAAATTACAACAACAGAAAAAATATGAGGTAAAACGTAAAAAAAATAAACCAATAAGAAATAAAGTGAAAAGTGAGCTCCGTAGAAAAAAAAAAACAAAAGTAAAAAGCCATCCCCGGCCCCCCCGTGATCATATAAAAAGGAAAAAAAAAATTCCAAAATAAAGAGCCATCCTCGGCCCCCTTATCAAAAAAAACAAACAAGAAAAAAAAAGCCATCCCCGGCCCCCCTTTCACAACACAAAACGAAACAAAAAAAATATATGCATAAACACATAGAACACACAGTGCAGTGCAGTGAAAAAACCACCAGACGAGGACAACAACAACACACACGCAACGCAGACGAGAAGGGAAGCGACAGCGAAAGGAAAAGGGCAGACAACATCAGCACCACAGCACAACGTTGGACGGACATCAAGCACAAAACATAAAGCAGATCCCCATGCTCGGGCACTGGGCCCACCAAGATAAGCCCATACAATTTTATCTAAAACAGTAACACATACACTAACAAACATACACGCATGATTTTTAAAAAAAATTTTTCACAAAAACCAAAATTCCCATTTACAAATTAATTAACATTAACATACTTTACAAATAACAAAAATTTTGTAGAGACAATTATTACAATTATTACCCATATACATTCATACCCAAATATTTGCCGTTGAATATTGTATATATATACAATATTCAACTGGATCAAAATCCCATGAACCATGAACGAGATCTCTGAGCCGTCGGCGGAACGATCCAAATAAAACGCGGGAGTTTTGCGGAAGAGTAGCCAGCCCGACCGTTTCAAGGATTCGGCTCGGCAGAAGAACGAAGCCTGCATAGACCAATATGAGTTGTGCATGGCTCAAATGTCGGACATCATTGAGATGCTCCAGCCTCCACCCACTCAGCACGCTGCGCATACGGAACAGGTTCGATCCTCAGAACCAACAAATACTCCGAATATTTGTTTACAAGTTCCACCTTGCGATACCGAAACATTTTTCGGGGGCTATGAGCAGTGGCCGTCCTTCCGGGATATGTTTACGGCAGTATACATAAACCACCCCAAGCTCACTCCAGCCCAGAAATTGTATCACCTCCGATACAAGACGCAAGGCAAAGCCGGTGCAATTGTGAAGCAATTTGCCTTAAGCGATGAAAACTTCGGACTCGCATGGGAAGCCCTGAAATCCCGTTACGAAAACAGGCGCATTTTAGTTGACAACCAAATACGATCATTATTAAATATCACTCCGGCTACTACCGAAAATAGCGAAGCGCTGCAGCGGATTCAAAGTACAATAAATAATTGTCTATCAGTACTTAGGTCCCAGGCCGTGGACACTGACAATTGGGATCCGCTGCTTGTGTACATATGTTGCACCAAATTACCCGAAGAGACATTGGCTCTCTGGGAACAATCCCTTACATCTCGTAAGGACCTGCCTCTTTGGTCGCAAATGGACGAGTTCCTGACCTGCAGGTACGAGGTGGTGGAACGGCTCAATAGCATTCGCCCCGCTAAGCCAAAACCACAACCCTCCAATTTTCATACTCCCCAAAATCGGCCTCAAAATAAATCTCAGCACTTCCATATTGAGGTGAAAAAAGACTTCGCGTGCAAACTTTGCGACGCCAACCACCCCATTCGAACATGTCAGAGTTTCAAGAAGCTCACCCCCCAGAGCCGATTGAAATACGTCAAAGAGCACAACTTGTGTGAAAATTGTCTTGCCACAACGCATACCATAAAGGATTGCACAAGCAGTTTTACGTGTGTTTACTGCCAAAGGAAGCATCATTCCCTGCTTCATTTCCCCAACAATAAATCCCAAGCCCCGCAGCCTCTCAATAGGTCTCAGACGACCACTTCTCAGGTCGCAACGGCTCATCACCAACCGAACAACAACTCCACTACTCATGCCCCCACTTCAGATTCGCAACCCGGCCCATCTTCAAGGCTAAGTACGCCTCAAGTACAAGCCCTTCATTCAAATAATGGCACCCAATCCCTTCTGCCTACGGCACTGGTGTCTATTGCACACTTAGGAGAATTGTTCAAGGTTAGAGCGTTGATCGACCAAGGCTCGCAACGCACCTTCATTTCCTCGAAGGTGCAAAAACGCCTTAAATTGCCAATTGAAAGATCTCACTTCGAAATTTCAGGCATGGGCGGTAAAATTGTGCAAAATGCTAATCACATTTGCTTTTTGACGTTGGCAGTTCCAAACTCCAGCACGGCCCTCAAGGTGCAAGCAATAGTTCTTCCCCAATTGACGAAATTGCTACCCCCATTCACAATTAGCCATCCCAATTGGCAAGAATTTGCCACGCTAAATCTCGCGGACCCAAATCCATTCGAGTCAGCGCAGATAGATCTAGTAATTGGCAGTGATCTGATTCCCCAGATCTTACTCGAAGGTATCCGCCGAAATGTCTGTGGCAGCCTATTAGCCCAAAACACCATTTTCGGTTGGATACTCAGCGGGCCAGTACCCCACACGGTGTCAGCGTATTCGACATACGTGGCAGAGGTCTCCAATGAGGAACTTAGTTCACAACTTAGGCAATTCTGGGAGCAGGAAGAAGTCAAACTCCCGACACCTGTCTCCTCGGATGACACTTATTGCGAAGAGTTATACCAGAAGACCACAACCCGTGGATCGGACGGTAGATATACGGTTAAACTCCCATTTAAGGCAGAATTTCCATACACCATAGCGTTAGGCAATTCCCGCCCAAACGCCCTCCAGCAATATGTTAGCATGGAGCGAAATCTCTCCCGAAAGGGAAACCTCAAGACCATCTACGATGACGTCTTAGAGGAATATCTCACCCTTGACCATATGGAACTCACAAATCCCCGTGAGATAATCCAAAATGGCAAGTACTTTTCGTACTATCTGCCTCATCACGCAGTCATCCGCCCCGAAAAGAAGACTACCAAAGTCCGAGTAGTCTTCAATGCCTCAAGGTCCTCAAGTTCTGGTCAGTCACTTAATGACGTTCTGCATACTGGCCCCACTCTTCAAAATGACCTCACATCACTCATTCTCCGATGGCGCCTTTACCGCTTTGTCTTCAATGGCGATGTCCAGAAGATGTATAGGCAAATTCGGGTCCATAATGATCACCAGGAATTCCAGCGAATACTCTTTCGCAAATCCCCGGAATCTCCTATTCAAGACTTCAGATTGAAAACGGTGACATTTGGGGTTAACTGTGCGCCATATTTGGCCATCAGAACGCTCCATCAATTGGCCCACGACTCTCAGCCATCCAGCCCGTTAGCGGCAAAAATACTTCTAGAGGAAACGTATGTCGACGACATTCTTTCCGGAGGTCATGATCTTCCAACCACTAAGGAAGCCCTATCTCAAGTGATAGCCACCCTCAACTCCGGGGGATTCCCTCTAAAAAAGATAACGGCTAATCACGCAAAACTTTTAGAGGAAATTCCCGAAGACGACCTTTTCGATTCGGAATTCCTCAAGTTCGATTCAACGAGTTCCACTAAGACTCTTGGCATCCGTTGGAATGCCCTATCGGACTCATTTTCATACTCCATCTCTCCCACTACTCCTGCACACTCATTCACGAAACGGCAAATTCTTTCGTCTGTTGCCAAACTTTTCGATCCCGCAGGATGGCTTTCGCCTATAATGATTCTTGCCAAAAAGCTTCTGCAAGAGCTTTGGCTTGAAGGTACTGAGTGGGACGAGTGCATAAAGCCAGGATCACTTATTAAATGGCAGCAATTCATTGAGAATTTGCCTGCCATAGAACTTATCGAAATTCCCCGGTGGGTTAACTATGCCCCCAATCGAAATGTTCAGATCCATGGATTTTGCGATGCCTCCGAAAAGGCATACTGTGCAGCTCTATACATACGTATTAGCACGAATGGTGACCACCTCGCGTCACATCTCCTTGTTGCGAAAACAAGAGTTGCACCTCTCCAAACAATAAGCCTACCTCGCTTAGAGCTTTGCGGAGCAGTTTTACTCTCCCAGCTCATCAAATCCCTCCGCTCTCACCTCGGGTTCGATCAATCGGAAATCCATTTATGGACCGATTCGGAAATTGTCCTTGCTTGGTTGGAAAAACCACCTTGCACATGGAAAACTTATGTTGCCAACCGCACGACTGAAATACGTCAAAATGTGCACAACGCTCCCTGGCGACATGTCCCAAGCGCTGAAAATCCCGCGGACTTAGGAATGCGCGGATGCAAGCCGCAAGATCTCAAAGATCACTCTCTGTGGTGGAATGGCCCCAAATGGTTGCAGCAAGCTTCCGATGCTTGGCCCAAAGGTCACTCTCGCAAAGTTCCAGTCCCGGAACAACGAGCAGTTGATTGCCACCACCTTCTCGAAGAGCAGACCGACATCCTCGATCGGTTCTCCAGCTTCTCTCGAGCCATGCGAGTAATCGCGTACATGTTCCGCTTCATTCATAACGGCATCTCCTCCCGTCGCCAGCAACATCCCATACACGGAACACAGTTATCCCAAGCAGAGTTGGCATTTGTTAAGAATCGCCTTATAACTCTCGCGCAAAGTTCCTATTATCCCCAGGAACGACAAGCGCCATTCGCTTCCCATATCCAAGAAAAGTTCTCTCTTGGTACTCAATCCCTTCTTAGACAAACAGAAGGTGATGCGAGTTAATGGCAGACTCGCCAATGCGGCATTGTCGTATAATGAACGACACCCCATCATTCTCCCTCCAGAGTCCCGCTACTGCAGTTTGCTTCTTCGCTTCCTTCACAAGCTATTACTGCATGCGGACCAACGACTCATGCTCCGTATGGTTCGGCAGGAATATTATATTCCGCGCCTAAAGCCGCAAATAAAAAAGTGCATTTTTCAATGCAAAACGTGTGTCATCCATAAACAAAGGCTGCGAACACAGATTATGGCAGCACTCCCTCCCGAACGATGCACACTCACCATCCCATTCGCCACAACTGGCATCGACTTTGCTGGTCCGTTCCAGATTAAAGCTTCCATGCTCCGTAGCTCAACCTACCTCAAAGGTTATGTTGCAGTGTTCGTGTGCTTCTCCACGAAAGCCGTTCACTTGGAACTTTGCTCGGATCTTACGACCGAAGCGTTCCGCGCAGCATTCGCCCGATTTACTGGTCGACGAGGGCTACCTCTCAAACTCATGACCGACAA
Source organism: Melieria omissa (assembly GCA_963971225.1). Lineage (NCBI taxonomy): Eukaryota > Metazoa > Arthropoda > Insecta > Diptera > Ulidiidae > Melieria > Melieria omissa. The sequence goes on along the minus strand of OZ020269.1, from coordinate 25,365,344 downwards.
CGGCAAAACGTTCGTCGGTGCTCAACGTGCCATGGCCAGAGACTTTGCCAAATTCTCGAGAGAAATCGCCCAAGATATTCTCGACCGATACGGTCCTCAGGGCGTCGAGTGGCAATTCATTCCCCCACATGCTCCTCACATGGGAGGACTATGGGAGTCGGCGGTCAAAAGCTTCAAGACCCACCTTAAAAAGGTAGCCGGCTCTCATAGATTCACATACGAAGAGTTTGCGACTCTTCTGACTCGAATTGAAGGGACGCTTAATTCACGTCCACTCTCTCCTCAATCGCAGGACCCTAGCGATCTAGTGTCTCTGACCCCTGGTCACTTTCTCCGAGGCGCTCCTCTCGCCGCCCCCCCCGAACCCGAGTGCTCCGAGCTATCCCTGATTAATCGATGGGAAAAACTCAAAGTCCTCCATCATCAATTCGCCCGACGATGGAAGGACGAATATCTCAAGGATCTCCACAAACGCTATAAGTGGAAGCATCCGCAAAGGGAAGTGGAAGAGAATGAAATGGTCGTCATTAAGGACGACCTGCTTCCCCCCAATGAATGGCGGCTCGGCCGCATTCATAAGATTCATCGCGGTCCCGACAATCATGTCCGTGTCGTGGATATCCGCACTGACTCTGGTATCTTGACAAGACCAGTAGTCAAGCTATGCCCCTTAATAGCGTCTTAAACTCATTCGGCTCCATGCCCTGCTTTCTCATACACATCTTCTCATTCTCTACCCACTCACTATTATTATCTATTAGTGATACACTCTTCTTATGTTTTGCAGGGCAACTAGGAAGCAGCAGGTCGCCCAGCAATGCCGGCTGTGCCACCACTTCCACGGCATCCGATTTTGCCGGGCCTTCCTGGCGATGGCACCGCAGCAGCGACAGCAGGTGGCCCGCGCCCAGGGCTATTGCACTAACTGCCTGGCGCGGTCCCACCCCACCAACCGGTGCAACTCCACCGCGCGCTGCAGCAAGTGCGGCTGCGCACACCATACCTTGCTGCACTTCCGCAGAAGGCCAGCCCCAGCAGCGGTGCCCACGGCCACAGTCAAGGGCGGAAGGAAGCCGCACCAGCCCCGGCCGCAGGCCGCTCCAAAACAGCGTCCTGCGAAGCGCTCCGCCATCGCCAATCGGCTGGCACGCGATCGCCGCCAGCCCCGACGTCCAGCCAACCGCCCCTCAGCCGAGGCAGCAGCTGAGCGCCAGCTCATCACCTTCAGCGACGAGGAGACCGCCGACGAGGAGACCCCGCAGCCGCGCGTCAAAGCCCGCGTCCTCATCGAGCAAGCTCTGGAGGCATTGGGCCGGCTCAGCGAGCAGCTCCGGCATTAATATTGCCAGAGGCAACGCGGGCCGCCATGGTCAAATGTGTTCGTTCCAGTGATCTGTGGATCCTGCAATGATCCAATCCTCTCCCTTCCAGTCCCCTATGTATTTATGTCCCACTTTCCCAATCCACCGGCTTCGGCCGTCTGTCTCGTCCAATGTCTTTTTCAGTTTGTCATTCGTGTTTTAATAGCGAAATAAAACGCACGCGATCACCCGAACTCCCGCGCCTTTTCATTTACTTAAAGCGATCCGCCGACGGCTCAGAGATCTCGTTTAAATTAATTAATTGTATTAAATGAAATGAGATGCAAAAATTTAAAAAATAAAATAAAATAAAAATAAAACAAAATAAAATAACATCAAATTAAATAAAATAAAAAATAAAATTAAGTATATGATACAAAGTTTTCGTGAATTTTCATTTTCTTGGTAGTAAAATGTTTGAAGTAGTTGGAGATCAACTACTTCAAAAAAGTAGCAAACAGTTTTTATGAGTGTTTCAGTAAAAATACAAAATTACAAAATATAATGTTTTTTTTAAGTAACGTCTTTTTTTCGTGAGTTTTCAGATTCTTAAAACTAGAATGAATAAAGAATTTAATGAAAAATATTTCCCACAAATTAAACAATGCATTAAAGGGCGGGGAAATTTATTGAGAAATTAATTAAAAATTATTCGTTTTATATTGGAAAGCTCCTTAAAATAACTGCAATAAATGTTTATATCTCTAACTTTTTCAAAAAATTAGCAAACAGTTTTCATAAAATCATTTGAAATAAAAATTGAGTTACACTCGTGCACCAAAGCTTCATTTTGTTAGTTTAATGGATGCGTTAAGTGGGCGTGGCTAATTCTATATAGCTTATATTTACCACAAAGCCCCGCTGAATCGTTTGGTATCCATATTGTCTTGCAAAGCGTACCATAGTTAATATCTGTCATTATAGTGGGCGTATAAGGTGGGCGTGGTCAATATTATATAGCCCATTATTACCTCAATTAAACGCAGAATCATTTGATATCAATATTGATCAACATATATGTACTGCAGCTTTGTGTTTTTAGTTTAGTGTGCGCGTAAAGTGGGCGTGGCTAATTCTATATAGTTTATGTTTGCCACAATGCCACGCTGAATCGTTTGGTATGCATATCGCCCTACAGAAGTGTAACAGAAGTTGACTTATGTTACCATTACGGGCGTTAAAAGGAGGCGTGACCAATCGCATATAACCTATGTACTATTCTTACACATATGAAATTGTTCGGTACTTATTAAATTGAAATCGGATAAATGGTGTTTGCGTGGTTGTGGCTCAAAACAAACAACGTCAAAACAATGGTTTTTATGTAATAGTATAAATATATATAGTTGTTGTACATACATATATTATATGTATGTAGATTATGGCTTACAACCTGTCTACCGTTTGTAGTAGTATTCCCCAGGCGCATGTGCGCCCCAATGCGGCTTTCATTCTTGAAAATTAGGCCACGCCACACGCAGCTGGCGTGAACTGCACTTCAACAGTGGTGTCAACGTGCCCAAGTTTCAAGTTTGAGAGGACGAGAGCGTTGATTGCACGCATGAACACTGGTGTGAAAGACGACAAGCGATAGAGTGCGAGAGAGAGTGAGTGAGAGTATGACAAAAGGAACTTTCTCGTGCGTGTTTGAGCGTCAATAGTCGAGTACATTCGCCAACCGGCAACTTGAGCGATGCTAATGTATACAAAATATTTTCTAAAGTGGCAGACAGGCTGGTTTTTTGGTGCAATAATTTAAGCCAATTTAGTTGACACATAAAAAATTGTAAAGCTTAATTATTCTAAATAAAATATTTTATATTTAGGTGACCAGTAGTTGGCAACTTTGAATTTTTCCTTTTTACAGTAAGCTGCATTTTGATTTTTCATTCAATTGTTAATTTTTTAAATAAAATAAATAATAAAATAAAATAAATAATAATAAAAAATAAAAAACAATAAATAAATAATAAATATTTATAAGAAATATTTTATTATTAATAAATAATTCATATTGTTGCTCATATGAATTGGAATGAACTATAGCAGCTGCAGCAGGAATAAGCACAACAGAGAACCATTCATAGCTGGTACTCGCTCGATTCGTTGAGTGCTGAGCGCCAAAAAAATGAGCAATTCTGTATTTCGCAGTAAATGTTTCTGTGTAAAAGTGTTTGTATGCTCGTTTATGTGTATTGTGGCCGAAGTTGGGGCCGAAGTTTTTATATTAGTTAGTCATATTTGTTGATGTTGATGTGATTTTTCTTAAGATTCAATTAGGGATGGAAAAAAGGTTTCATGGGTCAACCATTGATAAAAGTGCTTTCGGGGCATTCAAGAGAAAAGTACTCTTGGAGATCTTAGAATCTCAATAAGTGGAACATGAATACTGTGTTCAATGGAACAGCGAGCTGTATGAGTTTTACTGCGAGTTGAACATAATAAAGCAAGCTACGTAGCCTGAATGTTTGAAGATTCTTCAACAATGTAGGTCTACGAGACGAAACCCTTAGTTGGAAGATGCCGAAGAAGAAGGAAGTGTCGTAGAATCTGTTGGTGCGTTGGTCTTTCAACTGGGGCCAATAACCACAGCCCCGAATCTGGCTGGCTGGGTTTTTTTTTTAAATCGGCTAAGACTTTATAGACTGTTGTTGCACTTAACTGGTAAATAAGTTTTGAGGAATGAATTATCTTTATTTATTTTTTATTTATTTATTTATTTGATTTGGTCTATGAACAACAGTTCTTACTGACTATAAAAATTCAACAGAAGATAAAAGCTTTTGAGAAAAATTTAACTAATTTATTTACGGCCATTTTGAGTGACTCAAGGAAGACCGATTTAAGGAGCGCAAAATGAATGCCCAATGACACAAAGAGTTCATTGAGCACTAACAAGGACCTAATAATTTACTTTCATACTTACTTTTGCAAAGAAAGTAAATTAAAACTGACCATAGAAATTATGCTGTAAAGTTGGTATTTTTTTGAGGGCGTAACTAGCATTAAATATCATTGGATCAACTTGTAGTTGTGTTCATGTTAGAGCGTCAACATATCTCTCTTGAAAAATTAGTACATGTAATTTTGTTGAAGTGTAAACATTAATCTTTCTTTGCGTCTTAAACATGTCAACCTTTCTACTAACAAAAAAGCACGATTTGCGAGAAGCTCTAATCTTTCTGTACAACAACGTTCGGTCACTTGTTACAAAAGCCATTAAGAAAACTGTAGAGGCGCTTAAATAGGATTTTCTAGTCAGTGGCGTACGCAGAATTTAATTTTTGAGGGGGCTTTGCGTTCAACTTTTCAGCTCAGTTCTATTTGAAATCATATTTTACTTCAGCAATTTTTGCATTTGATCAGGTTTGAACCTTCATAAACCCCCTTTCTACACCATTGGCTCGACCTCACTCGCCGTATTTACTAGACATTGCTCCTCCTGATTACCACCTGATCCTTTCTATGACTCATGGCCAGGCAGAGCAGTACATTATTTCTTAGGAAGAAAGGGAGGAATAGAATAATTGGGTCCATTCTTGGATCGTCTCCTAGTACGTTGAAACTATTCAACACGAAATTCATATGCTGCCTGGAACAAGAAAGAAAAGTCGCGGTTAATGTTGTGCAATACTCGGATTAAAATATTTTGTAACAAGTTCTCTGCTTCAAAGCTTCAAAGTTACAAAAAACCCTGAAAACCTTTCTATACCTCTAAGACACTCGGTGGCGTATGAGTAACTTTCTGGCATACAAAAAGTCATTTCATTTTGTCGAAAAATTGGTGTTTAGACCACTTTTCAAATTGAATTATTTTCTGAGATCGGAAGATATCGGAGGATATGATTACATTATCCGACAAAGAAAGAATGTTTCGTGAAATAAAAAAAATCCAGGAACATAAGTTCACATACTTCTTAGATATTTTCCACTAAGTTTTGCCAATTTTTAGATTTTGAATTTAGAAAATATTTTAAATTAAAAGTGAATTAGAAGCCTAAGTTTTGCAAATATTAAGAAAACATTAAAAACGAAAATGGCCAGATTATTCTTTAATCTATATCGAAAGTTAAAGCAGCTTCTTGGTAACCATGTATTTTTACGTATTTTTTACTCAGTAGACTAAAAAACAGAAAATATGTGTTTACATATTTTTGTGAAAAGAGCTTAAACTTTGAGCCACTTTGGCACAAAAATTAATTAATTTTTAGCACAGATGTTTTTGGGTTTTCTTAGTTGGACTTTTACCTTTCAAATGACATAAAAATCTTTAAATTCTGAGACTATACATTTTTTGAATTTTGTCTATGAAACGAATCATGCATCGTGCATTCACGAATTCTCAGTTAGTTCATAGTTCAATAAGCACAGATATATATATGTATGAACAATATGATACGATATATATGTATATAGAATGATATGATATATTGGTGAGTGGTTTTCGCACACAACTTTTGAGCCTAAGACCATTTGAAACCATTTTTGCCACCCAAAAGTTTGTAACACACATATATTTGATGGTAAGGAGGAAGGGCGAAGGGGTTGAACCCCCTTGCATGCGCTTAATATGTACTTAATTCTCTTTAAGTACAAACTTTTAAGTATTTGTTTACGTAAGCACACAGCTGGCAAATCAATGGCGAGTGCACTTCCGATCTATTTGGTTGCCTAAAAGTATGCTACGGTATAAGCGTTTGTTTGTGTTGTCAAAGAAAAAGTTGCTTTTCGCCTGAAGCTTACATTAATCTGCTGATTTCCACTACTCTTGTATTAAGAAAGGAGTGAAAATCCTTGGAAATCTTGTCTCCTAACCTTTGTAATTTTTTAGAATCAATGCTATGCACCGCTGACTCTCTCGTTTTATTACTTTTAAAAAAGTATTAAAGTATGTAACTTTTAAGTTCGCATAAATTAATCACCCAATTATTCAATTGGTGAGCATTAAGAACTTTTAATTGACTTTTTAATGCTTTTTAATGCTTCTAATTTTCATAGACGCAACCATAAACTCACAGCCGAATCTTTTACTTACTTCACTCAACCCCAAAGCCGAACCTTATGCCGCTTTCCACTACGCACTGCATTGTTTTTATGTTGTTGTTTTTGTTGTTGACCGTAACTCAAAACCACCATAACAAAGAAATCAGTGAAAAAAAAGAAACGAAATAGTTAATGCGTGTGGAGAGGAAAAGGCAAAAACAACCAAAACAAAAATCGGAAGTAAAGCAAAACAAAATCAAAAAATATGTACAGCTGAAAGCGCAAAAGCCGATAAGAGCAAAAGAACGAAATCTATGTCAGCTGGTGGTTGCGCTGCTGTCGTGGCGCTGCTCGATGTCGGTCGAGTACAACTGGCAAAGGTTCATCAGCGTCGAGTTCAGTTTGTCGCAGGAGCTCGTCGTTGACGTTTGTGTGGTACGGCAAAAAGTGGCCGCATTCGAGGCACAAGAATAAGAAGAAGAAGAAGTATTGTATTTTGTATCAATATTGCAGTCACAATACATAAGCAATATTGACTGTTGTTGTATGGCAAAGTGAGAGAACCCATTGAAAGCAAAACAAACAAAACAAAGAAAAAGAAGAAAAAACAAACAAAAAAAAAGGAATAAGAAAGAAATTATGAAATGAAATTGTGGCGCATAAATAAATAAATAAATTGATTAATTGTGGAAATGGGAGCCACAAGCACTTTGAGCATGGAAATTGCATAAGTGAAAAGTGAGCTCAGTGTATGAGACGTGAACAATATAATAAAACACAAGAAAACAGGATTAAATTGAAATAGTGCAAGAAAACGCCACAACATGAAGTGGGGAAACTTGTGTATTTTGTGTATGTGTGTGTTTGTGTGTGACACACTTTTCAGGCGGCAAGTTGGCGTGCGTATTTGTTGTTGCTGTCGCGACATGTGTCAATGGCAGTCAGTTGCACACAGCGTGCACTCGTGGCACTTTAAAGTTGCCAATGCTCAGCGCAAGCCGAAAAGTTGCCTCGCTGGTTGACAACGGCAACGGAAATGGCAGTCAAAAGCGAGACGCAGCAATGCCGGAATTCATAACCTCTGTGCTGCTTTCCTTCCTTTTTTTCATCCCTTTTTGTCCTTTTTTTTCCTTTTTGCAATTTTTTGTTTTTGCATTTATTGGTTTAAATTTTGATTTTGTTTGCTTTCTCTTATTTTATTGCCGCCTTTTGCTTATCTCTTCTTCGTTTGTTGTGCGAAATTTCATTGCTTTGTTGTTGTTGCAATTTGTTGTGGCGTCAGCGTGCGCCATAACGTGTTTTGTTGTTTTTGTTGCAAATGCTGCCATTTGGCGCCGGCGTTTTCGTGCCATTTGCTGCTATTGATTGGCGGCCTCAGGCGTCTGCCGTAAGCATGAGTTCACTCACACACACACACAGAGAGCTGTATTGTCTATATTCTGTGCGTGTGTGTGTGCGCCAGACACTAATTTGCTTTTGTGCGCGCTGCCATTGTATGCGCTGGCAATTATTTTGAATTATTCTTTCAGTTTAATTGGCCGCACACTGACCACCGCCGTGCCACCACCGCAGCAGTTTGTGGTTTTCTTATATCCTTTTTTTTTAATTTTTTTATTTTATTTCTCATGCCATTTTCATTTTTAAATCTGCACACTTTTCATATTTTCATATTAAAAGTTTTTCCTTTTTTCATTTGGCTTCTTTTCCCCAACAAAGTTGAAAGTTGTTTTTGATGCTGAAACCACGTTTGCTTAGCTTTCAAAAAATTTTGCGCTAATTAATTTACTAAAAAAAAAATCAAAATACCAAAGTTTATTAATTTGTTTTTATGCGCACGTCATTGTTTTTAGTTGTTGTTTTTGTTGTTGTTGAAAAAATAAAATTATTTTGACCCACACTCGTTCATTTAATTTGCTGCCAATGTGAAGTGGTGTGGTGCTTCTTCTCTTGAAAAGTTTTCGGCTTCGCTTCACCAAACCATAAACACAGCAAAAACGTACAAAACACAGACAACAAAAGTTAAGAGCTTGAAATTCGCTCTTAAATTCGTTTAGCTATGACTGGCAAACACCTCACACCCATCAAATTATTCTTTTTAACTTTTCCTCTGCTCCGCTTTAATCTTTGTCAATTTGTACTTTTTTTCTGCTGTCTGTTTGATATTTAATGTGAACATTGTCAAATAAACATGGCGTTTACGATGTATTAAATTTTTGTTTGTTGTTGTATAGCTTTTTCTGCTTAAAAAATTTAAAAAACTACAAAAATTTTTTAAATTTATTTTTTCTATTTACTTTTGATTACCAATTTATCTTTCAGTTGGCCTCCACATTTCAGCGAGTAGTGAGCTGGTTTTCATACCAAATGTTCAAGGTTCGAGTCCTAGCTCGGACTGGCTAAACCCTAATTCTCAATAATATCATCGGATCTCTTAGTTTCGAGTTCTTTACTCGAATTTAAATAACTTTTGATATAACTTTAGGATTTTCGCTACAAAAACAACGATTGATTAGCTATCTCATCTGTTGATTGGCCTTCATGGTTCAAAGAATAGTAAGCTAGGTTTTCATACCAAAGGTTATAGGTTCGAATCCTAGCTCGGACTGCATAAAAACTTGTTATCAATAATATCATAGGATCTCTTAGTTTCGATTTCTTTACTCGGATTTCAATAATTTCTGATATAACTTTAGGCTGTTCGCCACAACAACAACGATTGATTACCTCTCTCATCTTTTGGTTGGCCTCCATAGTTTAGTGAGTAGTGAGCTGGTTTTTCATACCAAAGGTTCTAGGCTCCAATCCTAGTTCGGACTCCTTAAAAACTTGTTGTCATTAATGACATCGGAACAACGATTGATTAGCTATCTCTATTACTAAAGGATCAAGGTTCGAATCCTGGTTAAGGCTGGTTAAAGCTTGTTGTCATAAATTACATCGGATCTCTTAGTTTCGGTTTCTTCACTCAGATTTAAATAACTTCTGATATAACTTTAGGATTTTCGCCACAACAACAACGATCCTTTGTTTTGAATTCGATATTTTGTGTACATATATATGTACCTATGTATATTTTGACTTGTGATTTACTGTCAAAAACATAACTTGAGATTGATGTATAACTTGATTCAACTCTTGATTTCATCACTTTCGTCATAACTTGGGATATTAGTGATTCGTGAATATTTGTGTCTTGTAATTTTCGTATTCTTCACAAAGGCACAAATAATAAGATTACGAAAATTTTGTAAAATCTTTCGAGTCCTTCGTAATAATTTTATTTTAGAGCAATGAAAAGAAGCAAACTTAACCCATTAAGAACTCTTAAAATTGACGATTAAATGATTGAATTTCAAAACGTTGGTCGCGCTGTTCTATTGAATTTTTATACGTTCTTATTTTATGTCACATTGGTTCTGAATGGGTTAGTGTTTAAGTGTTAAGATTTAGAGCAGTGACAAACAGAATATTGGATCCATGGACCGTCGGTAATTCAAAATGCTGCCATGCATCGATTTGATCAAATAGAATGACGCTGTGATTTTTTTTCAATGCTTACAACAAATTTGGTGCTTGATTTAATCAAATGACGGGAGATTCATATCGAACTTAGTTCGTTTGATTTTAAATTGTTGCATAGCAAACCCACATACCTTGTGACCGAAAAGTTTCCGGAAATTTTAAATAAAACGCAAAATTCTTAATCTTCATCAATATTTATTTTATCTCCTTCAAAATATGCTCCATTAGAAGCGATACACAAATGCCAACGTTTCTTCGAATCATCAAAACATGAGTTCCCTCTGCGAATTCTGTTTTACGTCTTCTATGGATTCAAAACGCGTTCCTCTGAGTGGTAATTTGAGTTTGGGAAACAGGAAAAAGTCACACGGTGCAAGATCAGGTGAATACGGTGGCTGTTCGATGGTATTTATTGAATGTTTGCCCTTAAAATCGTTGATAACGTTGGCTCGGTGCGAGGGAGCATTATCGTCATGAAAAATCCATGAATTATCCTTCCACAATTGAGGCCGTTTACGGCGGATATTTTCACGCAAACGTCTTAAAACAGTCAAATAATAGTCTTTACTGACTGTTTGTCCTTCAGCGACGAATTCATGATGCACCACCTCACGAATATCGAAGAAAACAATCAGCATTACCTTGATTTTCGAGCGACTTTGGTGTGGTTTTTTCGGTTTCGGCTCGTCTTTTCCTCTCCATTCCGATGATTGTTGGCTTGTTTGCATGTCCTACTCGTAGACCCATGTCTCGTCACCAGTTATGATGTGTTCCATGAAAGTTGGATCGGAATTGGCACGATCAAGCACGTCAAAAGAGACCTGTTCACGGTACTCATTTTGAAGAAAATTCTCAACAAAATCGCAACGCACTACTGAGGTGAACTGGTTTCAACAGCTGCCGTAAACAAACTGTCTGACAGATCGCGCTCATTTTTGGCATAGTAATTAAGGACAGTGCTACCAACCTACAGAAACTTAAAATATCGAAAAATATACAACGCGCGAATTTTAAATGAGAATTTCCGGAAACTTTTCGGTAACAATGTATGTTAAAAAAAATAATTCACTTCAACTTTTTTATTGACTTTCTTAAATTATGAAATTTAAAAGAAGATTTCGAAAATTTCCAGGAATATTTGCGTAATTCATGAATTAATTACTTCACAAGTTCACGATTTAATACTTCACAAGTTGACAAAATTTATTATATTTGAAGAAGTTACGATTTACTTAGGTTAGGTTTATGATTTACTTATATTTTATTTATTTATTATATTTTTACTTAACTTTCGTTCCAACTTAAGACTTAAAAATTAAAGAAACTGAATTTGTAACTGAATGGATTTTCATTTATAATTTACTAGACTAGATTTACTGCTTCATTTTACTTACTTTACAAGTTGACAAAATTTATTAAATTTGAAAAAATTAAAATTTCAACTCCGAGTGAAGAAATCGACCTTTAGTTCTCTTTTACTTATGTGATTTTTTTTCGAATTTTGATTCTTTACTTTATCTCAACAAGATTTTGCATAGTTTTTTTAATTTTTGTTAAAATTTTCTTAATCCATATAAAGTTACCTTAACCCTTTTGCTATTTTGTTGCCATATGGCAATATGCTACATTGTGAACGTCTGAACCCTCTATGGTTCCTGGAATATAGGTTTTTTATTGGTCCTTAGAAAAGTTTGAAGCTTAAGGAAAAATACAAAATTAACAAACTGAATATTTAAGTTTAAAGAAAAGAAGTGTTGAGACCGCCGACGAAGAGAATCTAATTGATCTTTGAGTCCACGGCTCACTTATACACGTTTTTTTAATGGTATATCTTGACATAGTAAAGGAAGAAGAAGCAGAAAACTCAAGATAACTTTTTAATATGACGTTTTCTTTCAATTTAGATATATGAATATATTTTTTTAATTTTGGCTGAAGTACATGAAGAAATATTCAAATTTGACCAAAAGTCATACTTAGGACCATTGTGGTACCAGAAATCTTCATATATTTTATATGTTTCTATTTGAACCTCTTTTCATATTTACTACTTTCAATTTGCCTCAATCTTCATTTCATGAGAATTTTCTGAAATGCTACAATATTTAATTTTTTATATAAACCAATTTCATCTAAATTTATGCTCATTTTCAACCCTTTTGAAGTTTATGGGTTTTCATTCAAAAACAAAACTTTATCTAACGGTTAATTTCTTCTTTTTTTCAATTCCCTTTATTTCTTCTCTTCTTATTCCACAAGTTTTAATAAATCGTTGACAAAAACGACCACAAAAGTTGAAACAAAAAAATAATCCAGAGTGGTAATAGATTTGGGTCCATGGGCAAAAAACGTCCACTTTCTGTGCAAACTGTTTTACCATATCTGATCTTAATGTTATCTAATGGGTGATTTACATTGACAAATCTTGAAACCGGACTTGCTTTAAGCCCAAAAAAGGGCTGATTGATTCCTGTTCATACCGGCAAAACTCTGCTTCTAATACTTGATCCGCTTTAGCGAATTTTCGAACCAATCGGTTTGACTCCATATTGGCAACAAAGCCCATCTTTTGTACAAATCGTTTACCGGTGGTAGTTCAAGGCAAAAACATGGAATCCATATTGGCAAAATTTTCCATCTTCGCTTTAGCAAATCTTCGAACCAGAGGTGGTTAAAGCCAAAAAAACTGCTACTAGATTAGGGTCCATATTGGCAACAATTTTCACCTTCTGTGCAAACTGTTGGCTTATTTCAGGTCGGTAAACTTTCTATCTTCTTCGCATCTTATATGTGATCCGCTTTAGCAAATCTTTGAACCAGAGGTGGATTAAACCAAAAAAAATCCGAATTGCTAATGGGTTTGAGCCCATATTGGCCACCATTCCCATTTTCTGTGCAAACTGTTTACTTATATTGTAAATGTTTCTAAATATTAACAATTTGCTTCAGCAATTCTTCAAACCGGAGGTAGTTTAAGATAAAAGAATCCGAAATCGATATTGGCAACATTTCTCATCTTCCGTTCAATCCACGATTTCTCATGTATTCTCCACTTTAACAAATCTTCTAATCGAAGAAGGATAAAGCCAAAAGAATTCGGAATGCTGATATACTCGGATCAGCAAAATTTTCTATCTTCTGCGTATCTAATATGTAATCCACTTAAGCAAATCTTTGAACCAGAGGTGATTTAAGTCAAAAGAATCCGAAGTTTCTGTGCAAATAGTTTACATTTATTTTAAGATTTGGGTCAGCACAAATCTTCATCTTCTGCGCATCTAATATGTGATCCACTTTAGCAAATCTTCGAACCATAGGTGGTTTAATTCAAAATAATCCGAAGTGCTGATGAATTTGAGTTTCTATGGATGAAAACTTATATCTTCTGGCAACCACCACAGAATATCTTTTAAGGTTTAACCCGCCTAAAATCTGTAGTGCTGATGGATCTCTTTCTTAACTTTTAATTTTATAAATTTTTTAAAGGAGCGTAAAAAAGCCATTTAACATTTAAATTTCAAATTTTTTAAGGAGCGTAAAAAAGCCAATACCTTAATTATGTTCTCTAGCGTATTCAGTCATATTTCGAATGGCAATGAACTCTTCGCTCACTCATTGGCAAATTAATCATCGTTTCTAACGCCCACATCAATTTTGTTATACAATAACTAAAAAATATTTCTCTCACTTCACCTAAAGGTTCTTTTGTCTACTTCACTTTATCATTGTCTACGCATTTTTCTATTCAATTCAATTCCGCCTTTTCCGTCATTTTCTCCTCATTCTCAAACTGTTTGCTACTTTCTTGTTTTTTTTCTAATTTTCGTTTAATTTTGAGTCATCGCTCAGTTTACATCATGATTTGCCTGATTTGCACATTTTTGTTATTTTTTGTTTTTTCAGTATTTGTCTTTCTCCCAATTTTCCAATTCTAACCCAATTCATGTGCGCCGTTTAAATTTTTCAAAGAATTCCGGAAGACAATTTTTTCCAACTCAGTGAGTTTCGCCGCCTTGAAGCCGTTCAGTTTCCCCACTTGCCACTTTCCCATTGCCAGTGACAACTTTTGTTGTTGTTGTATCTGTGTCGTCGTTGTCGTCGCTGCCGTTGCCGTTGCCGTTGCCGCCCCTCTTTAATGAGTCCATAAACTTTCGTTGTGGCAGCTAAAGCCAGCTGCCGGCTGCCATTTTGATGGCTTTGCCAAATTTTCGGTAAGTTTTAGAATTTTGGTTTGTTTTGTTGTTGTTGTTGTACAGTTTAATTTTCCATTTTAATCGGTGTGCATTATTTTGCATAAATAATTTTGTGTAAATATTAATGGGCTGATTGATGTTTTTGTCGAAAGTGCTAATTAAAATTGTGCTAAATTTATTGAAATTAATTTGCGAGCTTAACACGAAAGTGTTGAATGCTGCAAAATTGATGTCAGATGTCAAAGGACAGATGCTGAAATTTATATGAAATTGCTTTGTGTGTGTGTGTGTGTCGGTGCGTGTTTATGATGGCCATTGAAGTGTTGATTTATGTAGTGTAGCTGAAAAGTATTTTGAGTTTGAGGTGAGGTGGACAAGAGGATCAAAGGTCGTTTGCAACGCCTCAGTCGTTGGGTTTATTGTTCTATGACCAGCAAGAAAAGACAGAAAGACAGAGAAGGAAGTGGTGGGAAAAGAGAAGAAGATTGTAGAAATTTTACAGCATTTACAGTCTTTACAGTTTATAGTGTTTGTGGTATGAAAAGTAGAAACGATTATGGACACCTTGCGGTCTTTACAGTTTGCAATCCTTGTGGTAGAAAAAGAAGAAGAGATTGTAGACTCCTTACAGCATTTACAGTCCATCCAATTTACAGTCTTTGCGGTAGAAAAAGGAGGAAAGACTGAAGATACTGAACAGTTCAGTCTTTGAGGTAGGGAAAGAAGAGATTATAGACACTTTACAGAGTTTAAAATTGAGTTTTTATAGTAGAAAAAGAAGAAGAGACTGTAGACGCTTTACAGCGTCTGTAGATTTTACAGTTCACAGTCTTTGTGGTACGAAAAGTAGAGAAGATTATGGACACCTTACAGTCTTTACAGTTAACAGTTTTTGTGGTAGAAAAAAATGAAAAGATTGTAGACACTTTACGGTTCACAGTCTTTTGGGTAAGAAAACAAGAAGAAATTGCAGACTCCTTACATCATTTACAGTCTTACAGTTGACAGTCTTTGCGGTAGGAGAAAGGAGAAACAGACTGAAGATACTTTACAGTTCAGTCTTTGAGCTAGAAAAATAAGAGATTGTAGACTCTTTACAGTATTTACAGTTGAGTCTTTATGGTAGAAAAAGAAGAAGAGACGCTTTACAGTCTTAACAGTTTACAGTTTTTGTGGTAGACAAATAGGAAGAAATTGTATACACTTTACGGCCTTTACAGTTCACAGTCTTTTTGGTAAGAAAAGAATTTGGTAACAGACTTTGCGGTGGGAGAGGGAGAAAAGATTGTAATATTGTTTATAATCTTTGTGGTGGAAAGAGAAGAAGAGATTGTAGACTGCTTACAGCATTTACAGTTCTAAATGTTTAAAGTCTTTGTGGTACGAAAATATATTTTACAGTCTTTACAGTTCACTGTCTTTGTATTAGGAAAAGAAGTCTTTGTCTACAGGAGTCTTTAAAGTTTACAGTCTTTTTCGAAGAAACAACAGAAGAGATTGTAGATGCTTTACAGCATTTACAGTCTCTAGTTTACAGTCATTGTGGTACGAAAAGTACCACTTTAGTAAACCTTCACAGTCTTTGCTTTAGAATCCTTACAGTTTTTGTTGCTAATTTTCTAAGGTCTATTGTGCGCTTATGCCATTCCCCCCACAATTTTTTCTCAAACAAATATATATACTTTGATGTCCTTGAAGTTTTTTACAAATCTTTTTGTGAAAAATATATATTTTGAATGTTTTTTGTAACAACATTTCATATGTAATAAAACAAGCGCCCAGAAGTATGCCACACTTTTTAGATTTCACATAACACAGCACTTCTTTTTGTATAAAATTTTGTCAAAGTTTATCGTTGGGCCACTAAACTATAAAAGTTTTAAGCTTAACTATCCACTTTTTGGGCATTTAGTGAGCTTTAACCTATCATAGAAACTTAAGTTCTTCACTTAAGCAAATGTTCAAATGAATTATAATAAAAAAAATATCAAAGAAATTTAAGTCCTTCACTTAAGCTAATGTTTCGACCCATCATTGTATAAAAAAAAAAAAAAATAATAATAAAAAAATATCATAAAAACTTAAGATCTTCACTTAAGCTAATGTTTCGACCCATCACTGTATAGAAAAAAAATAATAATAATAAACAATTTCATAGAAACTTAAGTCCTTTACTTAAGCAAATGCGTCGAGCCATCATTGTATAGAAAAAATTATAATAATAAAAAAAATATCAAAGAAACTTAAGTCTTTCACTTAAGCATATGTTTCGACCCATCATTGTATAGAAAAAAAAAACATCATAGAAACTTAAGTCTTTCACTTAAGCCCGTCGTTCACTTTCGAATAAAATACCACATACAGAAACAACGACATTCTATCTTCCATTCGACGCTGTGCAACAAAAAACCACTTGTGTCGAGTCCCATCCAAAAGTAGCCACTGTGATAAGTCATTAGAAGAGCGAATTTTAGAGACAAAAAATGATGCATGGAAATCGATTTGTTTTCCATTTGTTAAACATTTGAAAATAATTACAAATCTTGAAAATATTGAATTCAAAAAGTAATGCTTCAAACCAAACGAGAATATACACAAACCATATTTAGCGCACAAACCATACCTCAGATTGTGGTAGAAATACTTCTACTATATATTAGTCCCTTAAAAGATTAAATTCCTTCAAATATGCCACCAGTAAATTCTCTCTAAATTGCCGAAGCTGCAACAACACAATCGTCCATTGTTTGCGCACAAGTTAATAATTTGCAAGGACTTGTAAGTGCTCGCACACAATAGATACAAAGACAACTCTGTGTGTGTATTGTGCGTAAATCCATCATACTTATTTATAAAAATAGTAGGAGTTGCGCGTATAAATAGAACCAAGTTCTTTGCACTTATTTAGCGCCGCCACTTGTTTGTAATTACTTTTGCATTTAATATTTACTTAAATGCTTTTTGCATTCATTTTAAGTCCAACATGGTTTTATTGCTTTCATTGTTGTTTTTGCTGTTGTCTGTTTTTGCGGTTGTTAGTCTTAATTGCCAGCTTGCTGCCCACTGCCGCCTTGACTGTCAGCGCCTTTGGTCATATTTGCTTTAATTCATTCGTCAGACACTTTGTTCGTGGCATGGCAGGCCGCAGGCTGTGCACACACACACACACGCACATACATGGATTTACTAACACAAATGCAGAGCCAAAAATACACTGTTACAATGACACAATACGAAAGCAATGCGGCAATGCGGATGGCGCTGATTAATGCGACACGTTTGCGTCAAGTGTTGCACGTTTGCATTATGTCAGCCGCGTTATGTGTGACGTTGGCTGTGTGTGTGCGTGTGTGGGAAAAATAACGAAACCGCACAAACACGTCAACGGAATTTCCATTGCACGCACACCCATAACTACACACACACACATACATGAGAACGCCAATGCTTTTCCCTTCTGAAAAAAAGAGCACACGAACACGCAAACTTGGCGATTCGCATTTGAAACGAAGAAAAACGTAAACAAAAAACAAGAAAGAGCGCACGAAAAAGCAACAGAAAAATATATATAATTTTCTATAAATGGCAGCAAATGGGTGAAAGCTTTTTGAAGATATAGAAAATTACATACGTGAACAAGGCATGAATGGAAAAAGTAAAACAACACAACGACCGACTTAGTATTGTGAAAAGAAAGTGGCGTTTGAAATATGGAAAATTTTGGATATTCTCTCGCAATAGGAAAAGCACGCAAGGACACACGTCCTCAGACATGAATGTTTATGCTGAAGATTAGAAGTACATAGTTTATTGTCATAGAGACGACAAGTGAGGCAGACAAGGAATAAGAGGTACAACATTACTGTCTGCCGGTTAGTTCGCGTATTAGTGCGCGCGTCGCCAGCAGCGATTTGGAAAAAATGAAAAACATTAATAAGAAGAAATAGGAAGAAAAATTTGGGGAAAATAATGCCACCAACTATGTGGCGATTTTTGTAAGAATTATTCTTCAAAGGTTGCTTATAGCAATTATTAAGGAATGATTAGTGTTTGGCAAATTGGCTTTGTAGCACACATCCGCTGAGCCTTTGATTTCAAAAATGTTTTCAGTATTGTGAAAACCTACTCTTATAAGTTTTGAAGTGCAAAAGTTATGTTTGTTTAAATAAAAAAAAATGTATTTCAAGTACAATAGAATACGAAATATAAACTATGATTATCGGTTTTATATGCAAGTATTTCTTATCCAAGTATATCCAACCAATTTGTCAGATTTTGCTTGTTCTATAAATTCTCCTAAAAACCAACTTACCCAAGACAATGATTCAAAACTCAAGTAACTCCTATCCCACTCACTCCTACGCAATATTACGCGCAACAACAGATGGCGCTACGCGCGGTAGCTCGAAATAACGGAGGCGACTTTCGTAAGCGGCGTAAGATGGCAGCCCAATCACTTAGGACTACCTGCGGCAGATCAATCACCTACCCTGGTAGAACAACACAACCGATTAATGTTACCAACACAAGGAAAAGTGTCTTGTGGAGGCCCTATGCTCCAGAGAGGAGTGAACAACGAAAAAAATATCTGATAAGATTTAGATTTAGATTAGATACTAGTTGAGATCTATCGTGTCTCCTACTAGCTATTAGAGGACGTCTTCATAGGTTCACAACCCTAATAAAACATAAGAATTTTCGTGGGCTTAAGTGTTTGGCTTCCCTGATTGCTAGCTGGTGATAGCTCAGATATCGTCTCCTGCTCTGATTTATTATGTCGACTACTTACTATTAGAAGACGTTCTCCAGGGTCACAGCTCTTATAAAAAATACAGTACAGGACAGGACTGGAGAGGACAGGACGGTGAAGGATGAAGTATTTTTCATATACTCTTCCTTCATTTCCTGTTCTGATCTATTGTGCCCCCTACTTACTACTAGAGGACGTCTTCCAGGGCTACAGCTCTTATAAAACAGAGGACAGGACAAGACAGGACTGGAGAGGACAGGACGGTGAAGGATAATGTATTCCGTTGTTTCGTGTACTCTTCCTTCGTCTCCTGTTCTGATCTATTGTGCCCCCTACTTACTACTAGAGGATGTCTTCCAGGCCTACAGCTCTGATAAAACAGAGGACAGGATAAGACAGGACTGAAGAGGACAGGACTGGATAGGACGGGACAGGACAGAACACTTAAATGTATTCCTCATTTTGGTGTACTCTTCCTTCGTCTCCTGTTCTGTTCTATTGTGCTCTTTTTCTTACTACTAGAGGACGTCCTCTGGGTTCACAGTTCTTATAAAACAGAGGACAGTACAGGATGGTTAAGGACAGAACAGGACAGGACAGGTCAGGTCAGGTCAGGACAGGAGAGAACAGAACAGGACAGCGAAGAATTATGAAATCCTGTGTTTCGTGTACTTTTTCACCGGACCTGTAAGTGGCGTCTGGTTCAAGTCCCAGAGTTGGTATGTGTTGACTGAGTCTGCAATGCTTAGTTAGGAGGGCAGTGATCTAATACATCTGGGATTTGTCTAAGTCCAGGCATAATGAGCCCCGTTTTGAGTTGAAATCCTCTAGGAATATCATTGACAGCATTAGTTCTGGATTGACAGCCCTGTAGTGAGAATTTCTGGTTCTTTCCTTTTACCTTATGATTTTTATTATTTGTACTCATGAAAAACTTATAATTTGATAAAATATAATGTGTATATATAATTTGAACATAATATTTGATTGCAGTCGAAACCACTTAACTGCAAGTTGCTTAACTAAAAACCCACTTAACTGAAACTTTGCATAACTGAAAAATTCGCTTAAGTGAAAGAAGATTTTGCCTTCAACTGAAAACACTGGTGAATTTTAACTAAAAGCCAGGAAAATTCGACTTGCAGTTAAGCGGACTTGACTGTACCTGCGTAAAGAAATTTTGTTCTATAAGTTCTATGTTGCGATAATGAATCCTGTAAGCTTAGAAAGCCTAAGGAACTCTTTGATAACTAAGGCTTTAAAAATGCATGGACAAAGCCTTTTTTTTAAGTTCTTATTATCTCATCGAGGTTGTATTTTGCCTTTGAACGCAGCTCTGGTCAACATAAAAACCGTTGGTTGTACTTATAAATGAGCTTCAACTGAGGCTTTTTTGAAACATTCTGAATATTTTCCAATAGAGAATAGAGACGCGTCTCTTACTTGCATGTAACAAGCTTCATTTCAATGAAAGCTTCAAGCTTTATATCAATGATTCTGATCTGAGAGCTTAACATATGAAAATGTGGACAGTTGGCATATTTTTATTTCACACTTGGAGATTTTTTCCATTACTTGCCAAGTGTGTTTCTTATAATTCTCATTTCATTTTGGAAATATTTAGCATTAGAAGTGGATGAGTGTTTAAACAGACCGAAGAGGGAATCGAACCCAGAGCCTGTGGCATGAAATGTCTGCACTTTATCCGCTGAACTATTAACGCCGACAAAACAAAAGCATTGCTAACTTTTCAGCAAATTACTGCACGCAATTGCACATAAAGATTTTATTGCATACTTTGAGGCGCCCCACACTCAATGAGCACATTTAGCGCTGTAGGAAAGTGATTTCGAAATGCATAAAAATGCAATTATTAGATTTAAGAATAAGATGTTAAGCAGACACAACAACAAACAGATGCATGCAAATAAAAAAAATAAATAATAAAAATAATAAAATTTGTTGGTCGATTCTATGCAATGCAGACAGTTGACATTTCATGCATAGCCAACAATCCAAATGACGTTGCTTTTCTGTTTTTATGCTGTAATTTTATGCAGTAAAGTTTACACATTCTCACAAATGCACATTTCCATGCTTCGTATCTTTTGAAGACTTTGCACATCTTACAGAAAAAAGCCCAGCCTTTTATACTTTTATACTCCCATATGAGTTGCATGCCTTGTGCGCCTATTTGAAATGACAACAACAAAAAACAATGACCAACACTGCCGCTTCCTTCCTTCCTTCCGTCCTAAGAATTCCCCGCGGCTTTCCTGTCTTTCCGCTTGTTGGTCCGTGCACATGTTTTCTGTTCAGTGTTTACTAATGTGCGTTGCCATTCTCTTCCCTCATTCAGCTGGCAGCGGCTGCGGATGCATTTGTCATTTTGTTGGCAAGCGGCAAATTGAATTGAAATTCTTGCATTTGTTTTTTGCATCCTAAAGGCAAATTGCAACAACACGCATGCTTTTAGTTGGTACATGAAAAACTGCAATGCAAGGGCAATTGCTGTTGGTGTGGTTAAAGTGGCCCAGTTGCATTTTCTGGGTTCAATATGGGCTCTCAAAGTGGTTGAATTTGAAAAAAAATTATATTTTAAGGCAGTTTTAGGGTTTTTTTTCCTATAAAAAAGTAACACAAATATATTTTGCCCAATGAAAATGTGAGTTCATTTGAAAACTTTGACTAAAAAGCTAAACCACAGCAGTCATTTGGTAGGAAAATTACCTTTTACTGACCAGAAAGAAGAAATCAGGTGTATGCTATGATAATTGGTTATATACATATTTACATTTGTCTGGGTTTTTACTAAGTTGATAATCTTTACGATGCTTCCAAGTTTGACTTATTTGAATGCGTTGATAGTCTCTTCTTCTGACATATGTATCAAAATTTGTCAAAATGGTTTTCATATAACTATGTTTCCATTCAGTAGAAAAGACAGCCCCTTTTAAATTCCTTTCAACCTATGTGAGTAAATTATGTACATAGATAGTGTTAGGTGGGTGGAGAAGGCTGCTTTCGGGCAGATTAGACATGAAGGCACAAACAGTGGCGCAAAACAGGAGGGTTTAAGGGGCTCAAACTTCCCCAAACACAAAATGCTGGTACAAAATGTGGTTTCGAATGGTATTGCCCTCAAAAGTTTTACGCAAAATCCCCTCAAAATGAGATCTTGTGTGCATCACTATGGCAATTTAACACGTTGTGTAACCCCAAGGCTCATTCCCACTTAGAGTACTTTACACTTAAGTGGAAAGTTTTAGAGTACGTTCACTGAAACTAGAGGTCATTCATAGTAATCTGGCATACTAAGTTTTTAAAGAGAAATTCTAAAGAGAAATTTAAGGACTTAAAAATGCTAAAGACATACGTATTTTAATCAATTTTTCTTAATATTTGCGATTGTGTAATGATGAAGATTTGGACATCAAATGAAAGATAAAACTTGTTGTTTTTTGAATAAATTTTCTATTTTGAGCTTTCAGCAGGAAAATATGTCAGGAAGGTCCTTTCAAATTCGTATGCTTCGATATCTTTGAAGTTTTCTAACAAAACTTTTTGAAAATTTATTGTCTTGGATTTTGGTCTGGTTTGAGGTTAAAAAATAAGAATAAATAAGAATATAAAATAAATAAATAAGAATAAAAAATTAAGAATAATGTCATCCATGAGGAAAATATGTCAGTAAGGTCTTTTCAAATATGTATTCTTCGATATTTTGAAGTAACAAATATTTAAAAATAAAAAATTTATGTCTTGGATCTCGGTCTGTTGTAATACAACTTCAATACTTTAAAATTTTATTCTTCCATATCTATAAGAAGTATAAAAAGACAATTTAGACAAGATTTCTGTTTCGTTTGGTACCCATTTCTTCATCACAACATGACTGCAAATATAAAAAATTCTCTGTCTTTAAAACTTTAACATGCTTTTAAAAGAACAATATATCAGTAAATGAAAAACCGATGTTTTTTAGGCATCTGACAAGGGGCCAGGCAGGTGCAGAAAAGGCTTAAGATTGGCGCCTGTTCTTCGTCGTTCTCATGGCTTTTGCTGAAGCTATCCGCCAGGTGGCGAGTTGTGTCAATTTCAACATTTGAAACTCTTTTTCTCCGAAGGTTGCCAAATTTCAAGATATAAAATAACTTCCAAAAACTTTAACTCGGGAGAAAAAGTTGTATTGGATCGAAAAGAAAAAGGAATTTATGAATGCATTGGTTAGGTCCCTCTCGAAGCTGTCAAAAGCTGACAGTTTAAGGGGAGAGGGAGGAAACTATGATTCATATTCTCTGAAAGAACATTGTCATGTTTGAAAAACCATTCGAAACTAATGTAGACGGACATTGTTGTTGTTGGTGCTGTAATTGGATTGCGAGTCCAAGCTCCATGCATTCGAATCTCGAATCAGTCAACTTTAGTTTCGATCTCAGAAATTGTTGAGTGAACGTTTTCACATGGATTTTGGCATTCGGATTATCGCTGCGTGTGTGCACTTCTTGTAGCCATAAACGACAACAACAACAACGTGGAAACTGACAACAATACAAAGCAAGACAACATAATTGCTCCCTTGACGACATGAAAGCAGCAACAAGAAAATAAGTAATAATGTGTTACAATGCGACAATAGAGAAATGCACAGAAATCCAAAGGAAGAGAAGTGGAACTGGAAGTGGTCGGGGCCATGTCCGAGCTTATAAGAAATTTTAAAATAAGTGCACACAACTACACTTAAATATACATAGAACTATGTAAACCCCAACAAAAAATAAAAACCACTATTTAGTTCGACTTGCTTTTGGCATGAATTACATTGTTGGCGAATTTCATGCTGCAATGACTGCTTGTCTATTGGTCTATTTTTCCGTTTGTTTGTCTGTCTGCCTGCCTGTCTGAAACTGCATGCATTTCTTTTGCCAAAGCTTGCCAAACAATTTGCTTGCACGTTTGTCCTTCCACTTGTCTCATCGCATACATTTGTCTGCTCGTTCGTCCGTCTCCCCTCCCCCTACTCTTCCTTATTGCCCGCTTGTCTGCACAGCTCGACTGCTTGCATTCATTTTTGCGTGCATTCACTTTCAATTTGATTTTATTTATTTGTTGTCGCCACCGAGGCGGCGGTTTCTGTTTAACGCGGCCATTGCTCCATGAAGCCGTCACTTGCAGCGTTGACTTTGGCTTTTGTCGGTGTGGCTGTGTGTGTATTCAACGATTTTCCAATTACTTGTTTCTGTAGTTGTGTCTGTCTCTCTCTCCCTGCTTTCAGGCGCATTTATTTCTTGTTTTGTTTTTCCACAGACAAACTGTCGTTTACATTTGTTGCTGCAATGTTTGTTTTTTTTTTGCGCGTATAATGCAAATTCCCCGGGACACATTTGCCATTCCATGTAAATTACGCTTTTCGCTTCATTTCAGTTTAATGGGAAAAATGAACAAATGGCGTTGCAGTTGATTTTTTCATATCGCATACGTAATGCATACAAATTTTGAAGCTTGATTGGTTTTAAATAATTCATAGTGTTTTGAATGGAGGCGTTAGTGGTGAGGTTAATGTGTTTTTTGTAATATTTATTGGTGCTTTCAGGTGATAATGTAAATATATTTGTAAATATGTATGCAAATGTTGCGAATTGAGTTAATATCGAATTAAAAGTAAATATTTAATGCTATTTTGGGTGAATTTCAAATTTTTATTGAAGTATGGGAAATAATTGTAGGTGATTGAACATGAATGGAATAGACATTCAGAGCAATAGAACATGAATAGAATAGACACAAAATAAAAAGTTGAACATAATTTAATGCAAATGCAATTTTGAGAAAAGTTCTTCTAAATGCCCCTAAATGTATGCTTGATGTGACAACGATTGCTTGGAGTCACGGTTTTTGACATTACTATGCAAAGTTTTAAGACACGGCATACTTTTAGGAGCCTAATAAGATATTTTAGTAGCTTTTTAGGAGTAAATTTACTGCTCTTGAGGCAAATTTTGTAAATTTTTGCAGTTGTTGATAGTATTTTTATGCTTTGTTTTGTGGAAAATTAGTCATTTAGTTAGTTAGTTAGTTAATTAGTTAGTCATTAGTAAACTTCTATGGACTATATATATGTATGTGCGTATGTAAATAAACATTATTATAATTAAAAATTTCAACTGACGTACAAGTCTTGAGCACAATGGGCTATATAGGCTGAGTGCTTGAGAAATTGGATCTGGATAAAAGATTGGAAAGATTGGAATTGGATAAAAGAAGTAATATCAGGTGTACAACTTTGCTTCCGCCGTTTTCCGATAGGTGGCTGTACCGGCTGAGGCTGGTTGAAATACATAGATGGTAATGCCTTTAAAGTGAGTGTGGACAGTGCCTAACGAATTGTCATCGCCGTTTCAGTGACAGTTGTTCTTGTTTTCGTATGATTCACGCTCGAAAATGTCCGTTTATGTGCCCAATTCTCGCCATTTGCGGGAAGTTTTACTTTTCTGTTACAATTCGAAAAAAAATGCAGCTGAAGCGCATCGAATGCTCTCAGAAACTTACGGTGATGCTGCTCTGAGTGAAAGAACGTGTCGGGAGTGGTTTCAACGTTTTAAAAATGGCGATTTCCGAATATTCACGGCGCCAAGGTTATGATTTGTATTTGGTGGGATCAGCTCGGTGTGATTTACTACGAGCTCTTAAAACCGGGTGAAACCATCACAGGAGATCGCTACCGAACGCAACTGATGCGCCTTAGTCGCGCGCTAAAAGAACAGCGGCCACAATATCAAGAGCGACATGACAAAGTCATCCTCCAACACGACAATGCTCGGCCTCACGTCGCAAAAGTGGTCAAAAAGTACCTGGAAACGCTGAAATGGGAAGTCTTGCCCCACCCGCCGTATTCCCCAGATGTCGCCCCTTCTGACTTCCACCTATTCCGTTCGATGGCACACGGCCTGGCAGATCAACATTTTCAATCCTTCATGGATAGCGTCAAAAGAGGACTCCTTTTTTCGAGCCGGGATCCGAAAATTGCCGGAAAGATGGGAGAAAGTTGTCGCTAGCGACGGACAATACTTTGAATAATACATCTGCAAGCACTTTTTCGCAATAAAGCTTATAATTTTGGAAAAAACGGCGGAAGCAAAGTTGTACACCTGATAGAAGATAGTTTCAAGGGGTCTTAAGAGTTCTTGAAGCTTTTTCTCATACAAGGAATGATCCCAGAAAACATTGCTCCAGAACAGAACAAGCTTCCAGGTCTGGTGTCTACACTAATTTCTTCTTTCGTTGTTCTTGTTCTTTGCACTAATTTCGAATGCATCTGTGTTTCTGGCAGAGGTGCATGCCATACTTGAGGCAATGAACTTTGTTGTAGAAAGCATGTGAAGAGGCAGATCCAACTGTGTTTGTAGAAACAAAAGCTCTTCAATCACCTCCACAATAGTCCAAGTCCAGACTAAGTAATGTCGGCAGATATAAAAGACTGATTCTCACTTTGATCCCGGGCCACATGCCAAGTGCTAATGAGACCTCAGACATCTTTTGGTTATGATGTGCTCTGAGGCTGCATTTACCAGTCCTGAAACTGTTTTGCTTTCACTCAAAGAGGTTTATAAATCCTTTGATTTCTCTCTTGTTGATAATTTCTTTTCACTTTCATCTATTGACGTAGCTGCCAAATCACTGTTAATCATGATTTAACTTTACGCTTTTCTTCCAGTTGGCTTTCAGGTGATTGTTTAATCAAAGGAAGCACTTTTGAGTTTGGATAGTAAAATTTAGATGGATCCTAGTTTTGCTAGAAGAAAACTGTTAAAAAAAGATGGATTAAAGTTTTGCTCTTGATTGATCAATTAATGATCAATCAATGATTCTTTGTAATAAATTTATTACAAATGAAAATAAGTCAATTTTTCATCTTATTCTCCATTTTTCAACTCGACAAGGCATTTCAATAATTTACTTCCATATTTGATATAAATTTAATATATTTTTAATCAAGTGTAGTTGCATTAAATTGTAGTTAAAATACGGCTTTGAGTTTTAAAAAATAAACACAATTTAGTACCAACCTTCGTGTAAGATGGAAGAGTCTCCAGAGAGAAGTGAACAAGGAAAACAAGTAACAACCTTCAAACTTAGCTGCGACAACTCGTTACATCTCGTTGATCTCGGTACTCTAACACTTCTTTTTTGAAGTCTACTTTACATGCTTCTACTTACTTTTAATTATTTAGTTTTTTCTAAACAAAAAACCTTGGAATTTTTCTAGTAAACTAGTAACAAGAAAGCATACGGCCTTATGCTGAATGTCGTCTCACTCATCGTTGACGATCGTCTATGTGTATCGTCAAATCTATCGTTTCGTCGACACTTCGGTATGCTGTACAAGCAACGTAGACGAAACGTTGTGCACTGAATAAACACGGCAACTCTATGAGTGGGAAATTTTTTGTTTTGGGTATTTCACGTGGGAAATTCTGTTACTTCAAATGATTTGTGTGTTTATTTGAAAAATAAATGGATTACGAGCTGTTTTTTTTCAAGCGACGAGGAAGAAAATAAATCTTTGACGGTGCAGCGGAGGCTGTTAATGCAAACAGTGGACTTATTTGCGTTGCCTGAAACCAAGTAATTTATTTTTCTTTGACCAATGCAAGTGGAGCCCCCACTGGGAGGAAGGATGCGGCCTCGGTAAGCAGCGTTCTGCTCCGGCGAGTTCGCCCACCTCGCAGTGGCCTACGATACCTTGTGCCCTGGCACCCAAAATAATGAGACGTTGGAGCCTTTAGCTAGGGTGATTAAGAATTTTTGGAAGTCCAAGACGAGCCTAGATGAGGTGGTCGCCTCCGCGAGCGGCTTGATGGCTGCCTGACTGTCCGAGTATATGTGGACATCCGCTTTGTACGCGTTTTCGCAGATAAGTCATATAGAAACCTGGTAAATGGCCATTACTTCTGCCTGGAAGACACTGCAATGATCAGGTGGAAGGAAAAGCTGGGGCTTCGCTTCGCTGACTGCAGAAAATACCACAGCCAACCTTGTTACCTATGTTACCACCACACTACGCTCCCTTCCCTGGAAAAGGGAAGCCATTGGGAAACGGGAGATCCCAATTTTATTTCAGTATCGTTTTAGTTTCGTCAGCAAAATTTCCGACGATGGAAATATTCGTCGGTAGACGAAAGGCGAAGGCGATAACGATGACGAGCATAGCACTCCGTCGTCAGCTGACGATACGACGATGAGCAGCATACGAAAGTTGCCGTATCGTCATTTTTTCAGACGATGACGATATTCAGCATAAGGCCGATAATGAAGTAGCAGCTTTAATTTCGTTTACTTGAATTCAAATCTCTACCACTGAATTTAAATTTTATTGTTTGAATTCCAACTATGTTTCAACATAGTAAATTTATTATTTTTATTAAATTATTTCTAATATTTCACAATTAAAACTATGCCTAAAAGTATGCTCCTACAAATAGTATAAGCACCAGCACAGCAAACAAATTTTCATAGAAATTTCTAATATTTTTTAAACGATTTTCTGTGGCATACTTTTAGGCTGGTGTGTTGCAATGCAACTTCAAATCTCTATGCAATGAATTTGTTATATTTTATTGCAATTGAATCGAAAAGCATTGAACCAATTTGTTTACCTCCAATGAAAATCATTCATATGTACACTAAATCCTCTTCAAATATATCACAAAAACTAAACAAAATCATTGTGTTGTAATAAATTGGCATTTTAATATACATACGAGTAAATTTTATAATATTTCTGTTGAGCGCAGCAATGTTTTCCATCAAATCGAAGTTGATGTGCACAGCAGCTGCAGAACAAATCAAACATTAATGCTCGCAACAGTCAACGCACACATTTGTTTTTGTCCAATTATTGTGCATGCATTTTATTATTTTGCATTTGCATCGCAATGAAAGCAACTTCAATTACAGTGAAGCGATTTTATTGCATACTTATAGGCGGCCTACTGAAAGGCAGCCATTTGTCATGTTTTTTGATGGTTTATAATTGCGTATTATTTTGCGTTGCGTTCATAAAAATGCAGGTATTTTTGTATTGGCTATTAAATTTGTATAGTTCAAGGCAGCTTTTGACTGTTACTAATGTTTTTCACAACGACAATTGGCCGATAAAATTTAGGTATTTATATTGAATTACACCGATATGCTGGCAATCAGCTCAGCGCATTTCAAGTGGCCACACACACACACACACACACACGAGGCCAAACGCCTCGTAAAAGTATAATCAAGTGCCAAACCAACAACAAAATTAAATGAAAAATAAACAAAAACGCAATCATTTAATGAGCAAAGCGCAGACATAAATACAAGCAGACAGAAGCACTCAAGTACACAAATATCAACACACACACCGATGCACACATGCACAGGTATAAAAAACCATGTAAACGAACCAACGAACCAACGAACGAACGACCGAACGAACGAAGGAAGGAAGGAATGAGCGACAGGTTCAAGTGTTTGGTCATGCAATGAGCGCGTCGCAGCCGGCGCCCGCATTACTGCTTGCACTGCACAAACGTTAATTGAGGTTTTACAAAAACAAAAAAACAATAACAACGACAACAACAGCAACGACAGCACATCAAATAATGATGGCGCGTAATTTAAAAAACGCCATTCATTGCCGAAAGTACGCTTGAAAGTAACGTTGCTACTTATTTGCTGTGCGTACTGCGGGTCGTATGAGTAACCATGACAGTTGATGATTTTCGGTGGAAAAAATTACGCATAAACAATGCAATGTGAAATGTAAATGACATGATTGATGATTATCTGTGTGGTGAGTGGGAAAGTTGATAAGGTTGATTCGGTTGGTTGTTCGTTGGAACGAACAAATATTGGTCGCTCATCTGTGTCTGTTTCTTTTATACACATTTCCGTTCATTGTATGCTTGTCTGTTAATTTGTAATTCTTTACATTCATCCATCAATTAAATTTCTTATCTACTCATTCGTCCGTTCATTCACTAATTATTCTTTAAATTCATTCATCCACTGCGGTGTTGGCCGCTCTTCTGTGTCCCTTCCTTCATACACATTTCCGTTCATTGTATGCTTGTCTGTTAATTTGTAATTCTTGACATTCATCCCTCAATTCAATTGTTATCTACTCATTCGTCCGTCCATTCACTAATTTTCCTATAAATTCATTATTCCATTGCATTGTGGTGAATAGTTTGTAAATTTGCTTGTTTATTAGGTTCATCAGTGACTGGTCTCTTCATCTAAAACTTCTGCTTTTGTTCACTGGTACAACCGTTTCATTGTTCGTCCGTCAGTTTATTTGTATGTCTATGGTTTCGTTTCTTCGACTCTTAATTTGTAAACAGTTCTTCAAGGTCAAATTCTCATCTTTCGAGGTTAAAGTCAACGGAACAGATAAAATTATATTATTTTATATTTTATTATTCCTTCGTCTAAGTCTATGTTGCTTCGTCTACTCGCTCATCCGTCTACTGGTAAATCTGTTCTTTCTTTCATCTCATTGTCTTACTTGTACATCTATCAATGGATACCCATACGGCCATTTCGTCCATTCGTCAGTGAATTTGCTTCTTTCTCAAGTCCTTCATCTCTCCATCTATTTGCTCCTCCGTCTGAATCTTTGTTGCTCCGTCTACTTGTCTTTCGTCCTTTAGTACATCCATTTCTTCGTTCATCTATCTGTCTACTTGTACATCTATGTACTCATCCGTTTGTTTATTTATGCCGTGCATTCCCCAGTTTGTCAAGTCCCTCATCTCTCCATCTATTTGCTCCTCCGTCTGAATCTTTGTTGCTCCGTCTACTTGTCTTTCGTCCTTTAGTACATCCATTTCCTCGTTCATCTTTCTGTCTACTTGTACGTCTATGTATTCATCCATCCATCTATTTATGTTTCTGTTCACTCATCCATGAATTCGTTTGCTTGTCAAGTCCTTCATCTCTCCATCAACTTGTCTCTCCATTAAAACGTTATTGGTCTTTTTACTCTCTTCATCGTCCATTGGTACATCTGTTTTCTTGTTCGTTCGACGAACCATCTATGACCAGTGTGTCTAGATATGCGTTCGTCCACCTGTCTTTGAATTCAATTGTTTGTCAGTTCCCTAATCTTCTCATCTACTTATCGATCCGTTCTAAATTTCATGGGTTCATCTAATTTTTCTATTGTTCATTGGTACATCTGTTTCCTTGTTCGTCTATCTGTACTCTTGTTAATTCGGTTTAATTCGTCTGTCTACTTTTGCACTCTGCGTCCAGAGATTCATAATTTGTTTGACCATCCAGTCGTTGCTTAACCAATTTATTCGTACGTAGATTCATTCATAATTTCTCATCCATATGTTCATCTATACACTCGTGTACATCTGTTTTCTTTTTCGTTCGACTATACAGTTAACCATTGCATTCCGTGGATTTATTTATTGGGTCGTCCACTTATTTACCCATCCAAATGTTCATCCACATGCATCCACTCGTTTGTCGATCCATCACTCATCATCCATTCATCTTCTTTTGCGGCTTTAACCACCAACCAATGCATCAGTCTGTATAGTTATGCGTTCGTCCACTCGTCTTTGAATGTAATTATTTGTCAGATCCCTCATCTCTCCATCCTTTTGTCTTCTCTATTAATTGGTTCATCTGATTTCTTAAACGTCTTTCTATACTCTTGTTCATTTATGCATTCATTCGTCTGTTTATTTTTGCACACTGCGTCCATAGATTCATGACATGTTCGAGCATCCACTCGTTTTTCTACCAATTCATTCGTCCATGAATTCATTCATACTTTCCCATCCACATGTTCATCCATACATCTGCTTACATCTGTTTTCTTGTTTGTACGACTATGCAGTTGGTTAACTGTTTATACATCAGTCTGTCTAGTTCGTTCACTCGTCTTTGACGTTCACTTCATCCTCTCGTCTTCCCTATTCATTGGTACATCTGATTTCTTATACGTCTTTCTGTACTCTTGTTCATTTATGCATTCATTCGTCTGTCAAGCTGTGCACTCTGTGTTCATAGATTCATAATTTGTTCGATCACCCATCAATTAATTTTTCCGTGAATTCATTCATCGGCTCTTCCACTTATTTCCCCATTCAAATGTTCATCTATAAACTCGCCAAGTCATTCATTCATTCGCTACATTCATTCATCCACTCGTTCATTCGTCCATCCACTCGTTCGTCGATCCATAATTCAACACCATTAATTTGTTCCTTCTTTTGCCGCTTTAACCACCAACCAATGCTTCTGCTTTGTGCTTTTCTTGGCTTGGAAATTGCATCCTTAATGCGACTGCAGCTTTTATGCTAATTTACAGTAAAATTGCATTGCATTTGCGTCAAACATCAAAAGTCAGAGCGATAGTATGGCAACATCAAAGGCCATAAAACATAACAAAGAGGGGAAGTGTGCAGTTATGGCAGATTTAATCAAATTCAGAACAATGCAAATTTTTCTGATAAAATTTATAGCCAATTGAAGAAAAATGATTTTGTAAATGGTGTTGTTGTTGTTGCTGCTGTTGCACTTGTTGCAATGTAAAAGCACTCCAGAAAATTGTAAGAAATGTAAAAGTGAGCTCGCAGCGAGCGGTCAAAGGAAATGCTTTCAATCAAACGAAAATTTACTTTAACAACAAGAAAGAAAGAAAAAATACTCCAAAACAGCAAAGCAAAAACTTTAAAGTGGCCACAAAATGTCTAGAGAACACTTGCAGCTTTATTAAAGGAGTTAAAGATGCCAAAATAAAACGCAAAACGTTCAGAAGAGAGAAAGCAAAAAGTGCTAAACATTCGAATTAAGATAGAAGCAATTTGACCCTTAAGGGAAAATGATTCCCTTAAAAAGAAAAATTGGAATTTGCTGCACAATGACCTTTGGTGCATAGCAATAAAGACGCAATAAAGCGAGTAGTGGAAACCAAAGAGTAGTGGAAAGCAAAGAATTGCTGGCGCTCCCGACACAACATGCCGCCGCTGAGTAATGACAGAGCAAGTAACATTAAAGTTGCGTGTTCAATATGAAAGAACTTTGCGTTTGCTTTCACATTTCTTGTTTGCATTACTTGCTTTCGAAACATTTACTGTTCAAGTTTGTAAAGTTGTATGACTGAGTATGTCTGACTGTTGGTATTGCTCATCAGCGTCTGAAAGTTATTAGTTGCTCATTTATTTCAAGCCATGTGTAACTGACTGGACACAGGAGCGTAACATATGTGAGTAATTATGTTCAGCTTAAGTTAATTAGAAATTCAGTAGAAAATACAAATTATGCCTACTGCTTTAAAATCATTTGGATTACAGGTTTCTACTGGCGAAAATTGACATTATACATTTTTCGTTTTTTTATTTTATTTTATTTTGTTTTGTTTTGTTTTGTTTTGTTTTGTTTTGTTTTATTTTATTTTATTTTACTTTATTTTATTTTATTTTATTTTATTTTATTTTATTTTATTTTATTTTATTTTATTTTATTTTATTTTATTTTATTTTATTTCATTTTATTTTATTTTATTTTATTTATTTTATTTTATTTTATTTTATTTTATTTTATTGTTTTTATTTTATTTTATTTCAGTTTATTTTATTTTATTTTATTTTATTTTATTTTATTTTATTTTATTTTATTTTATTTTATTTTATTTTATTTTATTTTATTTTATTTTATTTTATTTTATTTTATTTTATTTTATTTTATTTTATTTTATTTTATTTTATTTTATTTTATTTTATTTTATTTTATTTTATTTTATTTTATTTTATTTTATTTTATTTTATTTTATTTTATTTCATTTCATTTTATTTTATTTTATTTTATTTTATTTTATTTTATTTTATTTTATTTTATTTTATTTGATTTGGTTTGATTTGATTATTTTGTTTTATTTGATTTGATTTGATTTGATTTGATTTGATTTGATTTGATTTGATTTGATTTGATTTGATTTGATTTGATTTGATTTGATTTGATTTTATTTTATTTTATTTTATTTTATTTTATTTTATTTTATTTTATTTTATTTTTGTTTTTTATTTTATTTTATTTTCTTTTCTTTTATTTTCTTTTATTTTATTTTATTTTATTTTATTTTATTTTATTTTATTTTATTTTATTTTATTTTATTTTATTTTATTTTATTTTATTTTATTTTATTTTATTTTATTTTATTTTGTTTTAGAAGGGAGAGAAAAGTTCACGGAATTGAGGCCTATTGACCTTAAATTAAGCCTTTTGACTTAAATTAGTCTGATTTGTAGATTGCAATGACCTCAAATGTCTCCAAATACCTCTCTTCAGTTTTGTTCTGTCCTTAGCCCTTTAAATTTTGTATTCAACCATAAGTAAGATATGAGAGTATTATGACCAGCATAAGTCAAGGACAAGTCCTTACTTTTGAGGCCTATTGACTTTGAATGAAACCTTATGACGTTCAAATTTGGATTCAGTCGTAGGTAACATATATATATAAGTATTACGTTTGAAGCCCTGAAGTACTCATTACCAACACATTTATTTACTACCTGACTATGCGCCTGAATTTTTTCATGCCCTGTTACCATAAAAAACGTGCAGACATTTGTCTGAGCATTAATGCTGGTATTTTCCACAAATAATGGACAACATTAAGCAGTCTCATTGGTGTTGTTGTTATTGCAACGAATTGTCTAATGGCTAATATAAGATGGTGTTTAGGCCGTTAAATGGTCATTTGTACTCATTGCCATAACATTTCGTCACGTTAAAGTTGAACAAATGTTCAGTGCTAATTGATGCGACGTGCTAAAGAATTATTACAGATTTTGTGCTGTAAAAATTTGGCAGCTAAATATATACAAAAAACAAAAATTATATAAAATGAATAAAACTTTGACAAAATCTGTGAGATGCTTCTTTTTCGATTGGTGGAGATGAAGGTTCAAACAAAAGCACGATGGACATCATAGTTGTTGTTATATCTGTTATACCTTCTGCAGTTTTTTGCATGTTGGCATTGACATTTCTGAATATGCAACACAGGTTAAAAACAACAACACACAAGTGTCGCCTTTGAGCCAAAGCCAATGCAATTCGTTGGCAGCACCGTTGCTGTTACTGACAGTTCACCTTCGTTAATAAAAGTTGCCTCATGTGTGTGTGGGTGCGTATGTAGACGCATTATTTTTGTTGTTAGGTGTTGGAAATTGAGCGTCTGTGTGTTTTTGCATGAAATATCATCAACAGCACACATTGTTGCACATCAAACGCCTCAAGCAACCAACCCAACAACTAACAAACAAACAAACAAACCAATGAACCCAGTGAACGAGCCTAGTCACCGCACGAGGGCAGAAATTAAATCGCCTCGGTAGCAGCAAAAGGTTGTTCCAGCAACATTTACAGAGTTCAATTGAATTCCCACAACGGCGACTGCGGCGAATCGAGACGATCAAAAAGTAGCAAAAGAAATTAGTGCAAAGGATGCGTTGTCTGCTCGTTTGCCTTTCGGCGCGTGTGTGCCTATGTATGTGTGTGTGAGAGTCTGTTTAGCGGCCATTTGAACAAAATGAAAATGAAAACCACGCAAATGTTGAATGTAACAAAGCAGCATTTCGCTTTTAATTTACAGATGGATTTGTGCGCGTAAAAGGTTAAAAACACGGACCTACAGCATTGCCGCCAGACAAAAACATACAGACATACATTAGGCGGCACCCACCCTCGGGCGACCGTTGATGTTTAACTAAGAACTGAACTAAGTAGCGAAGGTTTGTTTGTTGTCGTTGCCGTATTTCGCATGGACTGGGTAAGCAATTTTATTGGCCCTGCGTTTGCATTGAAATTTTATGAAGTCATTGTAGCCAAAAGAAAAAAAAGAAAAGGTGTGAGCGATATCAAAATTCAATGGCCGTAAAGGCATTGCGGCTGTTTGTGGAATATTGAATTGAAGGTTGTGTAGGTTGTTTTAGGGGTGAAGTAGACGGAGGCATCTAAGTGGGGAAAGCAAAGTTCGCTAATAATTTTTGACAGAGTTTTGAAAAGGTACGTAATAAAGTATTTACATGTGGGTTTATAGAGGCGACAAAGCAACAAAGCACTAACTACATTTGTATTCTCAATATTTAACAGTCATTTAGTATCTCATATCGCTTAAATATGGACAACAAATATTTGAGAGTCATCTCATATCGTTTAAACTTGGATAACAGATCTTATATCATCAGTGACTTTAAGCAGCTTCTTGATTAACTATTCTGGATTGCCATGGAAATAGGCCAACTTGCATACTGGTTTAAAGAAAAAAAAGAAGACATGCTTGGGAACAAACATTTAGTCTGACAATCATTTTGTAGTTGCAATCGGAAAAAGCCAATATTTTCGTATCCACATGGGATCATAATTAAAGAAATTTATGTCAAATAGTGTTTTATGTCAAATTAGTGTCTTTTGAAATATCCTGCCTTGTTTTGGCTGGATTTGAAAACCTGTAGGGGAATTCTTTGTAAGGTGCCACTCTTTGTAAGGTGCCACCCCTGCTCAATTTCGACGTTCCAGCAGTCCAAGAAAAAAAATTCCTATTGTCATTTAAGGTATATATGTCAACATCAATTTTAATGTGGTTTTTGAAGAAACATGCGCAATAACGTGGTCTGGGTAAATAAAAGTGTCAAATTTGGTTAAGAAAAAACATAAAAATGAAAACTGAAGGTTTTTCTGGCGATGAAAGAGTAACCAAAAACTTATAAAAAACTTAGGTAAATATCAGTGTTGGACTTAATTTTTAATGGTTTTTCATAATCCGAAATGATATCCGAGCATATCGTAAAAGGAACAAATTTATACAATGATTTCCAAAATAGCATACAAATGTAAAGTGCCACCTTTTTTTCTTTGTAAGGTGCCACCCCCCCTTTTTTCATTGTTTTGTGGTCCTTTATCGGTAAAATGACTTTTTTTGCTCGGAATCGTCATTACGATGAATTTAAAGTTTCTTAGTAAATTTTTCTCTAATCCTATCATGAGGAATAAATTAGTTCAGTTTTGTTCTTTAATTTCCATACAATTATTCGTTTTATTCGTTACCATTCAATATCGGTTTGCTTTTGGTCATTTTCTATTCAATTCAAATTAAATTCAATAATCTTTCGTAAATTTTCTAAATCATGCATTTTTACTTGAGATTTGTAGGTTTTTAGCGGGTTTTTAAGGGGGTGGCACCTTACATTAAAAAATTTTAGGATGTCGATTTTGAACACTTTGGGAAATTGGCTGTAAAATTCGTATTTACGACAAATTCAAATAAAGTGTCACCTTGGATCATAGCTCTTTAAACCCTCTTTCCAACGGTATAAGAACTTTGGCGATAAGTTAATTTTCTAACGAGGAATGTGCAAAAAAGCTATGGGGTGGCACCTTACAAAGAATTCCCCTAACTATAGAAACTTGGCCTTGAAATAATGCAAAAAGAAGGAGATCAAGTTTGTTTCAAAGGAATCAAGTAGTCAAAATAGCCGTTTTTTATATGAAACCAAATTGTTTTAGTATTTTTATTTATATTTCCATATTTATTTCTTTGGGCTATTTTCTGTTCAGTTTTGTTTAGTAAACAAAATTTTTTTAAAATATATTCATTAAATTTTTTATACTCATTTCTGAGGTTTATTTGGTGCAGTTTTTATAGGGAAACTGATTATTTTTCGAGAGTTTTATTTATATATTTTATATTTAGTTTTTTGTCTATTTTATGCATTTTGTATAGGAAGGAAATTTTGTAAGGATTTTTAAATTTATATTCTCTATATTTTTTTTCTTGGTCTATTTTATGGAGTTTTTTAAAGTAAACAAATTTTTTATTTTAATATTTTTATTTTATTTTCTATATTTCTTTGGTATATTTTTTGCAGTTTTTATAGAAAACAAAATTTTTTCAAATTTATTAATAAATTTAAATATTTTTATATTTTCTATATATTTTCCGGCCTATTTTATGTATTTTTTATAGGGAAACTAAATTTTTCTTCTACAATATTTAAGAACTTTAGGAACTTAAATATTGTAGAAGACAAATTTAGTTTCCCTATAAAAAATGCATAAAATAGGCCAGAAAAAATATAGAAAAAATAAATATTTTATGAAAGCAAATGGAGAAATCGATCCCTTAACGACTTTGAACCATAGTTGAAAAAACTTGCCGTAGCCACATGGAAGAATCCCAAACACACTCAACCCACATATTCAGTCATTTCACTCAATTCAATTTGCATTACTTATTGCACGATTTACTTGAGTGTAAAAAAAAAACAAAATTAAAATACGAAATGACAATTTTCAAAGTGCTGGCAATAAATCATCCTTCCATCAGTTCATAAATCAATAGTTAATTTAATTGACCAACAGGAAATAAATGACATGTTGACAAACTAAAAGGGCATAAAAATCCACTTAACTTTTCAGTCTCCATGCGTGTGTGTGTGTATTTTATGACTGAATGTGTGCATGTGTCAGTGCAGTGGCGCATACACGATTTCATTTTGAGTCCTATACCATATTTGCCACCCAACATATTTTATCGAAAACATATATTTTGGTAAGTTTGAACACCAAACACGTCTGTTGCGTGCGCCACTGTGTCGGTGCATAAAATACAACGTAATAAATTTTTAAAGCTTACTTAAACGCCAGGGAACACACTAATGTACTGCGTGCCATCCATTCACTGCAACACACACACACACTCACCGACATGTAGACTGGCTCACTCGCAGCAACAGCAACAGCAACAGCAACAAAGGTGTAGCGACATTTTTGCGCTCTAAGTGTGCTCAATTGATAGCCTTCGCATGCTAATTCACTTCGCTTTAGGCAATAATTCAATTTGACACACTTACGTACACGCTCGTTCTCACGCACACACACAACCTCACATAAATTTCAATGATGGCAACAACAAAAACGACGACCGAAGAATTCAGTACGATTTTAAAAGCAACGCATCGTCAATACACTTTTACACGCATTCACGCACACATGCACACTCGAGCGAATAAATGTGCACGCGCGTAATGCATGAACGAATAAAGTGTGAAGCGATAAAGAAGGGAGATATGAAAAGTGACAGAGAAAAAAATTTACAACATGTGCTTTGCATTTGCCTTTTAACGGCAATTTGTTGTGTGTTGCTCACGTTGTTTTTGTTGTCGATGATTTTGCTGTTCTAGTTGTTGCTTTCGTTGTTGTTATTGTCGTTGATATTGTTAAACTTGATAAGATTTATATGCGCAAGTAGTACAAGAAAATTACGCTCGCATATTTCTAGGTGAACTAGAATTGCAATGCATAAACTGCAGCTCAACCTTCTCTACACACGTACATACATACATGTGTGTGTATTGTGTTTTTGTGACAGTATGTGTTGTCGGTTGTATTTTGTGTGTATGTGCACGTTTTCATGCGCTTGTGTGCTCTAGCAATGCAATGCAGCAATGCTTGTTGTGCATGTATGCGTTCTTCGTTGCTCTTGTTGTTGTTTTTGGTATTGCTGTTGTTGATATTAGTATTGTTGCTCTTATTATTGTTTCTAGTATGTCGATTATTGGAACTACTGGTCAATAGAAAGTGTTTGTTGTTGTTATTGCCAATCACTTTACATGTCAACAAGGCGCAGAGTTGACTCGACCGTTCGATCGCTACGTTGTTCTGATTTGTCAAATTTGTTTAATTTTAATTTGCATATTGTAGTGACTGTCACCCGCATTTGTGCATGTGACAGTAACAAAATTAAGATTTTGATGGTTGCCAATTTAAATCTAAAGCAAATAAAAAATTTTGTGTTTACCTGAGGCGTATGAGTAACATTAATTCTTAGTACTGCGGAAGCAATGGAGACACTCAGACAGTCTGATGTTTTTGTGATGAATATTTACAAAGAGTGAAAGAATCTTGTAAACTTTATTATTAAATTTTCATTCTCTTTAAATTATTTTAAAATTTTTAATATTAAAATTGTAAATTTTTTAATTTTTTTAATTTTAATTTTATTCAAAAATTGTTATACAAATATCTGAATAGCAGACATCAGCTGCATTCAGGTTATTTTGTTTTAATTTTTTTTAATTAGCAAAGTCATTGTAGCTTCAGTGAAAGCTTTGGTTGGTCTCAGCAGTGAAAAGGATGCAACTCGAAGTCAGCAACCGGATATATTCTCTCCATCTGCAAAGATATAAAGAGGCAGCCGATTGCCAATCTTCTGGAGTTAATTTCAAAAAGTTATTGGGCAAGAAAGCCAAAAAAATTTTATAACTGATCTTATGCTCAGCCTTGAGAAACTCATGGCAACATTAGACATAATCTTATATGTGCGAATTTTATTGAGAAGCGAAACTTGTTGGCCACGTCTAG
This sequence comes from Melieria omissa, assembly GCA_963971225.1. Classification (NCBI taxonomy): domain Eukaryota; kingdom Metazoa; phylum Arthropoda; class Insecta; order Diptera; family Ulidiidae; genus Melieria; species Melieria omissa. The sequence continues at coordinate 25,325,112 of OZ020269.1, read as the reverse complement.
AAGATGCTGAGGCAGCAACCCACAGTGTTGCAAGTTCATATGTCGTAGTGAACAGAAAAGAAGCAGTTGTCGCACATAAATAAAATTTTGTATACAGTTATTGTATAAGTATCTAAGAACTTACTGTGAAAAATTTCAATAAATTTGGACCAAAACTTCGTACACTTCCCATACAAACAGATTGGAAAAAACTTCATATTAACAATGAAAATTATCTTAGTTCACAAAAGATTAATTTATAATATTTATTGTATTGTATGTATTTTGTATTTGTATTTTAATATTAATTTATTTATAAATGTGTATGTAAGTAAAATGTGCTCATTTCAAAAATATTCGAAATTGAAAATTCGCAAATTTGTCAATAGCTGCTCAACAATGGCTCTTAGAGTGTTAAAATCTATGAGTGAACCCCTGTAATTTTTCCTTCTGAATATTTCTTTCAAACACACCCACCCCCTATCTGCAACCCCTAATTAGGCTACCATACAAAATCATTGTTTTCATAAAATGGGCTCCCACTGCTTCCAAGTTGCTCCGAGACGAGTCAAGTGTAAGACTTATCCCCATTTATTTGTCCTTCCGAAAATTTTTTTTATACACACCTAATCGCTATCAACAACTCTTAAGGGAGCTGCCATACAAAACTAGTAATTTTCAATTTTTGTAAATGTAGTCAAGTACGCAAGGAAACATTTTATCTCGAAAACTACAAAACCGATTTGAATGATTTTTGCAGCAATTATCAACATTCTTGAGTGCAAAAAATACAAAACTAATTAATGTGAAACAAATTCACCACCAGAGGGCGTCTCCCAAACAAGTGAAGTAGTTAGGTTGTCAACTTCGGGGTTTGTACGAAAAAATATCAAAGTGTACTGTCGAAACTCCATTAACTGCTCTATTTCGAATATAATAGTAATCGTAATTGATTTTCAGAAGCTATTTTTAACAAATTTTTCCATGAGCAGCAAAGTATTATTTGACCGATTGTATTTTAAAAACAACGGAACCGGTTTGAATGATTTATTCAGCAATTGGAAACGTTGCGGAATGCAAAAAATACAAAATTAATTAATGTTAAAAATAAAAAATTCAAATTCAGAAGTCGCCTTCCATACAAACGAGGAAGGCGAGGTTGTCAACTTTTGGGTTTCTAAGAAGCAACAATCAATTCTAATATAATAAAATTTTTGAACATAACTGTAATCGTTGATTGCAAATTGATTGACTACAAAGCTATAGGGTTAAACCATTTTTTCTAACACAATTTTTGCACCAACAACAATTCTTTAGATGACCGATTGCTATTGGCATTTAATCAAACGTTGAAAATAGGGCAATTTTGCACTCAAGTCTTCACTGGAAAATGCCCATAACTTGTATTCGCTCAAATATGTGCAGCTGAAAATTTTACAGCTTAATTGTACATTATATATTGTGCTTTATACTTGTCAAAAAACAAAATATAAAAAAAATTTTGATTGCAGTAAGAAGTGTTTTTTGTAATCACCTTTCAAATGTTAACTCAGTGTTTATTTACTTCGTTTCTTTGCTTCATTTTCTTCATAACGATGCTGTTATAAGAAGAATTAGCAACATTTTGATTTTTCCAAACCAAAAATATTTGAAACTTACTATAGCAGTAAGTTTTAGGAACTCCCTCATAACTTATTTGGAAATGTTGAACCTCAAAGTGAAAGTAAAAATTTGCTTTTTGAACACAAATCTTTTTCAACGCTGTAAGAGCGCACTTTAAGGGCTCATAACTTTAATTTTATTCAATATATTTTCTTAAAAATTTGAAAACGTATCTTAATTGAAGTATTGAAAATAAAATCTCATACTCAGATTTTTTTTGTTTATAATTTCATTGCATTGCATTTTGGCATTTTTGCCACTACTCGCAACACTAAGCGTCACCCGTAGTCCGGTCGTAGTTGACCGAGTAGGAAGAGAAGGAAGAGAATTAGGAGTAGGAACAGAATTAATTTTACGCAATAGGATGAACATAAAAATCTAAGAGATCTAGGAGAGAAAGATAAAAAATCGAAGGGTCTCGACCCGATCCGTAATTACTATATAAAGTACTAAAATGGTAACATCAACTCTACCAAATGAATTGAATGAACTTTTTGCATATATTTACTCCTATATGTGGTTATCATGTGCCATCAGTTGACCAGCTTAGTTGCTGATTTGTTTTTGGTTATTTGATATGATTACCAATACATTGAATTTTAAATAAGTCAGCCAGACAATGAAGTTATAGTTGTGCGCCTGTGGCACATTCATCCCTTGCAATATGCGCTGCCAATGATTTTGTTTGGCTGACATTTAAGTGGCAATAGTGAATAAAATAAACATTGTTACACTCAACTAAAGAGAATAATAACCAAATTCATTTACTTAATAGCACTTAATTACATTAATGTGCAACACAACATTTATGTATGTAGCATGAAAATGTCACTTATTCGAGTATGTAAGGCATTGGCATGTGAAGTGAATGTACGCAAGACAGCAAACTTAATACGTTTAACGGTTCGTGTAAGTGTTTGTCTACTGTGTGCCCAATTCAATGCTCAAAATCTAAAAAGACTTAAGCAAAAGAAATCACGAAAAAGCGGCCAAAGACAAGACTGCCAAAGTGTACGCCAGCAAAATTACGCAAGCAAAAGCAGCGCAATGTGAATGGACGTTAACAAAGAGGCGTGTCGATTAATTCACTCAACCAAGTCAATCAAGGCGGTCATTTACTTGGCGTCAGAACATATGGAGCGGGTAATTAACGGTGCAGCTTAGATGGCTCTCTCTCTGACAGTTTTCATGGCAGTGGCAATGAAGGAGAAACGATTGATTTTCGTGTCGATTCAGGGTCAATCGACAGTGTAGGTTTGCTTTGAGTGAGTAATTTATATTAAACAGACTTTGTGCGCAGCACCTTGTCGATGTCCACCCACGCGCCACCACGTCCTGCCACACTGCCAGGACTGCTTTGGACGGCTGCGCGAACATGCATGTCAACTTCATTACTACAGCTGGCACACACTCATAAGTACATTTATACATACATATGTACGTGTATATGTATATAAGCATATGTATAGTTATGTCCATGTAAGTGCCATGAGCAGCGTGAAGCAATATCGACCTCTTTGCTGTGAATTGTTGTGCGTTCTTTAACCTGTTTGTGAACCCATTGGCGAGGTTATGGAATTGATTTCATTGGTCTGGAACAATGCGTAAATTTTATAAGTATGTGTGTGTGTGTTTCTTTGTTTTTATTATGTAGATGGAAAGCATTGAAAGCCAAAACCCCGTCCGTGTGGGACTTTAACCTCACTAAAACCACATCTTTCTCGTTCTTTACTTCGCTGTGTTGAACGAATTTTTTATACTTTAATATTAATACTTACTTTTTTGAACCAAAATAAATGAGAACGATGATTTCAAAAATTGTCCCTAAATTTTTTTAAACTTTCAAATAATTTAATGTTGGCAATGCTGCTGCAACCTACTTCACTCTATTGTAAACTGTTGCGAACTGCCCAGCAGTTTGTTGTTTGTTTACCGCTAGCCGCACGAGCACTGCCACGATCAGGCCATTTGTTACGGTTAGAAAAATTTTGGTGCGTTAAATTTGTTTTACGCTTCATTCAACCATCTAAACAAAAAAAATTGCCACATTTTCGCCGCATAATAACACAATGTGCCGTCGGGCATCACTATTCGCACCGCGACAACTACTTTGCGCGCGATTTCCAACTGGAGCCCCAGGGACTTTCAGAAAATCGCGAAGCACCCTCAAGCGTGACCTTCAGTCGCAAAAACGCGTAAACGTTTTCAAGTACATATGTGTGTGTATGTGTATGTTGGTAAATCAGTGTGTTGCGGCATTATGCCAACACGCATTCCTTCACAAAAGTTGCTGACATTCTTGTAGTTGTTATTTCGGCCGCCACTGTGACAAATATTTTGGTAAATTTTGTTGATTTATGCCTCGAAAGCAGCTGTTATTACATTTGTGCTACACTATTGAATTTGTATACTTACATGTTTTTTGTTTTTGTTTAGTTAAAACAGCAAGAAACAGTGTTGGATGTGCAATATAAAAGCCAAACAAAAAAGATAAAAACTGTTGAATTCCTTAGAGAAAATAAAATTTTATTGTTGCCGCCATATTTCTATTGCCTTTCGTATTTGTGGCTGTCACTTTTTATATTTTCTTATTCTGTTTTTTATTTTTTGTGTTTTTTATTTATTTAATATTTTCAAGCAAGTTTTAAGTAAAAGTTTCTTTTAACCCTTTATAGGCACTGCGATTTGCAGTAAGTCAGATCACTTTTCCTTGTGGTATTTGTAATGGGTCTTTTTGCGGCCTCAGTCTGCCTTTCGGCAAGTCCCGTGCCCAAGCAGCCATTTTGTTCTAACCTAACCTAATCTTTTCTTTACCCCGTCAGATTTTTATGAGAAAATACTTATCTAATTATTTTTCATTTGAAATTATTTCACCATATTTCAAGTCAATAAACGCATTCAATCATGTTTTTCCCTATAAATTCGTTGACCCTGCTGGATTTTCATTTTCGAAAAGATTTAAAACACAGGCCGATTTATTTCGCATTTAAAAAACTTACAAACAAACTTTTAACTCATCGTTGAGCCCATTGGATTTGAATTGAAAAAAAGAGAACGTGTGTCGAATTAGTTTTCATCCAAAGTGGTTTTATTTAGTTTGAAGTCTAAAAACTTTTTAAATCATGATTCGTCCTAAGAACTATTAACCCATTGTTGATTCTGTCAAATTTTGGCTTTCGAAAAAACGAAGAACATGTGTCTAATTAAAAATATTTGTTTTAATTTTGACCAAATTTTGAGTCAATAGGAACATCGGTTAATGGTTTTCGTAGTTTTCCCATATATAACCCAATCCATATTAACCCATTCTTGAGCTTGAGATTCTTATAATTTGGAGCACTTTCATCAACTTTGAAGTTAAAAACCCATTAACTAATTCATGTTTCTCCATACAAACTTAAGACCCATCGTTGACCAATCAGATTTCATTAATCAGTAATCACTTTTGATTTCAAGTGTTTTCATAAATTTTGAAGTCACAAGGCCCATCGGTTCATGTTTGCTTCGTAGTTTTCCCGTATACGAACCTTAACCCATTGTTGACCCTGTTAAAATTTAATTTTAGAAAAACTGAAACTAGCTCAATTTGAAGTTAATAAATCCATGAGTTCATATTTTTTTATAGTTTTTTCATACAACTCAGATTCTGACTTTCGAAAAAACGAAAAGTAGGTACGTGCCAAATGATTTGTTTTTTATGTATTTGTGTACTAATTTTTAAGTTAATGAGCTCATCGGTTAATGTTGATTTCCATACGAACCTTATACGAACCTCAATTCAATCTTGGCCAGTTACATTTTAATTTTCGAAAAATTGAAAAATATGATTTTTTTTTAATTTGAAGTATTTCAACTTTATTTGGAGTCAATAAGCCCATGATTTAATTTTTTTTACAGTTTCTCCATACAAATTGTTAGCCCATAGCTGACTCCATCAGATTTTGACCTTTGAAAAAATGCAGACACGTGGCAAATTATTTGTTTTTTTTTGTTTTTTCATTTGCTAATTTAAATAATAAGTCAATAAGCCCACCAGTTATGTTATTTTTTCATAGTTTTCTCCGTATACGAATCTTAACCCATTCTTGACTCATTAAAGTTTGATTTTCGCAAAACCCAATAAGACGTGTCGAATTATTTTTGATTTGGAGTATTTTTAACAAGTTTGAATAGGCCCTTTTTGCCCTTCTAAACCCCCGAAATTCCTCTCTTATTTCCGTGGATATTTTCAAACAAAGCCATTTTATCGGATGTTAATTTCTACTACAGTTCAAATTTCATGTTGAGCTGTTTGCGCGGGGCAATGATGAATCAATCTATCAATCAGTCAGTAGGGACAAATAGTTTTATATAGATAGTAACATATATAGATTTGCTTTTAGCCTTTCGCATACCCTGATCGCACATTATTAACCACACTGCCTTATCGACCGACCACCAGTGCAATTTTCCGCACTGCTATAAATTTATACGCACTAAAAATATTCTCTCCCCAACTCTCACCTAATCTTTTAGTACTTTTTTTTTACTACTTACGCAATTGTCTTATTTTTTTATTTATGCCAATTAATTTCTTTATTGTTCCCATTTTCCCATTTATTTATCTGAAACGTTTTGTTCTGTTTTATGAGTTGCATACAACTGTCGCTTTTATGTTTGCAACAAAGTTGGTTCGATGCGCTTTTATTAATTTTTGTACTTTTTCTATGCATATTTTTGTGGCAATTAGTTGTTGCTTTCGTATTTGATAAACAAAACGAATTCCCCGTGGTGCGTTAATTGCGCAAATGAAACAGATACACACACAGAGAGATCTACACACACAATAAAATTTACAACTGTGCTTTTATCGTCGAAATCAGAAACCCTCACTAAATGCAGCCAGCAATTGTGGGTCAACTGAGTGGGCAGTAATTAAGGAGTGAGGTGTTTAATAATTTATGGAGGCTCGATAGAGACAGTTCGAGCAAAATAAATTGGGGTCCCAGCAGCTGTGGCACGCAGTAAATTACTGTAGATATCGCAATTGGAGGCAATTTAGGTTTTATATTTCTTCCAGTCTGCCACACACGTATTCAGAGTCAGCTGAATGTGATGAAGAATGACAAAAGAAGAATGACTTGCAATGTAATAAGATACAGAATAAGAACATCAAAGTTTGTCTAAACCAATAATCAGGAATTGTTGCAAGCCTGAACTGAGAATGGGAATGGGTTTTTAAAATGGGGTTTTGGAGTCAGTCAAGCCAAATTCTATGCTACTAGTCTGGCTTGAACGAGACAGTGTAATCTCATGGGACAGTCACTAAAGCATTAATCTTCTATTTGGTAATATAAGATTTAAGAGAACTTAAGACTTCAAAAAGAGACCGAAAGTTTCGAATATTGAAATTGTACTATAGTGTTGAAGTTTTTACAAGTCTTTTTGAAAAAATGTAATTTGAAAGGCAGTTCAGTTTAGTTTAGTTTAGTTCAAAGACAAAAACCGAGTCTCTGATTGAGTGTTGTAGAAAATAAGGTGAAATTTTGGGTTAGGTGGATACTAAAGAGCTGCACAAAATGTTCTATTTGGCAAACTTCACTACTGCACAGTACTGTCAAGTACTGTACTTCAGTGTCGCAAAGACAGCAAATTCAAATGCTCAATAGTTCTATTCTGCAACAAAGCAAGCACTGCATCATTACAAAACCTTTTCGCTACAGCAGCGACAGTGCTTGTGTTCTGTTGCGAAACAAAACATTAAAACAGAAAGCTATAATGAGGTTAAGTAACGGTAAATTACAGCAAGCACACCAAGTGAAGTAGAACTTCTACTTCACACCGTGTAAAGCAGAACTTCTACTTCACACCGTGTGAAACAGAACTTCTACTTCACAACGAGTGAACCAAACTTAAATAAATATCGAAAAAACATGTTTTAAACCTGCGTTTTTTTACATTAATGTTGTTGTAATGCTTGAAATGCAGTCCAGATTCCATACAAAATACCAGAAACAAACATCAGCTACTCCGATCGTGCAAAACAAAACACCGTATGATTGAAAATGTTCTACTTCAGTGCTGCACTTCAGTCTTGTTCTACTTCAGTGTTGTTCAACTTCCGTGTTGTTCCACTGCAGTATTGTTCTACTTCAGTGTTGTTCTATTCCAGTGTTGTTCTACTTCAATTTTGTTCTACTTCAGTGTTGTTCTATACTTCAAGGTGCTTGAAGTTCTATTGTCGTTTCGTGCAGTATTTGTATGAATATCAAAAGCTTCCTTCACTGCAGTGCTTGTTTTGTAGTGAAAGTGAAGAAGAGCGGCAGTATTTGAAAGCACAGCGATGGCTTGCAAGTCATTTTTATAGTACTTGCGCAGCTTTAGTGGATACACATTTGCGAAGAAAGTGTTCGATGCGGTAGTTGGAGATCAACGACGAAGAGAAGTCCAACTCAACCTAAAAATCTCGAAAATTTGCAAGTTTCTTGTCGTTAGGTCCAAAGTGAAAAAACGGTTGGAAAACGTCTAGGAGGAAGTGGAAGCAATTCCACGAGGTAGAAAAATATAAAATGTCAGACAATGTGTTTGGTTTTATTGGAATGCGGCGACATTTGCAGATGATTTCAAACTATGAAAACTATTTGCATTTATAAATTTTTCAGTCATTTAACTTCTTATTTAATAATAAATATTAAAGCGTACTTTTAGGCTAAAGGCCATAGCCGGATAAGGAAAGGCAAAGTGCCCTTAGCCAATTTGGATTGTTATATTTTTTTAATACTAGAATAAGTATAGGTTAGGTTGCGGTGGCTGCCTCTATAAGAGACACACTCGGAGGCCTGAAAGGCCCATTGTGATACCACATATTTCACCCGTTTTTGAACTGTGTATGCAACACTGTTTTTGCCAACATATGTTACAGCACACATTTCAAGCGAATGAGGAAAGGGGGGGAGGGGACCTATAGTTTAACGCCGAATCCGAACGGCGATTGGCAATTTTTTTTTTTTCGTTCACACTTGGAGGTTTTTGCCATTGCCTGCCAAGAGCGCACTTGTGTGATTCTTGTAATTCTCATTCCCTTCATGTGGGTAGCGATAGAAGTAGATGAGTTGTGATTCTTGTAATTCTCATTCCCTTCATGTGGATAGCCATAGAAGTAGAAGAGTTGTTCACCAGCCCGAGCCAGGAATCGAACCTGGAGCCTTTGGTATGAGGAGCCAGCGTGCTACCCGCTTGACTATCTAGGCCGACGTAGTATAGGTAACCATTTCCCAGAGTTTAATTCCATAATAGTTAATCCCCCATTTGCCAGAAATAATATAGTTTTTTTTTATTCGTTGTTCGCTTCTTACTGGAGCATAGGGTCTCAACAAGACTCTTCCATCGTACACGATTGTTGTTGTTGTTTTTCTTTTTGCGCATGTCCCATGTGGTATTGACAACAGCTAGTTCACGTAGGGTCGACTTTCTCCAGGTGTTTTTTGGTCGACCGCGACTTCTACTACCTTGCGGGTTTCAGTCCAGTGCCATTCTCGTGATGCTGCGGGAGGTTTTCTTAGTGTATGACCTGTCCATTTCCATTTTCTGACCTTTTTTTGCCTCAGAATGGGTTCCTCATTGGTAGTCTTCCATATCCTGCAGTTGCAGGCATTTGTTGACGAAAGTTTGTAGCCTCTGGCTGATGGCATTCGAGACTAGCCATATTTTGCTTCCGTACAACAATGTCGACTTCACACATGCGTTGAATATTCGTAGCTTCGTGCGACTGGAGATTTGCAAGCTTGCCCATACTGAATGCAGCCGTCCGAACGCTGCCCTGGCTTTACTCAGTCTGCAGTTGGCATCTTCTTCCTCTCCGCCGTCCGCCTATATTAATACTTATAGTAAATAAAACAAAAGCAGATAAAATTTCTAAGGAGTCACTCGATTTAAATGAGATGGAGACACATTATAGATATCACTTAGACGCATTACCAGAAAAATCTCGGTGGAACTCAAAGTGAATAGAACCTAAAAAATTTTTTTTTTATGTTTAAAACAAACTTTTTTTTACCAAGTTATAATTTTGGCACAATCCCCAAATCTTTTTTATATATTTCTCATATAATGTTTTACATGAAATATTTTGTCCACAATTTTTTAACCTGTGTGACGCCGAAAAAAATAAAATGTAATGTTTTAAAAAATAAAATTTAATATTTTAATTTTTTTAGGTTATGTTTGCTGTACAATCACCAAAGTGTGTTTATATTTTTATTTCTCTTATAATATTTTAAAACATAGGTATGGCATATAATTTTTTTAGGCATAACGCAGGTGGAAAAATGTAGCAAAAATATATATTTTAAAGCCCTTTGTGATAATAAAATGAGTCAAAATATTGGATCAAAACTTTTGTATTGAGACGATGATTATTTGGACGACGGGTGACCGCAGTTATCGCTGTCATCAAACACAGAACTATTCTTTATTTCTTAGGCAACAAAACCAAAAAAGCAATTGGAATCACTAATTCCAAAGAGATATGTATGCATTGCATTTGTGCATTGAACAACCATTACAATGTTGTTAGTTTTTCAGTTAGAATTTAATAGTTTTCAAAATTATTACACATTGCCATTTGTTTTATTTGTTTTGATAAGTAAAGGCAGTGCAGAAGCACCTAAAAATTTGTTTATTGGAGCTCAAAATTATGACTGTGATAAAGTTGCTGTCGCTTTCATTGTAGTCACGTAGTTGACTACATGGCGACTTTGAAGATGTGTGTCCCTGTCGCTGTTGTCTTGAATGTGCTCGGGTCATACAGCAATAAACACATAACGTGGGAATATTTAATGCAAACAGTTTTGTGTTGAATACCAAAATGACCCCACAAATGCGGCCCATTACTCGTACTTGCCGACACTGATGTGTTATTGCACACTTTCACAAATGCGGCATTTCCATATGTCACTTGCGTTATTGCAGGCCTTGTTGTGCCGGCCACAGCGCATTTAGGTTAATGACACCAAACTGTACTCGTTCGCTCTTCTCTTTGCGCGCACTTTACTCATTTCCTTAGAGAATTTCCCCGTCTTTATGGTCTGCTTCTGGCACAGTCTTCCGTTCATTTATGCTGCACAACCGTTTTGCGCCGTTTGCAAGTTTTATGCCGCCAACCTTTATGCTGCTCCGTTGTGATTTCCTGACATGACATGGAAATGAGTGAACTTCCGGCACGTTGACCAGCTGCTTTTTGCTGTCATTAGCCAAAATAGCAAACTTTCTTTGGGTTTGTCAATATCCAAAACATTATGAATCAGTGTCGCAGTGTTGTGTTTATGTTTTGTGTGAGTGTGTGCGTGTGCGTGACAAATGCGTCGCAGATATTAAATAATTTATATGCAATGTGTGCACACACACACACACAGCAATACTGGTAATTTATCATGTTAATTATAGCACAAAAGTTTCTGTCAAAGTTTTTTTTTTGTTTTGGTTGACAAACTTTGCATCGATATAATGAACGCACCGCAGCCTCACACCTAATCGCATTCAAATCCACAGACAATCAACTCGAGTGCAACTAATTTTGACAATTTGCTTGTTTGTGTATTTGTGTATTTTATAAGTGTCGAGTTTAGCTTAACTATTCGCTGTATCCATTCGTATGTGTGTGTGTGTGTGTGTGTTTTTGCTTAAAATTTAATTTCGAGCGAAATGTTTTGCAAATTGCATGCTGACCGCAAAGGCAAACGCGCTCCGCTTGTCATTGAGTTTTTGCTGTATTTGCCTTTTGGTATATTTTGAATGAATTTGAGCGGCTGCGGTTTTTGCTACGCAGATGTCTGACTGTGCACGTGACGTTTGATATGCGCGCTAAGTACAGCATTTACAAATACAAAGTAGCAGTCAGTCACGGCTGTGAAAGCAAAGTGGCAGTGTAAAGAAAACCGCATTTAAACAGCACTTAAGCTTCAAATATGATTGTTGAAATTTTCGGAGAAAGCAGCACGAATGCAAAATCATTTAAAATTGTTGGGTTCTTTGTGATTTTGATGTTGCAATCAACTTTTTTTTAATGAAAAACGCAGAGTAAATTATGTAAATATTAAAAAATAACTAATAATCTTAGGATGTGAAAACAGTTAGTAAGAGAAATCATGTGCAAATACGATCTTCAAAGAGAGCAGCACAAATGCAAACTCGTTTCAAACTGTTGGGTTCTTTGTGATTTTGATGTCTCAATTAACTTTTTTCTAATAAAAACAACACCAATTGATGTAAGAATCTTAAGTTTAGATTTAAACAGCACTTAGGCTCAAATATGATTGTTGAAATCTTCGAAGAAAGCCACACAAATGAAAAATCATTTCAATTTGTTGGTTTCTTTGTAATTTTGATGTCATTTCTAATCAAAAAAACCACCAGTTGATGTAAGAATCTTAAGTTTTGAAAGCAATTAGAAAGCAGCACAAATGCAAACGCATTTAAAACTGTTGGGTTCTTTGTGATTTTGATGTCTCATTTAACTTTTTTCTAATAAAAACAACACCAATTGATGTAAGAATCTTAAGTTCTGAAAGCAATTAGAAAGATAAATCATGTTCGCATTATTGGATTTAAACAGCACTTAGGCTCAAATATGATTGTTGAAATCTTCGAAGAAAGCAACACAAATGAAAAATCATTTCAATTTGTTGGATTTCTTGTGATTTTGATGTCATTTCTAATCAAAAACACCACCAATTGATGTAAGAATCTTAAGTTCTGAAAGCAATTAGAAAGATAAATCATGTTCGTATCATTGGACTTAAACCGCACTTAAGCTTTAAATACGATTGTTTAAATCTTCGAAAAAAGCAGCACAAATGCAAACCCATTTAAAACTGTTGGGTTCTTTGTGATTTTGATGTCTCAATGAACTTTTTTCTAAAGAAAATTACAAAGTTTACTAAAAATTAACTAAGCATCTCAAGTTCTGAAAGCAATAAGAAAGATAAATCATGTTTAGTAGCATTTAAGCTTAAAATTTGATTGTTGAAATCTTCGAAGAAAGCAGCACAAATGCAAACTCATTTCAAACTGTTGGGTTCTTTGTTATTTTGATGTCTTAGTTATCTTTTTTTAACGAAAAAAATATCAAGCAATGCAAATGAATATTAAAGATTAAATAAATCATGTTCGTTTTAAAAGTTTTACTAAAATCATGTGACAGATTAAGTATTGAAGTCAACTGCTGGTGTTCTAAATTTACTGTATTTCGGTATGTTTATTTAGGTTACGTTAGGTTATGGTGGCTGCCTATAAAAGAGCCACACTCGGAGGCCTAAGAGGCCAATTGGGATACCACATGTTTCACTCATTTTTGTTTTTAATGTCACACACACATTTCAAGGTGATGGGAAAAGGGGGAGAAGGGGGCCTACAGTTTACCGCCGAATCCAAATCCAAATGGCGGTTGGTAGTTTTTCTTTCAAACTTGTGCGGTTTTTGTAATTCTCATCTACTTCATGTGAATAGCGATAGAAGTAGATGAATGAGCGTTTCACCAGTCCGAACTAGGAATCGAACCTAGAGCCTCTGGCATGAAATTTAAAATATCAATTCTTCTACTCGCTGAAGTATTGAGGCCGGTTACATCTGTCTGTTTAAAACTGCGCAGAATTTTTAAAATTTTTCTTTAATCAATATGACCCTCGATAGTTCATCTGTCATATATTTCGTATTGAAGATATTTAAACGCACTGTATCCCCAGTGGTACAACTCAAATCTGTACTACAACGACAACATGCGCCAACACTTCTTGCACTGCTTTTGAGCAAAATTTCAACATAATTCACTAGAGAGTTCAACAACTCGCAAACTCGTCTACCGATGCCTTTTGTATTCTTGTGTACTTCCCTTTTCAAGTCTGTACTAACAGCTTCATCAATCACCTCATCATTGTCAGCAATATTATCAATGTTGACAGCAACAACAACACCAACAACCGATGGCAACAACATTGGTTTCCATGTGCAAATCACAAACATTTCAAATATTTCAAATGGCATTCATGTCAGCAAAGAATTCCAATGAGATGCGCGTCATTTTTCAAGCTTCATGTCACGGCAGCAGCATGTGAAGAGAGTGAAAGCTGCAACGAGAAAGAAAGACAGAGTGAAAAAGTGACAGAGAGAGAGAGCGTGCGTTACGTGCATGTGGTATCAATAAAAGTCATAAATTATACGCTTAGAGACAAGTAAATTAAATCTTATCAACATTTTCAACACATCAAAGTTATGCTGAGGGCCCCCGTCCACTCACCAAATGCAACACTTCGGGCAAAATTCAACCCGCACGCGAACTTTGTGTCGCAGCGGCTATCAACCACGCGCGACAACGGTCTATCGGCTCATCGACCGGTCGCTATGGCCGCCGGCTGCTTTTATCGAAGACGCACTTTGGCCCATGGCGATGCGCGAATAGGCTCAACAAACGACACCAACAACCACAATTGGCAAAAGACCAAAAACGCGGCAACCGGAGCCCGACAGCCGTGAGGCGCTCGCGAGCGCAAAGTGGCAAAGCAAAAGCGTCGAAAAAATTTAATGGGCGCTACAACAACTACGAACGCACTTAAATTGCAAAATACAATTTCAAGTTTGTGCGCGTGTGTCGCGGTGTGTGTGTGTGTATGTGCGCGTGTGTGTCGGTGTATTGGTGTGCGACAAATGCGCCAAGAAATTCAATTAGATTGCGAAAAAGCGTACTAAACGCAACAACGCAGCGTCGCACAAAGCCAACAAAAGCGTAAAGTTTCAGTTTCGAGTGACAGCGAGCAGGAGAGGGCAAAGTGTGTTGGGGCGCGAGGAGCACTTGAGTTCGGCTGCGTTGAGTGGGAGAGGAGCATTTTATATAATTTCAAATCTAAAGTAAATAAAGAGCACACATTTTCATTTTTATTGTAGCGCGTTTTTTAGCATATTTTTTGGCGTTTTGAATAGCGGCCAGCGCAATGTTCATGGGAGAAATTTTTTTCAAAATTCTATGCGAACAAAAAACATTGCAGCTGCATGAGACGCTTTGTCTGCTTCGGCTGCTGGCAGCTTTTCGCACGCACGCCGCCGGCAAACAATGACCAATGGCCTCGAACGCTGAAGTGCTGCTTGTCGCATATAAACGGATTTGTTCCTCCTTTGCGCGCATTTCTTCTTTCTCAGTTTTTTTATTTGTACATTTTTGTTTAGCATCGGTTTTTTTGTTCGCTTCATATTTGTTCCGCCTGGCCATTTTCCAATTAATGACAGCTGTGGACATCGGTTTGTGTGTTGCTGCTGCTGTGCGCTTTCGATTTGGTTTCAATGTTGTTGTTGTTGTTGTTGTAGTTTTTGTTGCTACAATCTTTTTCGGTTTCCTTTTTTGATTTTGGCGTTTTGGTTGCAGGACTTTTTTCACACCAAATGAAAACATTGCCGCCCAACCATTTAGTCGCTTTGGCCCTAACTGCGCTACTGGCCAACTTTACAAATTCCTGTTCGTTGGTTTGTCTACTGTCTGTCTGTCTGTCTGTTGGCTTTACATTATGGCAATAAGTAAGTGGCAATTTTATTGATTGAGTCATTTAGGTGGCGTTTTTTCCGCGTTATTATTTCTCCAATAATTGTTGCTGTAATTTGTCGGAACATTAAGTGAAATTGGATAGTTATCAATGAGGGCGACAAGTTCAAATCAGTTTAGTGAGTAAGCGAGTGAGTAAGTAAGTGAGGAAGTAAGTAAGTAAGAAAGTACAGAAGTAAGTAAGTGAGTAAGTAAGTAAGTAAGAAGTAAGTAGGTGAGTAAGTAAGAAGTAGGTAAGGTAGTGAGTAAGTAAATAAGTAATTAAGTAAGTAAGCAAGTAAGAAAGTAAGTAAGAAATCAAGTAAGTAAGTGATTAAGAAAGAAGTAAGTAAGTATGTAAGTGTGTAAGTAAGAAGAAAGTAGGTAGTAAGTAAATAAGTGAGTGAGTAAGGAAGAAGTAAGTAAATGAGTAAGTAATTAAGTAAGCAAGTAAGAAACTAACCAAGAAAGCAAGTAAGTAAGTGAGTAAGTAAGTAAGTAAGTAAGTGAGTAAGTAAGTAAGAAGTAAGTAAGTGAGTAAGTAATTGAGTAATTAAGTGCATAAAGAAGTAAGTAAGCAAGTGAATAAGTAAATAAGTAAGTAAGTAAGTACGTATGTAAGTAAGTAAGTAAGTATCAGGTGTACAACTTTGCTTCCGCCGTTTTCCGATAGGTGGCTGTACCGGCTAAGGCTGGTTGAAATACATAGATGGTAATGCCTTTAAAGTGAGTGTGGACAGTGCCTAACGAATTGTCATCGCCGTTTCAGTGACAGTTGTTCTTGTTTTCGTATTATTCACGCTCGAAAATGTCCGTTTATGTGCCCAATTCTCGCCATTTGCGGGAAGTTTTACTTTTCTGTTACAATTCGAAAAAAAATGCAGCTGAAGCGCATCGAATGCTCTCAGAAACTTACGGTGATGCTGCTCTGAGTGAAAGAACGTGTCGGGAGTGGTTTCAACGTTTTAAAAATGGTGATTTCGATGTCGAAGACAAACATGGTGGTGGAAGAGAAAAAACCTTCAAAGATGAACAACTAGAAGCATTGCTTGATGAAGATTCGTGCCAAACCCAAGAAGAGCTTGCCGAATCGTTCGGAGTGAGTCAGCAAGCCATTTCAAAACGTCTCAAGGCCCTGGGCATGATTCAGAAAGAAGGAAACTGGGTGCCGTACGAGTTGAAACCGAGGGACATCGAGCAAAAGTGGTCAAAAAGTACCTGGAAACGCTGAAATGGGAAGTCTTGCCCCACCCGCCGTATTCCCCAGATGTCGCCCCTTCTGACTTCCACCTATTCCGTTCGATGGCACACGGCCTGGCAGATCAACATTTTCAATCCTTCGAAGAATTGGAAAAATGGATTGCTTCATGGATAGCGTCAAAAGAGGACTACTTTTTTCGAGCCGGGATCCGAAAATTGCCGGAAAGATGGGAGAAAGTTGTCGCTAGCGACGGACAATACTTTGAATAATACATCTGTAAGCACTTTTTCGCAATAAAGCTTTTAATTTTGGAAAAAAAACGGCGGAAGCAAAGTTGTACACCTGATAAGTTAGTAAGTGAGTAAGTTAGAAAGCAAGTAAGCAAGGAAGAAGTAAATAAGTAAGAAGTAAGTTAGTAAGTAAGTAAGTAAGTAAGCAAGTATTCAGCCGGCCCCTATAGTCCAGCGGGTGGCGCGCTGGCTTCGCGTAATGAGACCCTAGGTTTGATTCCCAGCTCGGGCTGATGAAACACTCATCTACTTCTATCTTTACCAACATGAAGCAGATGAGAATAACACTAGTCGCACAAGTGGCAGATAATGGTAGAAACCTTCAATTGTGAAAAAAATCGCCCATCGCCATTCGCTCTTCCCTACTCCCCTATCCACAATGGGCATAGTACAATGGTTCAAAATAGACTGAATATTTAGGAAAGCTTGTAGCCTTCCTGTTCACCCTCACATCACATCACATCACATCACATCACATCACATCACATCACATCACATCACATCACATCACATCACATCACATCACATCACATCACATCACATCACATCACATCACATCACATCACATCACATCACATCACATCACATCACATCACATCACATCACATCACATCACATCACATCACATCACATCACATCACATCACATCACATCACATCACATCACATCACATCACATCACATCACATCACATCACATCACATCACATCACATCACATCACATCACATCACATCACATCACATCACATCACATCACATCACATCACATCACATCACATCACATCACATCACATCACATCACATCACATCACAAGCAAGTAAGTAAATAAGAACAGGAAATAAGGATAAGAACCACGAAATGTTCTTTCGGAACAATTCTGGCAGACATGTGGTTTTTATCACAACGTCCCTTGTATTTCCCTTTACCGTTCTTTAAGTCTACTTGAACTCCGCACAAATAACAGAGATTCCTATGTGACTTGGTCCTAGTGACCGTTCCTTGAACCGAAACAATCATCAAACACAGAACAAAAACACTTATAAAATATCTTTGGTTCAATGTTATTGATTGCAAGTATACTTTAAGGCGCTCAATCATTAATGCTGACATTGTCTAGTCTGACTTTATGTTAAATATTTGACGCTGATTGCAAGCAAATATTCTTTATTCTTTGCACTTTCATAAGCCTCTTAGGGTGTTTGCAGATTTTCATAAATTTCGTCGCCTCATAGAATGCGTTGCTGTTGGGACTAATTGACTTATGCCGTCTGAGTAATTACGCATTGACTGCGACGTGTGAACTTTTAAGGCTGCAAATTGTGAATATCATTAGAGGCTAATTGTATTAGCTGGCGGCAATCAAGCGTCTTCAAGCAGCACTTTGCCTCTCACTCACTCACTCCATGACTAACTTTCTGCCCAGTCAGACGATGCTGTGGGCGTTTCATGCCAATATTTGTCGTCAGTCTGTCACTTGTTGGCCATAAAGCAATTAACTAAAGTGATGAATATTCAAATTTGCTGCAATCGAAACAATCGAAGAGCACAGAGAAAACGAAGACGACACAGAAAAGTAGTTAGTTCGTCAAAGATGGTCGTAATCAGTGCTTTCGCCGTCAGATAATTGCGGCAAAGGCAATTTGCGTTGAGAACCTGGCTCCCACCGACACTGCACTCTAATATTTGCTGCGTCATTGAAATGTGTTGTTGCTTCGTTTTGTGAGCCCTCTTCGGTTGAGGTTAGCATATATTTCGTGGCTGCTTTGGTGTGCTTTTTTTGTTGTTGGCTTTGTCATCATTTTAATGGCCGCTTTTGACAAATTGCTACACAATATTAAACATTCTTCACTGCACACTTTAGCGCATTTCCCGCAAAAATTCATTGCTTGGCATGTGGTATGAGCGCCAACGCAGCGAAGCATTGAAAATTTGATTACCAAGTTTGTTGCATGTAATGGAATTTCGTATGGAAATGTTGCGGAATGTGATTACATTAGTATTTATACAAGTGTTGCTACAAACAACGACGATGATGAATTCTGCGAAATTATTTTTTCGCTCAAGTAACATAACAGCACATGGCATACTTTCGGGCGCAAGCAAACAAATTTTATTGCGCGACTTCAAGTGTTTGCAAATTAAGCGGAAACTTCTATGGAAGCGCATCGGGCCGCGTGACCGGCTCTGATTGGCAATTGTTGTGTTGCGATGTTTTAAGTGGCAACTGTGCGGAATTTTTTCTTTGATGGGCATATTACGTTTTCAACTCAACAATTGAGTCAAGGAATGCTTTTTTTTAAAGGTTCTTTGTTTTGAAGAATGAGAAGAAAAACTGTGTGTTTAGGGCAATCAATTTGAGAAGGAACTGTGAGGATAGACCCCCTCGTGCTTATATTTAATAAATTTGGCTAACTTAAATTTAAATTTATTTAATACGCTTAAAAATGTGCTGAAAATATAAAAAAATAAAAATGAAACTAGAACATACAACAATGGAAAACATTCAAAGAACTATAAATTTATAAAAATTTACATTAAAAGTAATAGAAATTTACAAAGAAAGGACATTGATTTGTGACCATAGTCAGATAGGTAGGTAGGTGTGGCTGCTTTATTGTGAAGCCCACTAAGATATGTTGTGATACCACCAGTGGTGCTGACAAGCGGATTTTGGGAATTTCCCAAAACAAATCTGCCTATTTTCTTTTTAAACAGGAACGAACGCGCAGGGGATGACCCCTATTAATGCGAAGCATTGCGTTGGTTCAGGAAGGATATAAAGGTTAAACAAATGGTGCAAAGTCCTCTCCAATCTCAAACGAAATCCTGTGTGCGCCTCTGGATAACGCAATCAATCGATTGACTGAACCAGTTTAAGCTCCTTACTGGTATCTTGATATTATCGGACAGTCAATCAGCTCTTAATGCGGTCAAAATAACATCAAAGACTGTTCTCAGCTGCAGCAAATCTCTCTCGAGAGAGACTGCCATGCAGCTTCATATTCGCCTTGGCTGGTTTCCAGGTCATAGGAATATTCCAGGGAACTGTAGAGCGGACGAGCTCGCGAGACAGGGTACTAATGAACAGTTAGGCGAAGAGTTGACCACGCTCGGTGTCCCTCTTTTAACATGTAAGCTTTGTACTCATGCGAGCTCTATACATGATACGAATTTAATATGGGTTGAGGGCAACATAAGCTTCCTTGCGCGCCAACTTTGACCATCCTTAAATCATCGTCATTCTAAAGAACTCCTCTCATTAAACAGAGCCCAGATCAGAACCATGATCGGTGTCCTTACGGGTCACTGCCTAATCGACACCCAAGCACAAAGGATGGGGCTGTTTTCGAACGACTTCTGTCGCAGCTGTTTGGACGAGGAGGAAGAAGAAAACATTGTATCGAAATCGTAGAGATTTTCCAAAAACATATCTCTTAAAGAAAATAATCCTGATTTAACTTTTTATATGAACTTTGAATTTGAAAAATGTTAAAAAGAGTGTTATATTAAAAAAAGTTAAGTTTAATTTATGTGGAAATTTTTATTTAAAATTTCAAAAGCTCAGAAAATTTGTCGTCAAAACCACTTTTTTTTAGCAAAGAAGTAATAATAATTTAAGATAAAAAAAATTTCTCTAATATATAGTATATAGTATAGTATGAATTATATATATTTTCTGAAAGGCTGTGCAAATATCTTTTTCGCATTATTATCAAAACTTTGTCCAGTTCCCGTTGTTGCCAGTAATAGCTTAGCATCTTTTGTTACAATTTTGGTTTAATTTGGAGTGTACTCCAAAGAAACCCTTCTCGAAATCCGTTTTCATGCCAAAATGAGCTGTTTTGTTGTTGATATACTTTTTCCTCTAAGCTTTGGCTTCATTTAGGACCAAACATTTTCAATTGGGTTTGCATCAGAACTTTGAGATGGCGAATTTAGTGTTTCCACTTCAAATTTTCTCTATCCAATTTCCGACGATTTTCCACATGTTTTTAGCCAATAGTGAGTTCGACATGGTACTTCTATGACAAATGCCCGATTTCGGATAGTGGCCGTTGATACTTCGACTCTCTTCTGCGACAAATTTTCCTTCGCTTGTTTCAGGCTAATATGGCGTTCAAACTGACGACTTAAACGTGTTTAATGTGCTTAAACAAGTTAAATGAACAAACCCAGTTCGAAAACCTGTTCATTCACATGCAATTGTTGTTGGAAATTAAACCATTAAACCATTTAACATGTTTTGAAACGAGTTTAATGCAAGGTTGCATCCGAAAGCTTTCTATGAAAAAGCTTTTTTGTCAACTGAACACAGCGCACACCCTAAACATAAACCAGAAAAAACAGCCCTGCAGATTCAGCTGTCAATTTATCAAAACAAAACCAAACAAACATTGAAAATGTGAAAATTTTGAAATATATAAAAATTATCGTTGTGCTCGCACTGCTTTCATTCCATTCATCGCCTTTTTGTGGCATCTGAATACAAGGCGTCTTATATTGAATGAAGTTGAGTACGATGCCATGGTTTATGAAAGATGCGCCAATATTTCGCTCGAATTATGCTCCCAGCACATCAGTTCACAAAAATATTTGTTTGTTGTTTGTAAACTGCTGTCAAATTAAACTTCATTGAGCAGTCTGGACGGTTGTGTTCAACAAAAATCTCTTTTTTCTTAAACTAGTTTAAATGAGTCAGTTTGAACGCCATATAAGAGTTGGAGTGTTATCAAACATCCGGACTATCGTCTTATCCGATTTGCTCTGAGTGGTTCTCTTCCTGCCTCTCCGTGGCTCGTCGTCAACATTTCTGAACTCTTTGAATCGACTGACCAACTTGTGTATTTTGCGACTTGTGGAGGATTCATTTTTAGACCATTTGGATGGTTTACCAAACGCACTACTTCGAAACGTTTTTTAAATACAGCACTCATTCTTAATTCTTGATGTTTCCGCGAAAACTTGTACCCAACTAAGAAAAACAGAAACACACGCGAAAACGGTATTTCGATATAGAAGATGATCTTATATTAAAACTATGGCAAACTTCTACGGTTAAAAAGATATGTCGAACACTTATTTTTGAAACACATCTTAAAAAATTTGCTAAAAATTAAAAGAAATCGCATTTCATCCCTATTCGAAATTCAATAATTTTTAATTTATTAAAAAAAAAATGTTTATGGTAAAAGAACATTTTTTTTGTTATAAAAACAGGTGATGTTAAAAAACTTGTTTTTCTTTGTTCTAATCATATGAGAAAAAAAAACCCTGAACATATTTCAAAAAATATGCTAAAAACAGAAAAAGAATTTTTTCATTATTCATCATGTTTTATTAAAAAAAATTTTATGTTGAAAGAAAACTTTTTTGTAAAAAAAGCAGGTTATGTAAAAAACATGTTTTATTTGAAAAAACTTCGTTGTAATATTTAATTTAAGATACAAAAAATATCTCTGAAAATATCTTAAAAACTTGTTAAAAATCCAACAATCTTATTTCATCACTATTCGAAGTTCCAATATTTTTAAACAAATAATGTTTTATTTAAAAAATATGTTATGTTACAGGAAAACCTTTTTGTTATCAAATAGGTTATTTAAAAAAAAAGTTTTATATGGAAAACTTTGTTTCAGTTTCATTGATGTTTGTTTAAATTAAAATTCGAAAAGATCAGAAATTTTTTGTTCAAACACCTTTTGGATTTTAAGAGAATCCAAAAGGAGAATCGCTGATAAAAGTCTTCAAATAACTTCCGCTTGTGCACTAATGGGTTAACACAAGTGTAGCCGTTAATACTTTGCAATGCTGCTGTCAGATTTGACGAGCCAACAATAAAACTTTTTCAAATGGTCAAAGATGCGTGAGAACAAACTAGGCGATCTGTTTGCTATCATTGCTGGGTTGTCGTTGCAAAATGACCTTAAAGCATGTTTGACACTTCTTAGTTTTCGTTTTGCTTCTGAGCAGTGGCGCACACAGAGGGGAGGGTTGGGCTTCAACCCCCATCAAACACAAAAATTGCGGATACAAATATGGTTTCGGATGGTATTCGGTTCAAAAGTTGTACGCAAACTGCCTTCACCCCCCAAATGAAATCCTGCTTTTAAGTCATAAATTTGTCTGCATTTCTGTGGCCGTAATCGACAGCCAAAGTCGATTTTATGAAGTTTTCAGGAGAGCACTTTTAATTTTTGAATTTGCTTTAGATTACACTAGATAAATTTTAGATTTTTGGGCGTAAAACTTTCATTTTATGAGCAAAAGCCATAGAATTTTGTGTAGTAGTACATTTGAATACGACGAATGCAATAGTGATAATAACTCAATTTCGTCCTAACTCGACTTTGACTGTTATTCCTTACGGCCACAAATTTTGTTGTGAGTTATCTATGTAAAAAGACCACAACTATTATATAAGAGTTCATCAGGTTTTGTATGTTTTTTTATTAAAAGACATATTAAATTCGCTGCCATTTAAATTTTTTAAATTTCATGCCAAAAGTATGCTTCACATTTTTTTAGTTGCACACTTTTCCCTAATCCAAAAATCTTTTGTAAAAAATTTCATATTGCGTACATTTCTGAGGAAAAATATCCTATTAAAAACACAAAAAGCGGCTTTAAATGACACTTAATGTAATGCCGGTTAATGAAATGTTAGCCTCAAAGCATTATTTATATTGAATTTATTTATCAATTGTGTGCTGTGTTGGCTTACAGATTAAATTACGTGCGCTGCTGCTGTCCTTCGAGGAACATTTGGGGTTGTTTGCTGTTAGACGATAGCTTTCACCCCCCCACACATACACACACAGAGCCATGCGAACGCTTTCGTCCAACTAAAGAATGTGATTTAGTTTTGCGAATAATTTTTTTTTAGTTTTTGGTATTTTTGAACAGCTCACATTGACGTAATGAATAAACAATGAAACGCACCCAAAAAGTGCCTGTCAAATTGACCCTTCAGCGGCCATTTATACACATTTGCTTACATTTCAAACGATTCAAAGCGCTTGTAATATGGGCGGCAACATGGCAGCTGTGAGTATTGCTGACAGCGGCAACGACAACATCAAACGCTCACGCAACGCACTTACGCGTAGGTTGGGTCGGCGGCTGTTGCTGCATGAAAAGGGTTGAAAGGGTTGTGCGGGCGTGTGCTGGCTAAGCGGAAATATTACCGCCAACATAGCGACCAGCACTTTGCTGTGCCCTCTCAGGTGGCTAGTCAACCATATTTGTTGGCTTTGGCGTAGTAGTTAAAAGTCAAGTTTCCCGCCAGTCTGTTGCCTAGGCTGCCCTCGTGCTTGGCCCACACTCGCTGTTGCCCCAATTTGCATTTACACTTTTATAGCTTATATGATGTTGTTGTTGCTTGGTTTTGTGTAAATTGCCACTACGGCTTTTGGTAACAGACAAACGCATACGATTTCCATTTTGAGTGAAGTAATGAACAAAAAAATTAAATTTCTGCGCCTGTGTGCTGTTGAGTCGAAATTCAAATTCAGTTTGCAATCGCGCTCTCCGTTCTGTTGTGTCTAATAAAAGTTCTGACGAATTGCGTGTACGCTGACAAGCGGCCTGTGAGTGTGTGCGTGTGTCACTGTGCATTTGGGCGCTGTTACGTGTTGCTGCTGTTCGCTGGCAAAATTGCGCACTCGAGCAACACCTATGTCAGTGTTTTGTATAAGCAAAAAATACAATAACAACAACAACATGAACAAGTGCAAAAAACACCAACACACACACATATGTGTTGTTTGCAAGCAACAACAGCAAAATCCAAATTCATTGTTAGGAATTTTGTTTTTTTTTGGTGCACTTAGGCCTTCAACCTTGAACCAAATAAAAATAGCAACAACACCAAAGCACAACCAAATAATGCCCAAGTGGTAGTGTAGAAATGTCAGCGCACATGTGTGTACACATGTGTGAAATGCTGGATGCGTAAGCTCAGCACATCAAACCGGCGGCAATGAAAATGAAAAGAAAAAGTAGAAGAAAAAAGAAATGTAGAAAGAAAGACGAAATTTAAGTGCATAGAACCAAAGAAAGGCGGCGACTGCTTTTTAGTCGGCGCTGCCTCCAAAAGCTTTTAATGTGCAGCACAGTGTTGGAATGAGTGAATCTCACTCATCGTTGCTGCCTCGATTGCGTTGCCATGATTTGGTTGGTGTCGTTGTTGTCACTGTCGCCGTTGCTGTTGTCAGCGTGCGATGGGGCGTATGAGTGATGTTGAATGCGTGTGAACGTGTCGCCATACTTTTGCCGCACTTTTTAGATGAGAAAAGTTTGGCATTGTCGCTGTTGTTGTTATTAATGCTGGTATAAGTAGAGTTGTGTTGTTGTTGTTGTTTATTGCTATTTTTACTGTTATTGCGGTCTATTTAGAAGGCATTACAATAGTGTTTTTGGCGATTAGCTCTCTGCGTGTTAGTGGCTTGTTAAGAAAAAAATAATAATAAAAATATAAAAATAAATAAAAAGAAGAATGTTTATAACAATTTACAATAACAAAAATACCTATATTATAGATTTGTCAGCTTATTTCATTACAATTTTTTGTGCCTCTGCAAAATGCAATAAAAATTGCATGCAAATTTTTGTGGCTCTGCAAGTTAGCGCACAAATTTTTTACAATTTTTTGCGTTGTTTGTGCCATAACTTTTAGTGCCATAATTTATGCCTTTTGCGGTGTTTTGTTACTAGTGTGAGTATTGTTTTTTCATTGCAACGAAGGTCATGAAATTTTTGTGTTTTATTTTGATTTATGTGTCGGGTACAAATTTGTGTGTGAGCAATGCCTGGGAGCAATATTTTAGGTAAATATTACTCATTTTATAAGGTGTGGTAAAAATAAATCCATTATTTCCAATAGATGGGTTTAGTTTCACGTATCTCGCTTTGTATATTAGCGACTGGGTTTGACTGGATTGCGTTAAAGCGATAAGATTTTGCATTAAAATCACTTGCCTGACAGTTTTATGATTGCTTGACGAAATTTTGTTTGAGTGTTTGTCAACGATGGATAGCAGCAAAGAGAAAATACGTCATATTTTACAGTTTTTCTTTTATAAGAAATACAGAAAATGTAAATAGAAAATGGTCCTGTTGCTCTATCAGTCATTCAAGCCCAACTCTGGTTTCATTGATTACATTCCCGTAGTTTTGATGTCAAACATGTATCTCACTCTCGAAGGACAATTGTTTAAAGTGTCAATAAAATCATGAAAATCGTTGAGTTTGACTATGATGTGAGCACTGGTTCAATGTTCCTGGACAATAAAAGATTGCTAAAAATATAGTTTGCACTTACTTGAATCAGGCTGAGTACGAAAAGAACCTCAATGTTTGAACGCCAAACGAGTTTACATAAAATACCTCATGGATCGAATTTCCATCTGTGAATAGCAACAAAATTGATCCGTTTCTAAAGCGAAAGGTGACTGCTGATAACAAGTAAAACACACAAGAAAACATTAAGTAAAAACCGAAATGTCGACAAGCAAAGAGGTCAAACAGGTGTTGCTGTGTGTTTAATGGAAGTTGCTTTTCTATTTCAAAACTCATAATTCAGACCTGCACTATCAACAGTTGGATCATCTGAAGAAAAAAATCCCCCAGAAGCGGCTCGCTTTGGCCCATAGGAGAGGAATTTTGTTCCATCAGATCAACACAGGTCACACAGGCATTTTGATAGTGGCTCGTCAGAAGCAGTGGGAGCTTGGTTGCATCCACCTTATAGTTCGAACCTAGCACCAAGCGATTACCAGCTGTTCCTCTTTCCGGTGTAGAATCTTAAAAAATTGTTGAGATTGATTTTTGAGTTTGAAAAAATCTATTCATGTATTATTTAGATCTTTTTTATAAGTAGCTTAACTTTTATATTCTTTAATTCTTTCATTACTAACTAACAAGTTATGGAACTTAACGTTGCATATTTGACCTAAATCTCATCATTCTTTTAACGAAGTCTTTAATTTGACGTAAAAACATGAAGAATTTATATTTAGTACATTTTATATGTTTCTCAGATTTCAACTAAACCACACTGAACTACATAAGTGCTGCACTTAATAGTTATATGACACACATTGGTGAGTGTTTATACAATTTCCAGTATATTTTTACAACACAAACAAAGTTCAAATTGATTATCACTGTGGGAACATTTTGCAATTTTATGGCCACCCACCAATTGTGACCTAAACTAGAGTCTAGCAGCTATGAAAATTTTTACAACCACATTTATTTTCCTTACCAATAATGTCGGAAAAGAGTAAAAAAAAAAAAAAATTTGAAAAATACAAGAATGAACCAAATCGTATACGTAGTAGACGTCATTGACGAGCAAACAAGCAAAATTAGTTGACAGCCAGCTGCATTGTTGGCCTGAAAGCGTGCTTGTGCCATAACTTGAGGCTTATGCAAGCTTTCGAGTCCTATTTTAGTATTTGCATTGTTCATATGACTAACAATGGATGCGTTATGATTTTTTTTGCACGATTTCACTAAAGTTGCGGTTACAGTGGGCGGTTGTTAAGTGAGTTAAGCCGATGAGTAGGGAGACAAAAGTGTAGTAAAATAAGAAACTACTAAACTATTTCTAGACGCTTAGGTTGTTTAAAATTTTAACAACTTGCAAGTATACAACGGTAAAGCTTTAAATAGGAAGAACGGTTGGAAAATGTCAGAACAGAACAGAAAGAAGAGCCGTGTTTCTATGAGATATTAGGAAATATAAAATAAAAGTATAGTTTCCAAAAATGGCCTGAGATGGTGGGTGGCAGTAAAAAGGCTGTGAAATGCAAACTGCATTTCTTTTGGGTACCTGATGGCAAAGGCATTAAGGCATTGAGGGAAACAGGCAGTAGATTTCGCTACCAAAAATGGTATTCACCTGCCTGCCACCTACCTGTTTATTGAGGCGATTAAGAAGCGTCTGAATGATAGCCTGAAATATTGGAAATTATTCACTGAGAAGCTACATGCGCTTATAAGTGGCATACAAAATGGATATTTTGGGTGTTCTAACCACCCAAGTGTCTGATTATCACACATATTGTTAGTGGCAAATATAGGGTGTTTTTTTAGAGGTTTGTTTTTCGAATAGAGATAAAACTGGCATTTTGTGGTCAAATCTGGCAACTCTAATGTCATTTATGTTCAGTTTGGTTTGCCATTTCATCATGAACAGGTTGACAAAAGAACAACGCTTGCAAATCGTGCAAATTTATTTCGAAAATAATGGTTCAGTTCGCGAAGTTTACCGCAAGCTCCGTCCATTTTATGGTCGACATAATCGTCCATCAGAGCAAAATCCGTCCATCCATCGGTTAACCATGGGTCGTTTTCGCACTACGTTTACTCTATGTGATAATACGCATCCGCAGAGACGTCGAACAGTGCGCACCGAAGAAACAATTGCCGCTGTAGAGCAAAATGTTGAAGAGGACCCGAATGAATCGATTCGCCACCGTGCACAGCAATTGGAGCTTTGTCCATCAACTGAAAATTGGACCTGTAGAATTGGCTTTATTCGAGCCAGCCGCGGCGGCCACATGCCGGAAATCATATTTAAACATTAATGGCATAAAATTATCCTTCCAATAAAGCCAAATTGATGGACATTAAAACGATTTTCTTGTGTTTTATTTCAATTCGAAGTTCTATACCTCTAAAAAAAACACCCTATATGAAAAAATGTGTGCGCTGGTCCTTGCTGACGGGACTCATAGTGCCTTAGAATCATATTCGAGTAGAAGTTGCAGTCAACAGAATCTAACTTAGTAAATTCATGTGTCTGTGTGTGTTTGTGAAAATATTTGAACCCATTAGTACCTGACTGGACTTTTTTTTAAGACTTTTTTAGTCTGTTTGAGATGCAAAATCGAACGTCAAAAAATTAAGCCAAATTGTTTTCTTATATAGAATTATTTAAATGAAAAATGAATTATAGATTTGTTTGAATTATTTGAAATTTCGAAATCACCAATCAAAACTTTATAACAATGAAGATTTATGTAAGAAGTTATGGCTTTTTATTCAATAAATTTTAAAATTTTTTACCTTTAAAATATTTTTTATTGAAAATTTTTTTTCATTTAATTTCTCATTATTTTTATCTCGAATTATTTCTTACTAGATATTAAAATTTTCGCTTCTATGGTAAACCACTTCAATTATGAAGTGAGCCTTTTTTTGCGAAAATAAAACACTAATTTTTAATGGGAAAGTAAAAAACATTTTATTCAAAGTATTGGCCATTGCTAGCCTCACATTTTGCCCATCTGTCAGATAATTTGTGAACACCGCGCCAATAGAATTGTATGTCTTTTGAAGCAAACCAATCGACACCCAATTTTCGACTTCCTCGTATGAATCGAAGTGCTGCTCAGCCAAAGCGTGTCCCATCGATGAAAACAAATGGCAGTCAGAAGGAGCCAAGTCTGGTGAATACGGCGGGTGGGGTAGCAGTTCCCAGCCCAGTGCTTTGATTGTGTCCTGAACCGGTCTTGCTTTGTGTGCATTTTGATGGAGCATACCTTGCCATGTCTTCTGGCCCATTCTGGTCGTTTTTCGATCAATGCATGGTTCAAATTGATCATTTTTTGTCGGTAGCGATCAGTATTAACGGTTTCGCATGGTTTTAATAACTCGTAATACACCACGCCACTCAGGTCCCACCAAACACATAGCATTGTCTTCTTGCCGAATTGATCTGGTTTTGCAGTCGATGTTGAAGGTTGTCCCGGATTAAAAATAGATTAATTTTTCATCGCCAGTTACAATTCGATGCAAAATTGATTTTATTTCGTGTCTTTGAAGCAAAATTTCACAAGTGTTTTTTCCATCCGGTTTCCCATCTGCCTTTCATTCAATTCATGTGGCACCCATTTTCCACACTTTTGGATCTTTTTCATGGCTTTTAAAAGGACAGAAATGGTTGCTTGTGCAACATTTAACATTTCTGCCATTTGCTTTTGACTCAAAGTGTCATCTTTATCCAATATCGTTTGCAATTGGGCGTCTTCAAACTTTTTAAATGGTCCTCCACGTTCTTCATTCTTCTTTAATTCATGTTAATTCTGTTTAATGTTACATGTTATGATGTTAATATGTAGTTTTACGTAATAAATAATACAATTATATACACATCTATTATGTTTATATATGTATATTATATTTTAACACTGTCTGATTTGTTTGCATTTTAAATCAAAGCTGTACCAGTAAGCAGTTAATATAAGGTTTCAAAATGCTAAAAAAACGCTCAAAGTTACAATGAAAGTTTTTTAAATTTTATATATTTTTATTAAATTTTATATATTTTTATTTTAATAATTTTAATTAATTAATTAATTTTAGTGCAATTGTAATTAATTTTCATATAATTTATTAAGTAAAAAAAATCATCAAAGTATTTCGAGCCACTTGGCGAATGAGTGATATTCACTTTTCAGAAGCCGCAAATGCAATATCGTAAAAGTTGAATAGCGAAAGTGTTTTTAATTACTTGAAATTAAGTCACTTCAAATTTAATTTTTCAAATTCAATTTAATTGACTTTCACATAATTCATTCAAAATAAATCATCAAAATATTTCCGGCCTACATGGCGTATGAGTGATACACAATTTTCATAAGCCACAAATGCAACAACGTCAAAGCTACATAACAGAAATGCTTGTCGCTTCAAATTTTAATGCATCAAATTGATTTTCACTTAATTTATTAAATTCAAACTAACCATTGAAATATTTGCGGCCCACATGGCGTATGAGTGATATGCGCATTTACTACAATTTAAAATTTATGGCAATTATCCAAATATAAACCAATATTTTTTAACTATGTT
Organism: Melieria omissa; assembly: GCA_963971225.1. NCBI lineage: Eukaryota > Metazoa > Arthropoda > Insecta > Diptera > Ulidiidae > Melieria > Melieria omissa. Next base: position 25,294,577 of record OZ020269.1, on the reverse strand, counting down.
TATCTTTTATTTGCAGCATTGCTGGCCACAAAACCGGGCTTGCGTCCATGTGCCTTTAGTATTATTAAGGTGCGCCTCATTTTTGGCGAATTGCGGTGAGCGCGCCACAACAACAACAATCGCCCACACGCAACTCTAATATTTACCGAATTTGAAAAGCGACCCACAAACTCATCGAAGCGTCCAAATACGCGCGTCGGCCGTTTTGTATGAACGCGCCATGGCGGCCGGCAGTGGTTGTTTGCCTTTTTCTATATGAACAGCTAACAGTGCGGGGAATATTTGTGCACACACAAAAACACACACACAAGCAAAATCATGTATACTTAATTAACAGTTTGAGGCGTGTGCGTTCAAGGGAAATCTGTGCGATCCAGCGAACCTAAAAATAAAACAAAAAAAATAAATAAATTTTATGCACAGCGTTGATTAAGTTGATTTTGTATTTTGTGTACTTGTGTCAGCTTATAAATTTATATCCAGTCTGCAAAATGTGCTCATCAATTTCAATTTTAAACTTTGGAATTCAAAATTAACATTTAAGTACTTAATTTGCTCCCTTTTTGCTGCCTCTTGGAAATTTTGCTCCATTTCCAAGTAAAATAATATTTTTTACTTTTAAAATGAGCTTAATTTTTTTGAGTGATTTTAATATTTTTGTGTGAGTTTCATAATGAATTTCCCATGTTTTATTGGCAGCAGCGAATTCAACGAATATGTCAGAAACTTTGTAGAAAATTGTGTTAGTGCTAGTCGAACGCAAAATATAGTTTAGTGTAGCATTGGTGTGCGTTTGGTACGCCCACTACCACACCCACTGGTCTATGCAAAAGCATTCAAAGTGTTTTGTGGATGCATTTTATTTGGCAAGGGGCCCGACAAAAACAATACGGAGGGCCTAAGGAGTGCTTTGGCCCGTCTACGCAACAGAACGGGCCCCTCACTTCCGCCGACCGCCACCGCCAACCAACCAACGCCACCCGCCTCACCCATACTACCCGCCAACGCCACCACCAACTCCAACAGCACCAACGCCAACACCAACTCCAACACCAACACCAACACCAACGTCACTTCCAATTCGCGTCGCGCATCCTCCGCAGCGGGCAACAACAATCCGGCCGCAGCAGCCACTGCTAAAGCATCAGCAGCCAACACCAATGGAAGCGCACCGAATGTAAGTACGAACATTGTTTTTGCCTCTTGTTAACGCTTCTCGCTGAAAATTGCGCCAATTTGATGGCCTCAACATTGGTGTTTTTGTTGTTGTTTGAAAATATTACTTGCACTTTTGGTGACGTGATTGCTGACTTCACGTTTGACGGGGCTTTGCAATGCAGGTGAAATGCATTTTGCGTACGTGACATCTGACAGCTGACTGACTAACTGAGTTGTGCGACGCGGGTCCATAAATCAGCAGCAACAAACTGCAATGCAACACTTTCACATTTCAATTAAGTTTCAGTGGCGGCCGTTGGGCAACGTTGCTTGGCAATGTCGCAACTTACAGGTGCAGCTGAACTGAAATAGCTGATGGTGACAGATTTATGGGCCGTTAGTCAGATTAATTACTGCTTGAATATGAAAATTTTCGGCTTTCCCTTGAAAAGCCTTGAGCGACATTACTTGATAGGTTGCTTTAATATTTGATGGCGTTGGCGTGGAAGCCATGTGACTGCTGACATGTTGATTGAGTCGTTGCAAGTGTGATAAATTCTAGAAATTATTACTTTTGTAGATGAATAGCTTGAAGCTTCATAGCATAATCAGAGCTTCTTATTGCTCAACATGGCAAGGACTTTTATACAAAATATTATTACGCAATTAAGTGGTGAAGCATGACGGCCATGAAGCTCATAGCATTTTCTATACAAAACATCAAAAATTGTCCATTTCATAGAATCCATAGATTCATATTTTCTCAGAACTGATTTATCTTCTTTTCGAACGCATCAAACGTGTTCGCCCACATGGATTTTCAATTATAGCCACATCAACAAAAAGTTGTTGCCTTCGGGGATTTCCTATGCGTTTTTTTCTTTGAAGAGAGCAAAAGCAACATGTTAATTCTTGCGAACCCAAAAACTTTACCAATAACTTAAACATTTTATTAAATGCCAACAATTCACTTAAATATTAACCACAAAATACTTGAAATGGTCAAACTTAAAGTTGTTGCTGGGCAGCTAAGAAAGTTGAGAGTGGGAAAGTAGAAATCAGATAAAAGCAAAGCAAAGAAAAGAATGTAATAACAACTGGAAAGAAAATCTTTAAATGCAACAAATGTATTTCAGCATTTGTATTGGCTTTGCCCGCACGCACAACAGGCACAACAATAACAACAGCAACAACAAGTGGTCGACATAACTTGTTAAGGCACGGAATCGATATCGAATAATAACGATTTGTTAAAAAGTTTGCGCTACCGGCACGATTCTGCTTCAATGTGTGAGTGTGTATGTGTCCACTTGCTTTCGTTTGCCCACATTTCCGGCCAACTGCAAATTTTGCAAACTAAATGTATCAATGTGTGTGTGCGTGTGTGTGATGATCTGCTGGTCGTCGTCTTCTTGCTGATAGTTTTGACAAAAAACATTTGTTGTTGTGGCTCATCTGCACGTACGTGATTCATCTTCGTATGCGTGCGGCCGCAAATTGACACGTCTCCGGGTCTGAGTCTGAGTCTGAGTCCGAGTGCGTGGCCGCATGTCCGCTCGCTGTTGGTTTAACTAAATTTATGCTGCGAGGCTTGCAGCATAATAAGATTTTCCTTTTTATGTTTAATTCGTGAGTGTTGCTACTCTTCTGGTTGTTGTTGTTGTTGCACGATTTTAAGTTCGCATTTGCCACACAAATTGGTGGCACATGTGCGTCGACACTTTCGGGTCGCCTTTTCTGGCACTTATACTGTCTGACTTTGCATCACTTATCCTTTGCGCGTTGCCTGTTGTGTTGTTGGTTGTCATAAAGTGAAGCAAGCCAAGTGGTTAGCTTTAAGTTGTCATAATGTGTATGAGTGTGTGTGTTGTATGTCGTTCTAACTAAATCACTGTGGACTTTTGTAGCAGCAATAAACATCACGTAAGCAAAAAATTTTTTTCCATCATCTCTTTTGTTAGTAAAAAAAATTGCTGCACCAATATTTTGTCCAATCAGCAAAATTCTTAAAATTTTTAAATTATTTGTTGAACTAAAAGCAACCAAGTTGAGATGACATTGAAATGGCATTTTTGTGTTGGCCGCTTACCAAAAGCCCATTTGCCGCCATTGCACATTCTAATTTAACTTTGAGCGCCCATAAGTATGCCACGAGCACATTGCCCACTGGCATTTGCAGCCAAAAACGCCCGCAAGTTATGCAACGAGCGCTTTAATAATTCGCAATATTCCGCTCGGCCATAAACAACCTCGACCGACAACCGTATTGCAGCTGCAACACGAAGGAATGCAAATCCTGCTGGCATTCGTTCACCTGCGTCTCGTTGCAACAGTAATTAAAGCATCTGCCATGTTGGTGGCTTCGATGTTTTTGAGTTTTAGTCGCAATGGCATCTTCAGCCTTTATGCTGCATGCCAAATGCGACATTGCAGTGGCAATCTGGTAGTAGACGAGTAACCTTTTGTCGTTTTGGCAACGCTTCAAGGTGATACTGGCGCACATTTCAATTACGAAGCTGTGACCACAAGCAGCATAACGCTAGAGGGCACAGTAGAACCAATGCTCGAAGGCAAATAGTGGAAAATACACGTTTGCTGCTTGCTGTAGCTGGTACATTGTGGTTATTGGGGGCTTGTTACTAAGTAGCAATCAGCCTGAAAGTATGCCAAAGCAATGAGTGGAAAAATGTTGTGCATTACCTGCAGGCTGCAGCGGCAATTTAGATGTTTGCATATCTTTGGGCGCAGTTATCAAAGTGAGGTACACTATCACTTTAGGAAAAGATAATTTTTCAGAGAAAGATACCGAGTTCTATTTGGACAGGTTAAAGAAGTAGCAGTATTGTAGACTTACAAGGAGATTATGTAGAAAAAATAAAAATCTTTTAGAGAAAAATTTCTTCTATCTCCGGTAGGTCAAAAACTTTTTCGTAGCCAATAAAAATTTTGTTGGTAAAGGTTTTTTGCTCCATTCGTTTTCTTAGCAAATGTTTTGTGGCTTTAATTCCACTAAATAATTGAAGCATTTTCTGTTCCTTGTTCACTCCTTTCTGGAGCATAGGGCCTCCACAAGATAGCCTTGTGTTAGTTACGTTAATCGGTTGTGTTGTTCTGCCAGGGCAGGTGATTGGGCTGCCCCAGGTAGTCCTAAGTGATGGGGCTGCCATCTTGCGCCGCTTAGGAACGTCGCCTCCGTTATTTCGAGCTTCCGGTCGTAGCGCCCTCTGTTGTGTGAGGAGGTTACAGCAGAATGGTTGGGGTCCTCGCCAGATTAATTTGGTGCGCTGTTGTGAATTGAAGAATAACAGTGTTTATATTTAATTTTAAAATTATATTAAAAGTTTAAAATTAAGAATATTAAAATAAAGAATTTACCAAGTTAACAAAATTATTCCAATGCCATTCAACACAATTTGCATATTTTTAACACTCAGCCACCACTGAAAATGCTCGCCATTTCTAGTGGTGCATTAAATGTATGCAATGCAATGCTAGTATGCAATTAAAATTCTCGTTTTCTTAATTACAACACAAATACAGCAAATGCCATTCGCCAACAATGGCGTCGCAATGGCATAACGCCAAAATTTCTCTGCCAAAATTTCTCAAAGCATTTGCCAACCGCTGTCAGCAAGATTGACAAGTTACTCACTCACCGACTGACTGACTTGTTAAGCGACTAACTCAGTCACCTTACAACCTATTTGGACAGCCAGCTAAATTGAGAAATTTAGTAATTGAGATATTTTCTCAATTTATTCTCAATTTATGTGTGAATTGAGCTTAGTTCGTCATTAAAAAATCGTAATTTAGCTAATTGAAATTAGCTCTGAATTGACCATAAATTGAGTTTAATTTGTCATGCAACCTTGTGTTGTGCTGTTATTGATAAACAAATTCATTCACAATAGACCAAATCAACACGAAATTGAGAAACTAATAGAAGCGAAAAACTTTGTTAAAATTTCGTTGAATTTTTTTTCAAATTGTGTGCATCAGTAAGGATGTTGAAAAAATATAACACAAACACATATTCGATAACAGTTTCGATAACAGTTAAATTGAGGTGTGTGAACAACAAAACCTATAAAATCAATTAAGAACTTAATTGCCTCAATTTAAGTATTTGGCTGTCTGAACAGGACATAAAGAAATTGTCTCAAGTTACATAGGTCTAAGATTAGGTCTAAATTGAGTTCCATTTGCTTTGCAACCCTGTGTTGTGATGTTATCGATAAACAAATTCATTCACAATTGACGAAACCAAAACGATTTTGAGAAACTGACAAAGGCAAACGACTTTTTTAACATTTGTTGAATTTAAAATTCCGTTGGAAAATTGTGTAAATATGACTAAATGCTCAATAAAAGTTTTCAAGAATTTTTTATACATAAACAAAAAAAAAATTATTTATTCCGTCTAAACAAAAACCATGTTCGATAACATTTTAGATATCAGAATAAATGAAATTGAGTGTGTGAACAGAAAAAGTGAACTAATTCAGTTTCCATTTAATTTGAAATCAATTTAAATTGATTAATTTGAATTCATTTGAATTAAGTTTTTATTTTTTTATTTTAGTTTTAAATTGATTCAATTTATTTTTAAATTTAAATGAATTTAGTTTTTTTACTTTTTTAATTTGAATCAATTAAAAACTAAATGGATTCGATTTAAAACTTAATTCATTCAATTTAAAATTAATTTAACTAAATGTATATGGCTGAACAGGATATACCTTCTGGTCAAATTTGACCGGGAATTTTCAATTTAAATGAAGCGCGCACCAAATATTGTCAAATTTCTAATGGCATAAGGTTGGTAGCACTGTTATAGCATTCCATGTCAATTTTTAGCGCAATATGTGCATTAGTATGTTTTTGACAGCTGTGTAAACAAGTCTACCACGAGTTTGTTCTGCGAATTTTACAATGTCTGAATCTTTTGATCAAAGAATTTGCATTAAATTTTGTCTTTCCCACGAAATTTCTTGTGCCGAAACGTTGAGAATGTTGCATAAAGCCTTTGGCGAGTCTGCTATGTCGAAAACACGGGCATATGAATGGTACAAATCGTTCAAAGAGGGTCTTACAGAGGTCGAAAACTTGCCTCATGCCGCTCGTCCATCCACATCAATTAATGACGAAAACATCGAAAAAGTGATGGCGTTAGTGCTTGAAAATCGTCGTGTGACTCAGAGAGATAGCTGAAGAGCTTGAAATATCTAAAACATCAGTTCAAACCATTTTACACGATGTTTTGGAAATGAAACGTGTTGCAGCGCGACTTGTTCCGAAAAAGTTGAATTTTTGGCAAAAAGTGAATCGCAAAACTGCGATTCGCCAGATATGGCTCCGTGCGACTTTTTCCTGTTCCGTAGGCTAAAATTACCGCTACGTGGAAAGCGTTTTGATTCGATTGAAACCATCAAAGAGAATTCGCAGAGGGAGCTGAAACCTATACCGAAAGCGGCCTATGAAAAGTGTATCGAAGAGTGGAAAAAACGTTGGCATATGTGTATTGCATCCGATGGTGATTATTTTGAAGGAGATAAAATAAATATTGAAGAATAAATGAATTTACTGTGTTTTTTTTACAATTTCCCGGTCAAATTTGACCAGAAGGTAAAACATCAGCATTCAACATTCAGAAAAGCAAATAAAAAGACAGTTAACAAATTGAGTGGAATCCATTTCAATTCCATGCCTTTCATTCAGTTGCATTGCTGAAACTTGTTTGCTCAACTTGTTCGATCGTTATGGTTGCTGTGAATTTAAGATTTTAATTAAAGTTTAATGCTACATTTAAGCAGCACAATAACAAATATGTGAGCAATGCAAACCATTTTAATCGAAACTTAAATTGAGAAACTTGACATCGTTTTGCTTTTATGCTCCGCTTAGTTGTTGACAAAATTATTTAATATGAAGTTTGATTTTGTGCTGAGATTTGATTTCTTTGATACTGTAACGATGAGGCACTCTGTGCTGTGCTATGCATGAATGCTTTTACGAGCATACTTTTAGGCATGCACGTTGAAGTACGGCCGGTTGGCTATAATTCTGATATGGAAAGGATGGTTCGCGATGGTAACGGGTTGTGCTAGAACGATCGAAATAGAGAGTCCAACTGGAATGTGCAAGAAAAATCGACGCTATAGGAAAACAAGTATAAAAAGCAGCAGTGTGCAGCGCAGAGGGACGAGTCTGATTTGAGCAAGCAAAGGGGAAACATGCAATAGTAGTAGTGTAAAGTTAACCAAAGTGTAGATTTTTAAATAAAGTGATTGCTGGTTTTGGAATGCGGTTTGCGTGGAGTAATTGAAGAAGTTTTATTTTCAAGCACAATCCAGATACGAACTTAGAAAAGTCATTTTCGTAACAATAAAATTTTAAGCATGAAGTGGACTCTAAACAAATACACCCCAAAATCATAGGAGTGCTTAAAAAAATAATTTCCATAGTTTAAATGAAATCGTATTGGAAGGAATGAACTTAATACATTTACTGTTGTTTTGGTCAATGAAACCAAGATTAGTAATTGTCTTTAACTATGAACAACGTTTTTCTATTGTCTGTAACTATGATAAAAATAACAAAAATTAGTTATAATTAAGTTTTTGGCTATTTGTGAACATTGCTTTTTATCTTTGTTTGTCTGTTTATGTAATCAGAAACTGATGATGGAATTTAAAAAAATGCAATATTAATAGAAAAGCCTTGCTTTGAAGATTCGCTGTAAATTCTTGCCAGGAGGTAATAGGAGCCTTGTCAGATTCCACCTAACTTTCCCCCTGAAGCAAAATCACCACTCTCTCTAACAAATTGTGTATCGGTGTGAGTGTGCAAAGCGAAGCCAGCAAACTTTACTTTTAGCCTCAATTACCACACATGCCATAAATTAATTCCGGCTTTTGAGCCCCACACATAATGACTACTGAGCAAAACTGTTAATTGCTGTAATTGCAATCGAGCTGTGATAATGTTGTGCACAGCCCGTTCTCGCCATCCATTTGTACTGTGTGCTGCCATATAGCCAAATCTAATCAAAATGGTAATTTGAAAATACTTGCAACACAGTCTTGAGCGCTCGACAGCTTTGCACAGCCCAGCAGTTGCTGACAATTACATTTAATTGCTGTCAGAAACTTGCTTGTCTCACCTCCATTTCCCCACACAGTTCACTGTTCGCTGTCCAATGCCCACAGCCCACTGCTCCTCGTGTGCTTTCAAATTCAGGACACTTGACTCAACTCTGTTCATGCCACTCTCGCTTGTGAACTGGTCGTCGATCAGGCTGTCGCTGTCCTTCATTATTATCCACTCATCGCTGTGACACTTAATTATAAAGTGTTGTTGTTGCTGTTATTGTCGTGTGACTTTCTTTGTTGTTGCTGTTGTTGTTCTTGTCAATGCTGTTGTAGTTCTCATAAACTGCTGGCATCGGCCTTGTTTGTGTGTTGGTTCTTATCAAAGTTTTTAAAAAATTACTGCAATATTCTGTTCTGCTATTGTCATTTAATTATTTGTTGTTGTAGTTGATTTGGCATTGTTGTTGTTTAGTATACACTGCCAGCATTTATGCAACTATCGGTTTGCTCTGTTCTATTCTTTTTCTGCTCGCTGCTTTTGCACAACTTGTTGCTTATATGTGTGAGTCTGTCTGCGTGCTGAAGTGCGTTTGTGTGTGTGTGTGTGGGTGTGTGTTTGTCTGTTGATGAGTTGCATTCGGCAATGTTTTCAAGTTGATATCTGAAGCATTGTATTTTGTTTTATTTGACAATTGGATTACTTATGTATTGTGCTGCATCCATCTACTCAATAAGCTTTTGTTTTCATCTCAGTATTTGGTTGTATGCACTGTCAAGTTTGTTGTTGGTTTGCCTGTACACATTATGAGAAATAGTTTTGTCATTGAGCCACATTTATTGGCACTGCATATGACAATTTGATTATGTCATGTTGTTGTTTTTGCATTTGAAGTGCAGAACACTCTTGTTGATACGTAATTGGGATGCAATGCAAAGGACGGTCAATGTCACAGTTACTTGCAACTGATTTGATTGAATTGATTTGTAATTTTAAGAAATTTGCTTTAGATTTTCTCATGTAAAATAACCATGACCTATCTGCCTATATTTATAGATCTATTGTGTATTTTTCAATGTGTTTGTTTGTCAGACATCAATACATCATCAGTAAGATGCCACTTACATCTTAAATGTCTGTATATGAATTCATTATCTATTTGTTTGTTTATTTTATGTTTTTAGTATCAAGTTTAACTTTTCATTATTTTATCTTATACGTAGGCTGCCGTGTATATTTTTTCAATAGGGATGGTCTAGTAAGTTTTCGAAAAATCTGAGATTGCCATTGTAAAGTTTGTCATTTTTTACCATAAACGTGCTTAGAACATTTTGATGTTCAAGCGATTTTTGTGTTGTTAACACTGACTTGAAAAATTCATCTTGGTCAAAAAATGGATTTAACTTGTGAACATTTTCGAGCAATAAGTTTTTACAATTTCCAAAGTGAATGATCTCAACAACAGTGCTTCGATCGCCTTCATTCGGCATTTGGTGATGAAGCACTAACCCTCAAGACAATTTATAACTGGTTTTACGAATTCAAGCGTGGCCGCCGCCTGCTCCAGGATGAATTTCGCTAAGGTCCTCCAAAATCGGTCATTGTGTCAGAAACCATCGATGCTGTGCGTGAACTGATAATAAAAGATCGTCATGTGACATACCGTGAGATAGAGGCATCCTTGGGCATTAGTTCCACGGCCGTGCATTCGATGTCGCATGAACATTTAGCTGTCAGAAAGATTTGTTTTCGTTGGATCCCGCATAATTTGGCAATCCCTCAAAAAAAGGCTCGTGTCGATTGGTGCAAAGAAATGATGGAAAAAATTCGATCGAGGTACTTCGAAAGACGTTTATGAGATCGTGACAGGTGACGAATCATGAATATATGCGTATGAGCCCGAAACAAAACAGCAATCGTCCGTGTAGGTCTTTCAAGACGAGCCAAATCCAACAAAAGTTGTTCGGGCACGCAGTACATCGAAGCAAATGGTCGCCTGTTTCTTCGTCAAAACTGGTCATGTGGCTACTGTGTCATAAGAGCAACGTAGAACGGTCAATTCTGAGTGGTACACAACAATTTGTTGCACAGAAGTGTTCACCGAATCATTCTTCACCAGGACAATGCGCGTTCTCACACATCGGCTCAAACAATCGCTTGTTTGATCGACCAAAGTATCGATTTAATGGGCCATCCGCCAGACAGCTCTGACCAAGCACCCAATGACTTCTTTTTATTCCCGCACATAAAAAAAATGGCATGGTCAACGATTTTCATCATCAGCTTCAAGATGCTGTTGAAGCATTCAAAAACCATGTTTTGCAGGTGTCTCAACCGGTGTGGAAAAAGTGCTTCGACATTTGGTTTGAGTGCATTGAAAAGTGTACAAATCTTCAAGGAGAATACCTTGAAAAGCAACAAAACCATTTTTATTGATAACAAAATGCATTTTCATCCTTTTTGAAAAAATATAAAAGGCAACCCTCGTACAACAAGTATTTATTTAATCTTTTTGAAGTTTTTTTTATTTTGATTTTGGCTTCTTATTTGTTTATTATTTTTATTAATTTTTTAATGTTTTTATTTCTATGTTCATATTTTTTATTTATTTTTATTAAACTTCTATAAGTAAATTTTATACCTACTTTTAAATTTTTTGACTCACAAATATTTCTTATATTTTCTTTTTTATTAATTTTTAATTTTCAATTTTTTACTTTCTTATTTTGTGTATTTTGTCAATCAATGTTTGCTTTGATGACTGTTATTTTGTTACCGGCTTCTACAATTAGTTCTACAATTAGGGTTCTACATTTACAATTGGCCAAGTCTTATTTGCGCTTTTCGAGGTATCATCGGATATAAAATTTAGTTTTTGTTGGTATGGAAAACTTGTGGTCTTTCTAGTGTTAATGTATTTTAATGTATTCTGTGTTTCATGATGCTTCATCTCGACATTTTCTTGTTAACTAGAATTTATATTCATTCAAATTTAAATTATTCTGCTAGCTATCTTTGTCCTCAGAACAGTTAAAACTTTATACTTTTTTCTTAGATACCTTTTTTCTAATCTAGTTTACTGGCTGAAACTTTATCAGCTATTCTTCGACTCACTGGCTTTTTATTGCTTCTGTTCATGGAAATGATTTGAAAATTTGTCTTTACTTGTCTTTTCGTCCATAGTTTAAAACCGATCAAACTATCATTTAATTTCTTCATATTTTTGTATGTCTGTTTCTTCATAACTAAGATTAAGTCTTTTAAACACTTCACTTCTGACTTCGTTCAACTTTCCTTCATCAATTCGCTTACACTATTTACTTCCTCAATTTCTCTAGAATCAACATCCTCCATCCTCCAACCTCCACATCACCCTGCAGATGAAAATATTTGCAAAACATGCAAATGAAATGATAATTACCTGCTTTTATCATGTTTTTCATTGAAGGGCGTTCAGACAGCAATAGCGCCGCTAACGTTGGCGCTTGCACCGAAGAACAACAACTCAGTCAGAAATATTTCTACTTTTTTTCACGTCTCGTTGGCAGACTACCCTTTTCTGTGTTAACATTTTTGTGTGCATTCTTCTACCTTTTTGTACGCACTCAATGCTAATGAGCATCATTAAAGGCGACTACAAGCGCGCGCTTCACGACAACGGGGCGTATGAGTGACACAGAACCGAACCGAACACAACTCACTGTATACAGCAACAGCAACATTGACATTGTGTGCGCAGCTGGTGTTGCCGTGCAGCATAGGACGACTACAAAATGTCATATTTATAATAATCAGCGTTTTTTACACGCCAAAGTCAACGTGCCGAGCGAGCTGCGAGCGAGACTAGTTGCGCGTTGAGGCAACAGTGACGCAATTTTAATTGCCTGCAATTATTTACGGAAATTCTCGGTTTATACGTTTTACAACTCGCCAGCAAGTGGCGTTTCGCTGTTGGTGCTGTCTTTGAGCAAAATAAAGCAACGAATAAACAACAACAACAACCATCAACTTTTATTTACTGTTTATGCTTTTTAAGTGTTGTTTGTGTTGGTGCAGTCGTCGTCGTCGTCGTCGTTGTTATCATTTTTGTTGACTTTTTTTCGCGACAAATAATTTTTTTTAATTTCTTTACAGTTTTAGTTATATTTTGTTGGTACTGATGCTGCTTCGCAGTTGTTGCTGTTGAATAAATCATGATGAAGCGCGCTGCTGGAATTTTTAATTTTCATGTCAACAACCAATGTGTGTTTGTGTGTTTAAGGGCATTTTTATATGAACTTAGGTGTAGTAAGGTAGTTGTTGTTGTTGTTGTTGTGCGTATGAGGTCGAAGCTGAATTTAATGAAATGTGCTGACAACACAAATAGCTGTGTTTCAAATATTTATTTTTAGAATTTTTTTGAAGTTAGTAGAATGGGTCTACAGAGAGTGAAAGAGAGAGGGAGGCATTAAGGTGGCTGTGGCTGATTTTTTACATTGTGTTTCAGTTGACCTTTGTTATGGAAGAACTTTTGTTATTTTAGGGAGCTTCCTTCACTTAAAAGGCATCAGATGTAAACCACGATTGATGTTCTGATGGATCACAATAAGGTTTTCTTTGCTTTCCAATGACTTCTGTCGAAGCTGTATGGCAAAGTGGTCTTCCAAGATTGCAGAGACACCTAAATCTAGTTGAATTACCACATTGTAACGATTTTATGAAACTATAAAACAGTGGTTTTCATCTGGCATGTCATATCATAAAAATACTCATAAATGTATGTTAACATCTGTGGATGTTCAAAGCGTTGCCACTATAACAGAAAATACTTCCATTACTTTAGCATGGCATACTTCTAGGATGACTCCATATGCACAACTCTCTACTTTTATATCTACCTCTCTACTCTTTTATAATCCTCAATAACTACAAAAGTTAGAAATGTTCCTGGTATAGTTTGTGCTCGACACTTTGCTACAAAGTACCAGTAAAAATTAGTGCCTTTATAAAAGGAACGAAAAAGCAACATTTGCTTGCCACTGCAGCGTTGCACTGTTGTCAATAGGAATTCCTTGTAAACAAACTAACAAACAAGCGAGCAAATAAAAAACACACACGCAGCAAATGTCACAGCTGTTAAACGAAACGTAGAAGCAAAAAAAAAAATAAATAAATCTGCCATTGCGTCAACGACTCGTGGCAGAAATTGCAATGTGCAACAATTGCAGCTGTGCTGCTCGTTGTCGCGCTCGCGTGCACTTTTCAAAGCAGAACACAGCACTGTGTGTGCGTGCTTTGCCAATGCGAAATGCCAACGCGGCACGCATACACTGACGAAAAATCAGTCGCACACGCCAAGTGCTTACACGTGAAATCCTGTCAGATTTGGCAAAGTGTGCAAATATTTACACAGCAGCGCGCACCGACGTCGCTTCGCTCGCTGCTCGCTTTGTACGTGTATGGATGAGCGGTTGAGTTTAAGCGTTTGTGTGCGATTGTGTGCGTGTGTGCGTGAACGTTAAGTGCATGCGAACGTGTGCATTTTATCTGCTTAGCCATTTAACTGCTGTAACATTGACTTGGCTGCTGTTTGTAACGTGCATCGACACATTCACATACATGCACACATCTACAATACACACACACACACACATTTATAGCTAAGCGCAATTATTTGTGCAGCATGATCGTTAAATAAAAAGAAAAATGTTCACTGTGGTTGAAGGAATTTTTTCTTACTTTTCTTCTTAGAAAAGAGACCAAATAATTTAAGGTAACCCAACCATTTCTAGAGCTCACCAAATATGACGTTTTTCTGCTTGAGGAAATGTGTAATTTGCACATTTTCTGGCGTCTTAGAAAAAGAAATGCACGAAATTGCTTCAAATATGTTTGCCTTTCACGTTAGACTGAACTGTTTACTACTAAAATAAAAAGTAAAAACTATTTTCATATTTCGCCTTGTGAAATTATTCAACTTATATATGTACAAATTTCAGGCAGAAATTCTTTCAACGCCTCAGAAAAATAAATGCATGAAATTATTTCAAATATGTTTGGTTTTTATGTTAGACTGAACTCTTCAACATGAAAATAAAAAGTAAAAACTAAATAGTTTTTTAATTTTTTCGCTTTGTGAAAATATTCAACTTATATACAAAATTGAGCCAGAAAACCAGAATCGCATTAAGTTGTATGCTTAAATTAAATAAATTGTAAAAATTATAGTTGAAAGCGAGAGGACGTGCACTTGACGGTCTTGAAGACAGTGATTTTAGGTTAAAAAAATTCTGCTTCACAAACAAAATTCCAAAAAATTAATTGAATTATTGTTTAGTTGAAAAATTTGCTAAAAGATTAATAAAAATTTTAGTGTGATAGATCTTTAGCACCTAGGAAGGTTCGTTAAGTGGCCGTCCCAAGGTTTTCATTTAAGCCATTTGACTCCATTATGTTACCACACGTAGTTGTACTTCTAATCACTTTCCAAGTACGAAAATCAATAATGGTGGCTTTTAGGAATCGTAAAACATTTTATGGGTTTTTTTCTAGATCTGTTAGGCAGCGTGTTCTTTCTCCCGCTGGGCATTTGCAAAAGAGATGTTTTAAAATTTCTTTGCAGTCTTTGTCTCTGCAGAAGTCTTTATGACATAATTCGCAACTGTTGGCGTGTTGTCCCTCTAAGACAGAGACCAGTGATGATTCCAACTACCAACTACATGAAGGATTTGCTCAGCTGGATAAGTGTTATGATCAATCAAAGTAGATCGCTGGTTGCTTGGATTCGCCTAAGCTGGGTCAAAGGGATATTCCAGGGAGCTGTAGAGTAGACGAGTTCGCACGGCATGGTACAACTGAGTATTAACCTATAAGCTTTGTACCCATACGAGCTCTATACACGACATTAATTTAAGATAATTTAAGATAATTTAAGATTCCCACTAAACAGAGCTCAGATTAGAATCATGATCGGTGTTCTAACGGTTAGCTGCTTAATTGACATCCACGCCAAAAGGATGGGATTGTTTTCGAACAACTTCTGTCACAGCTGCATGGACGAGGAAGAGGAAGAAAATATACCTCAACTAATATGCACCCGGCTTGTTTTATCCAAAAGAAGGATAAACTATTTAGGCAACTTCTTCTTTGACAGTCTAGGAGATCTTATTGATAAGACTGTTCGCTGTCTTCTAAGCTTTGTAAGGAGCTCTACTAACTGGTTCAATGAGTAAGCAGTTATATGATTGTGCTTAGGTGGTTTCACAATGGGCCGTCATGGCTTAAGTATGATCCTTCTTGGGGTCGTACCTACCTACCTACCTACTGGTTAAGCTAAAATGCTGAAAATTTAAGCACATTTTCCCTCAGATGTGGCAACTAACAAAATAATTGGGATCACATCGGATGCCTGACAGCGTCACACAGCACAATGAATTCGTTTTATACACAAAATTCATAAATTTATAGTCTCAGAATTTAACGATTTTGATACAATTTGAAAGGTAAAACTCCAACTAAGAAAATTCGAAAAAATCTGTGCGAAAAATTAATTCATGTGTCTGCGAGAGCTACTCAAAGTCGAAAGAACAGTCGAACAAAAAGTTTTCTGTTTTTTAGTCTGTTGATTAAAAAAATCTTAAAAATTCATGGTAAGCAAGAAGTTGTTTAAACTTTTAGTATAGATTAAGAACTAATGTGTTCATTTTTGCTTTCGATGTTTTCTCGAAATTTTTTAAGCAGAAGCTTCTACTTCACATTTAGTTTAAATTTTTTCAAAATTAAAAATCTGAAAATTGTTGGCAAAACTAAGAGGAAAATATCCAGTAGTAAGAAAGTTTGTTCCTGTTTTTTTTATTTTAAGACGCATTCTTTCTTTGTCAGATAATGTAATTACATGCTCCGATATCTTCCGATCTCAGAAAACAATTCAATTTAGAAAGTGGTCTAAAAAAATTTTACAAAAGTTTAAGAAAAAATAGAGATTTGATTTCAACAAACCTTATTTAACTGGGATACCAAATTTTTTTAAAAACAGACCACTCCTTCTAATTCTGACCCGCGATTGTGTGGAGTCGAATCACTGTGCTGTGGTGATTCTTCGAACTTGTTCATCAAAGTTGTATGTATTGTATCAGCGGTTGACCCCTGGTGTCTTCAATGTTTGACAACTTTCTTAGACTAGCTTGAGACCCAATAAAGATTGGTTGATGGCCCTGCTCTGGTGTTGCAATGGGTCCCTGACTTGGCCTGTCTGGTGGAGAACACCGAGATTGGCCACTTAAATGAGTCTTTCATGAGTCTTTAAAGACGCATGGATTTGCTTCTCTAATACAAAACTTTTTGCAAAATTTAATCAAATTGTTTGACTATTTGTCAGCATACAATCTTCACAGTTCTTCAAAAATATTAGTATTAGAGTTTAAGTTTAAGTTTAAATTTTCATCGATTGGTTTGAAAGTTATGCGCAGCTGTTATGTCAGCTGACAGACAAAGCGTTGCAAGAACGAATATGTTTAAATTGATACTTGCGGTGACCTTGAATACGTATACAAATATTCAGTTATAATGTTTGCGTTTGCTGCTGGGCGTTATTAGCTTTGAATTAACGCTGACACCTCAAAAAATCCAAATGTTGACAAAAGAAAAGCCAAAAAAACTGAGCCTCCTTGTTGTGCATGTGATACGAAAATATAAAAAACCCAAGAATAACAAATCCTTTTTGCCATAACACAGCAACAACTATAAAACCAGAAGCACAGAATAATAACAACAATGGAATATGACAACAATAACAACATATATGAAATGCTGACGATAGGGTTGCAAATGGTATGAAAGGGAAAGAAGAAGCAACACGAAGGCGCCTAAGTAGCCCATAAAAAAATAAGAAGATGAGAAATAAAAAGATGAAGAAGAAGAATCAGGTGTAAATGCACCCAAATACGGAAAATGAAATATAAGAACGGTAAGTTAAAAGGTAAAGTTCAAGTTAAATTGAGGACAAGAAGTGGGCAGTGTAAGCGGCACTTGAATATAAAAGTGATTCGAAGGAAAACATCAAAAACGAAGGCATGCGGAAAGAGAAACCAAAACAAAAAATTGCACACAGCTAACGAGGCAGACAAAAGAAACCAAAAAACACACACACGCATATACACACAAACACAGCAACATCAACGGCAACGACTCCCATCAACCACAACACTAACACTAACAGCTGTTGACAAGCGGCGACACGCCTTGGGGATATGCAATGTCTTTTTTTAATTTGGCATTTACTTTAGGTGCGCGTTGGCTGCGCTGCGAAATAAATTGAATAATTTTGGCTTATTGCGACTGCAAAGACGACCAAATAAAATGGCACACAGAAGCCATGAAAACCACAGTGAAACTGGCCTCTCTGCGAGGAAGAGTGTGTGTATGTGTGTGTGTGTGTGTGTGGGCCTTTTGGAGAAAAATTAACCAACATTAGGGCATCAAGACGCCCACAATTTAAGCAAACATTTGCCTTTGTGCTGTGCAAAGCGCCGCAAATGAGTAGGAAATTAAAAGGGGTTCACGGTTTTGGGCCAAACTCATGAACATTTTTTCGGCAATTCAAAATGTCATTGCGAATAATTAACGAATGTGGAAAGTTGAAAGCGAAATTATAGCCAACGCTTGGCGCGACAACAAGCAACATCGCTCAGCGTGTCGTCTGTCGCATAAGGCGACCTTCAGGCCAACTGGCGCAATTCACGATCGCGTGGCGCTCGAATTGTGAGCATTTATTTAATTAAATTGTGCACTAAGTAGCGCACAGTGAATGTGTAAATTAATAGGTGCCAATAAAATGCGCGTAAATTGTGTGAAAATTTCATCAAATGAAATTTCACCTGCAACAAATTGCAGAATGAAAGAGAAAAAAGTAATATTGAACATTGCGTTGGTGGCCATGAAAGCAGCAGCAGCAGTGGCGCCATTAATTCAGGTAACTTCCGTACATACTAGACACACATGTGTGTGTGAGAGTATGTGTGTTTGTATGTGTTTGTAATAAATATTCACACACTGTTTGTGAGGCGACAGCAGCTGCGTGCGCCCACACACTGTGCTGCACGCAACCTTGGCGCTTCGACGATTGGCACTTTGCGCGTGCAACAGTTGGCCATGGCTCGTAGTGACAACAGTGCAAATGGTTGACATTGAATGTAAAAGGATTTGTTGTTATTGTAGTTGTCTGTGACGAACGGATTTGCGTAGCAATGCTTCCAAAGTCTCAATTTCAAAAATATTCTAAATAGGCTCATAATCAATTAAATTCAATTCAAATCAAATTAGTATACAGACACATACACAGGCTCATTTACTGACTCACACAAATACTTATATGCGCCCAAATACCGTTACACACCAAGTCAAGTCAAGTAATGTGCCACAAGTTGTTGTCATATATGTTGCATTCAACTCAACGCTACGACTTTGATAGCCAACAGAAGGCGCGTCGGAAGGCTTAAACGTCTGTTGATACTAGGTGCGAAATTAAGTTGAATCGAGACAGTAAGTTAAATAAATTACGTCGCTGGCAAAATGAAGCAAACTAATGTTAAATAAATAAAGTTGAAAAATGGTTTTAGTCGAATTGATAAATGATGCACGTCAAGCTGCGTTGTACTCACTTGGTGTGAGTGTAAAATGTGGCCGTCCGCCCATGAAGCAGTTAGCTCAATAACCATTGTTGCCGTAATCAGTTGCGTAAGAAATCAAGTAGGCACGATAGGCCTGTCAGTAGGTAAAATATTTCAAGTATTTTATTGGCTAATACAAGGTTTTATTTATATTTTGAAAGCACTTGAATTTTGTGTGGTTGGTCAGTGCTTGATTTTGATTGATGAAGTGAAAGCAACAGTTTGGCCAGATATGCGGATTCTTTGATTTTTTTAATGGAATGTTGCAATGTTTAGATATTAAATTTATGCTGCAGAGTAAGTAAATAAGTTTTGTAGTTCTTTTTAAAATATTTTTAAATATTGATTGATTTTTGATTCATTAAGAGAAAGTAAACATTTTGCTTAGATATGAGCGGCTGGATTTCTGATTGAGTGCTTGACCTCTTAAGTGTTGATTTAATGCCACAAATAAGTTTCGTGGATCAGCTCGCAGCCTTTGTCTTTCAGTGAAATGATACATTTAAAAAATTTTTTTACTGACAAATTAGTTTAGTGGATTTGCCCGAAGCTGTTGTGTTTCAGTGAACTGGTCATTTAAGACATTTTTTTTACAGACAAAAAAGTTTTGTTGGCTTTCAGTGAACTGGTACATTTAAGAGATTTTTCTAATGGCAAACTTACTATACAACAAAAT
The DNA here is from genome assembly GCA_963971225.1 of Melieria omissa. Taxonomy (NCBI): domain Eukaryota; kingdom Metazoa; phylum Arthropoda; class Insecta; order Diptera; family Ulidiidae; genus Melieria; species Melieria omissa. The sequence continues at coordinate 25,275,008 of OZ020269.1, read as the reverse complement.
TCTTAGGCCTCTGTAGTTGGTTTAACACATTTAACCCTTTGCGACCGTATTAATTTTATATATGGGTGTCTTGCTGGTCGGAATTAATTTTCGTTGAAAAAACAGTAATACACAGTATGCAAGATTGTGAAGGAAAAATAAAATTTATTGATTCTTTCAGCTTTGGTGGCTGAGAGCACACATACGACTGGAATGGTAAAAAATCGTTGGTGGCTGAGAGCAGACATACGGTCGCAAAGGGTTAAATTACTTAAGATATAAGGACGAATGCTGTTTGCGTCGGCGGAGCGGTGAAAGAAAACGCGGTTGGTTTTTCGGATGTTAGGGTGTTTATTCTTTGACGGGTGAATAATGAGTAACAATAGAAAGACAGTAAATACTGAACGAGACCAACGGCCTAAGCCGGGGAGCATAAATAGGGGGAACATCAGTACAAGAGGACAAGGAAAGGAAGGGATTAGAGGTGGGATCTACAGATCACAGAACAACCACAAGCCGAATTCAATAAAGGATTAGGAAAAAGGATGCCACTTTCTGCCATTGATGGTTTGTTGGTCGAGTAGTTGCTACCACAGTTAGATAGCAAAATTAGTATGTAAACTCACGTTTTGGTGCCGCATTCTCATTTTGTTTCCTTTGCTTCTCTTCCACAAAACTACGACAAAAAATGTTGAAGGATATTTGCAACCGAGCCGCATGTTTCCCCACCGGCCAATTACCCATAAGAACCACAGTCTTGCATTATTCATCTTGATGTTTCCAAGTAATTGCGTTGTCCTGTTCAACACTTTGGCTGTGTTTTTCTTTAAGTGTGTTGCACGTTTGCTTCATCAGTTTGTTCCATTTTTCGTTAGTAAAAATGAGAAAGTGGTTGTGGTAGTGAATCACGTAGTCTGCTTTTTCATTTCCCTCGATGTCCTCATATTCGGGAACCCAGATCAGGGTGACAACCAGATTTAAAATTGTGACAGATGAGATTTAAAATGTGTTAGAAGTTTTTTACTTCTTCCGAGGTTATTAAATGTGACTCTGATGCTTTGGTGGTAGCTTGACTGTCTTTGAAGATTCCCACAGAAATTATACAGAAAATTTCAGTATCACTTTGATACTGAAATTTTACATACTTGCGGATAACCTAGAAAGGTGAAGCTTCATGACAACTCCCAAAATGGTATTATGTCTTTATTTTCGAGTGTTTGATTCCATTTAGTTGCTGGGGAAGCCGGATAACCCAACACATTTTTTTATGGAGTTTCATCGATTTCTTAGATAACCCGGATAACCAAACACATTTTTTTATGGAGTTTCATCGATTTCTTAGATAATTAAAGTGGTTTTATTTTCAAGCACAACCCAGATACGAACTTAGAGAAGTCATTTTCGTAACAATATATAAATAAAGGTCTGTGACTAATGGCCCAAAACTCGTTCTCGTATATAGTAACATACGAGTATGTTATATGATGAGAGTATATTGTAACATATATGATGAGTACTCCTCTGATTTAAACCACAAGAAATCCACAATAAATACTCTGAATATTTAATATTTACAGGACTTTAAATTAATTGAACTATAAAACATTTGTTTTCTAGGATTCACTATGTTACACTCAAAAAGCGTTTAGCGATCATTGGGTTGTTGAGAGAGTTTCCACTCGTCCATGGTTGTTGTCATTTGTGTTGCATGCAAGTAACACTTTGAACCCTTGTCAACCTGTCTTTCGACCTTAAGCAAATTTTTTCAGCATTTTCAAACCTTCCGTAGATGTTTTTCAATTATTGAATTCATGTCAACAGCAGTTGTGGGCTTTTTTATTGCTGTTACGCATGAGGTTTTTTAATATCCTGTCAAAACTGCCAAAGAAATCATATTCAAGCTGAAAATTCATCAAAAACTAAAAAAAAACACAATCAAAATGAAAAGCGTTTAGTGTTCAGGTTGCCACTTGCAGCATGGAGTGTGGCACGCTGCAAAGTGCCATTGAAATTTGGCGCTGGCTTAGAGCTGATAGCAACAAACAGCAACAACAACAGTAGCAATAACAAAAATATATTCGAGACGAGCAGAAAATAAAATAAAATTAAAAAAAAACCAAAGACATGTAAAAAACCTACAAAAAAAATAACAGTAAGAAGGAGATGCCACAATAAAACACACACACACACACAAAAAGAAAACAACGAGTGCAGACACAAAGCCATGAAAAATTTGCTTAAACTCATAAATTTTACTGTTTTATTCATTCATGCCTGTTTTTTTTTACTGTCTGACTTTGTTGCTGTCTTACCTGGCAACAGTGATGCGCACCAGGATCGGTTTTGGGGGTTACACGTTCTTGCAAATATTTGGTTGTAATATGGTTTCTAACTTTGGGCTCAAAATTCGTGTACAGAAGCCGCTGCTCGAAACGAAATCCTGTGTGCGCCACTGCCTGGCGACAATGTTTGCCTTCAGAAAGCACATTTGCGCGTCTGGCGGTGACTTTCGTTGATAAGCAACCGCTTCACCTGTCCACGGTTGGCAGTAGAAGCAGCAGCGCAGCAGCTATCAGCGACGTCATGCGGCGCTTTGATGTGCGCTGCGCACATTTTGATTTATTTGCATTTGCTTGAGCTGAGCTTAGCAGCGAACAGCTTCGCTCGTCACTCTTGGAGTTCCTTTTGTTTTTGAGGCTGAAAAGGATTTAAAAGTTTGTTTTCACTTACTGCCAGTGTCTACTCAAACATTTAATTCTAATTTAATTCAGCTAAATCATACTTTTTGAAGATATGACAAATTGCCAAAAGTTCAAATTAGTTTTAATTAGAATTTCGAAAAATGATTCAACTTTTGTTTGGAACTTTAACAAAAAACCAAACAAAACAAAAGTTAAGAATTTGAAAGTATTAAGTATTATTAATTTAAAGCATTTTTAGACGCCAGTAACTGCTAAATTGTAGAAATTGAGGAGTAGAATTTTGCATATTTTACGGTGACTTGAACTCAACTTTTCATTGGGACAGCAAGGACTTCGGACTGTCGACCTCAAGCAAATTTAGCAATTTTCAAATCTTAGATCTGGAACAGCAAGGACTTCTAAAAGGAAACCTTCTCGTTATCCCAACATTTCAACACAATTTAAACTTTGCCAACCTGACTGCAGACCTCAAGCAAATCTTTTCAGCATTTTCAAATCTTGCTTAGATGTGGAATAGCAAGAACTTCTCAAAGCAGCTTCTCAAAGCTACTCGTTATCCCAATGAAAACTAGAAAATGTCAGTCATAAATCTGCGATGTCTGACATTTGATGGCAAGTTTGAACGGTTGTTGCTTCTAAACTATAGAAGCTGAAGGCCTATGGTGAGTTTGATAATAAAAATCTTTAGATTCCAGAATTGGTGCAAAATTCTTGTTAGCTCAACTAGAAGTAGAAAGAAACCATTCAATGATTTTGAGATGCTGGTAACTTTTAAACTAGAAAAGTTATAAATCCTAAAACTTGTCACAAACGAAGGTTATTAAGAAAGTCTCTAATTTCTGCGCTGTAAAGGTTATAGACCTGAAATATAACACGTTCGATAGTAGAAGTCTTAAGTTTTCCAATGTACGTCGAAAGTCCTTGCAATACCTTAATTGGAAAAGTCATTCGATAAGCTGTATATGTCTGTAACTCCTAAACTAGAAAAGCTAGGGGCCCAATGTTCGCACATTTCATGGAAATTTTGATATTAATTTTCATAGATTCTAGTAAACTATAAAACTTGAAGGTCTCAAAACAATTTAACAGCAGAATCTTTCTTAGTTGGAAAACTCTATCTCCTAACATTTATATCCTTCCTGAACCAACGCAATGCCTCGCAGGAATAGGGGTCATCTCCGGCACGTTTGTTTGAGTAAAAAAAGAGCTTTCTTGAAGTCTTCGATTTTCCAAAAGAATTCAGGCCCCTGCGCGTTTGTTCGAGTTAAAAAAAGTCTTCTTGAAATCTTCAAAAAGAAGTCGAGGGTCCTAGCTGTTCAAACCGAAATATCGAAATTTGAAAAATTCAGTAGATAAACTATAAACCTTGTAACTTCTAAACTAGAAAAAATATAAAGAAAAAAATAAACTTGGTACACTTCATGCTAACTTTGAACGCCTGTATCTTCTAAACTATAAAAGCTGACGATCTCAAATTTTGTGCATTTGATAGTAAAAGTGTTTCTTAATTTTTCTAAAGCTTTTCTTGCTATTCCATTTTAATAGCCTCTAACTCTAAAACTAGAAGTAATTGAAGACTAAAACTTGGCACATTTGATACTAACTTTGAACGCTTAACTATAAAAGCTGACAGACTGAAATGTTGTGTGTTTGATAGTAAAAATGTTTCTTAATCTTTCCAACGCTTTCCTTGCCACATCATTTTTTGTAAGTCTGACACTAGAAGGAATTGAAGCCCAACGCTTATTTATTGATAATTTCGAACGTCTTTGTCTTCTAAACTTTATGAAATTCGGAGCCTGAAGTAGGGCGCTTTTGATAGCTAAAGTCTTTGGCTTTCAGAAATGAATCGAAAATCCTTTGTTATCCTAACGAAAAGTTGTAAAATTAAGTACATCACCGCCTTTAACTTCTTAACTATAAAAGTTAGAAGCCTTTGATATTAGAAATGATATATATCTTTCTAAAACTTTTCAAAGTGTGTTGAAAATCGTTGGCCTAAAATTTGGCACGTTTGATAGTAGAATATTTCGAAATCTTTCCTAAGTGTTCTAGAAGACTTCAGCTTTTTAAAATGAGCTGAGAGTTTTCGCAATTCAAAACTTAATATATTTGATTTTAGCTTCGAACGTCTATGTCTTCTAAACTATAAAAAATTGAGAGCCTGAAGTATGGCGCGTTTGATAGAGGAAGTCTTTGGCTTTTCGAAATGGATCGAAAGTGCTGGTTATCCCAACGAAAGTTAAAGACGTTAAAAGTAGTTCAATCCACACATGTTACTGCTACACTATCAAAGCTAGAGGCCTAAAATTCCATATTAGAAATGATCCTGATCCATAGAAGAAATTATAGTCCTTTGTTATCCCAACGAAAAGTTGTAAAATTGTTGTAGGCGTGGGCTTATAACTTCTTAACTATAAAAGCTTTCCAGCCTAAACTTTGATATTAGAAATGATTGTACATCTTTCTAACGCTTTCCAAAGTGTGTTGAGAATCCTCGGCTTTAAATTTGGCGTGTTTAATAGTAGAATGTTTCCAAGTAATTCTTAAAAAAAAAGTGAAAAAGTCAGTACGTGTTAAACAAGAAAACTTAAAGCCCAAAACTTAGCATATTTGATAGTAACTTCTCCTAAACTTTAAAAATATGGAAGCCCTCAAGTATGGCGGTTTTGATAGCTTAAGTCTTTGGCTTTTCGAAATGGATCGAAAGTCCTTTGTTATCCCAAAAAAAGCTGAGCAATTGAGTAAACCAACCCATCCTTGTAACTTCTAAACTATAAAATCTGGAGACCTACAATTTTATAGTAGAAATGTACAACGATTTCTTCATTTTTCCAAAGCTTTCCCAAGTGCATCGAAAATCCTCGCTATTTCAACTAAATGTTGAAAAACTCTATAGATAAATTTTCCAAATTTATTATTTCCCCATCTTTGTTTATTAATTTGATTGCAAATCCCATTTGTTCACTTGTCGATGACAGGCATAAAGCATTTCAAAAAATTCAAATGGTTCTCTTTTATGTCAATAAATTATTCAGCAGTTTTTTGGTTTGCAATTTTGTGCGCACTGAATCGCCGTTTTGACCTGAGTTGACGGTTGTAAGAGCTGTTGGCATTGTGGCTGTTGCTATACAACATTCACATTCACATTCACATTCACAGTGTCTGTGTTTGCTTTTATTTCGCTCCTTTGCACCCACCATCCTCCATTGACCCTGCTGCGTGCTGTTGACGTTCAAGTGGCCGCTTAACTGTCGCTGCGATATCGGTTCGGCCTACATTTTCGAGTGGCTTTCAAAGTGTTGAGTTTTTTATGCTCGTGCTTCAGACACCTTTTGCCATTAGCAGCTCTTCTACACGCTGCCTGCACCCCGGCCACTTGGCCATTTACACGTTGCCAACCACGTTGTTTGGTTGTGGCTGTTCAGCCCTTTTGCGTTTTGTGTTTTCCATGCGCCATTCCGCCTTTGGCGCCACCTGCTGCTTCCTACTCATTCATTTGCTGCTGCCCCCTGCATTTTAGGTGATTGCTTTGCGCACTACTTGTCCTGTCACTGAGCTACTTTTCCGCAACCGACCCCCAGCTGCTCTTGACGCTGACCAGCCGTGCGTTTCCTTGACTACACACGTTGCCATCGAAAAGTCATTCACCAGCGTTCGGCCGAACAAGTAAAATCACTTAAGTTCTCATTGCTGCGACCTTGAGCGGGCAAACTTGAACGTGTGCACATGTAAAATCTGCATGTTATTGCCAGAAATTATGAGCTGGCTGGCAGCCGGAGGCGGTGCGGTTTCGCATATGTCCTCGTTGAATCACATTTTGTTTCGACTACTTCGCCGCGCTTCCTTTCACAAAAAACATTAATGTCTCCTAGATTGTTGTGAGGTTTGGCATATTTTTTGCTCTGCCATCTTGTTGTTGTTTTTTTTTGTACATGGCTACAGGCCAATTGTATGGCATGCTAAATCGCACACACATTGCAGCCATTGAAAGCATAAATATTAGTCCACAAAATTGGATGTGTGCGTTCCACTTCACCTGTCGCAGCAGTTGCTGTTGCCGCCGGCAGCTGTCAAATTAATATTCCACATACGCAATGTCGGCCCGTCACATACTAATGTGCGTTCGCATGTTTAATGTGTAGACATTTGTTTGTGTGTGTGTGTGTGTGTGTATGAGCAGTTAATACTAGAAAGAAATATAATTTGCAGACAAATTTATTTTTGTAAATTTATGATTTCAACAAAAATGCTTTAACATGAATTTCCATAATAAATTTTCACCTAACAAGAGAAATGAATTTATGATTAATGACTGCTGAAAATATTTAAATTGGATGCGTATATAAATGGGCTGGAATAGAAGATTTGTGGACACAAATTAACGAAATGAATACAGCAATTCATAAGTTTAGGGTCTGAGCGACAGTTGGGTAAAATCTCAAGTGGTGCAGGCAAGCAGAGTTTTAAATGTTCGAACCCCATTTCAAAATTGTATTTGGTATTTCTATTCAAATTTCGAATGGCATGTTTTCTTATGGTATTGGGCTCTGATTTTAAGAATCTATTAAATTCTTGATTTTTGTAATTTTATGTAATTTTCTTTGGTGTATTTTCTTTTAATAATTTAAAATTCACTCTTGCTTCTCAAATTTTTAATTAAATCTCTCAATTACTTATTTACCCAATTTACTTCATACACCCCTTTCGTTAACTCTGCTGCATCCATATTTTCAGCTCAACTCTTCTCGTTTTTTTTCTCAATTTTCCAACTGCCGCTGCACAAGCAACTTGATTAGTTTGTATCCGCACCGAATGTATGCACAACTGTTGCAAGCTGCTGCCACACTGTCTGCAGTTTACACTCGACAGCGAGTGAATAAATTTCCAGTTGTTGGAGTGATAATAATTAAATTTGAATTAACTCGACAGTTCGTCTTCGCATGAACTAAACTGGCACAAATTTTGTTTGCTTCAGAAAGTTGCATATTGCTGTTTGTAATATATGATTTAATTAAATTTATCTGACTTTCATTGGTCAGTATTGCATCTACGTATTAGTTGAGCCACAGTTGTGTTGGGCTTCTATGAAAAATTAAACCAATTAGTTTGGAAGAGAGTTTAACTTTTGTGTTAACTGGAAGCATTTCGAAGAATTAAACTTAGCACAATAATGAATATTAAATTAGTGATGTTTTCAGTGAGTTTTAATGAGTGAGTTTAGTGTTTATGTGACTGTGAGGAAATGTAGGTAATTGTTAATTTTATATGTAAAATTTCTGTGTATTGCAATTCAAAATTGTAATCGATCCACTTCAGACAATTCATTCCATTTACAGGTTCCATGTTGGTGTTTTTGTGGCTAAAACAACTAAATTTCATACCGTTTCATACAAGTTTCACTACCGACACTTGGTTTGTGAGTAAATCTAATCAGATTCATTAATCGACAACAACTGCATTGAAGATAACGTTGAAGAAGGTTTGACAAATTTCGAATTTGTGTGTTCTTCCTTTATTTCAATTTCGTTATTCTCTTTTTAATTGCTTTTGTCGATTGTTGTTGTTTATTATTGTTTTATTACATTGTTTGTAGCGATCATACAAGTCGCCATGCCAATCATATTTTATTTAATTTTTCTATCAGGTGTACAACTTTGCTTCCGCCGTTTTTTTCCAAAATTAAAAGCTTTATTGCGAAAAAGTGCTTACAGATGTATTATTCAAAGTATTGTCCGTCGCTAGCGACAACTTTCTCCCATCTTTCCGGCAATTTTCGGATCCCGGCTCGAAAAAAGGAGTCCTCTTTTGACGCTATCCATGAAGCAATCCATTTTTCCAATTCTTCGAAGGATTGAAAATGTTGATCTGCCAGGCCGTGTGCCATCGAACGAAATAGGTGGAAGTCAGAAGGGGCGACATCTGGGGAATACGGCGGGTGGGGCAAGACTTCCCATTTCAGCGTTTCCAGGTACTTTTTGACCACTTTTTCGACGTGAGGCCGAGCATTGTCGTGTTGCAGGATGACTTTGTCATGTCGAAATCATCATTTTTAAAACGTTGAAACCACTCCCGACACGTTCTTTCACTCAGAGCAGCATCACCGTAAGTTTCTGAGAGCATTCGATGCGCTTCAGCTGCATTTTTTTTCGAATTGTAACAGAAAAGTAAAACTTCCCGCAAATGGCGAGAATTGGGCACATAAACGGACATTTTCGAGCGTGAATAATACGAAAACAAGAACAACTGTCACTGAAACGGCGATGACAATTCGTTAGGCACTGTCCACACTCACTTTAAAGGCATTACCATCTATGTATTTCAACCAGCCTCAGCTGGTACAGCCACCTATCGGAAAACGGCGGAAGCAAAGTTGTACACCTGATATGTTTTGTGCACACTATAGTCGTCAGTGAGATCAGTAGCAAAATGCAGACTTATAGAGGAGGAATAAAAAATAGCCAGAAAATAGAAATCAGTTTACAATTTCAACTTTTCGCCAGCGCAACAACAACGACAACAACAGCACATCATCTTCACCTCCCAATCATCCCACATCGCAGCAGTGAGCTAACGGAGACTCGCTGCAATGAGTGCACGTTCTCGCTTGTAAAGCAATACTCTCACCACATACGTGAGCACCACATCTGTGAGAGCAGAGCGTGCGAGTTCCAATGTTGGAATCCCGTTAATTTTCTTTGACTAAACATAGCTCCAAACATTGAACATCCAACAATTGAAGTAACAAATCAAGCATTCAGCGAACTTTAGTAAACTGATGCTCATCAAAGTCGGAGGTGTTTTAGTTAACCCTTTCGCTACAGGTTTTTACTGGGGAAAGTTAAAATTTGATGTTTTTTCTATGAGAGCATCCACATCATTGTGGCTGTAATAATTACTTAAATATAAAACTTTTTACGCATAACGAAAACCTGAATATTTCTTCATTTACTTCAGACAAAATTTATAAAAAAAACTTTTCGAAATTGAAAGAAAACGCCAAATTAAAAAGTTATCTCAAGTTTTCTGCTTCTTCTTCCTTTACTTTGTCAAGATATACAATTAAAAAAACGTGTATATTTCTCTTCTTTAAACATTAATATCCAGTTTATTAATTTCGTATTTTTCCTAAAACTTCAAACTATTCTTAATACCAACAAAAAAATGTATTCTTGCAACCATAGAGGATACAGACGTCTACAAAGTAGCATGTTGCCATATGGCAACAAAATAGCGAAATGGTTAACAGTGCGAAGTTGCAGTAATGGGATACGTGAACCAAGTGATTTTTTTTTTCCACAAAAAGGAAAAGTGAAAAGGTTACTGCTCAATGTTTAAAGTTAAGTTTAATGTTTATCCAAGGTGTCTCTTACAGCTATGCTTAGCATTTCTACAAGAACTTTTGTGATGTGATGCGATGTGATCTAATGTGATGGGATGTGATGTGATGAGAAAACATTGTTGGTATTTTTTGGGCATGTGTTACAACACACATTTCAAGCGGATTGTAAAAAATGGAAGGGAGACTTTTAATATTCCTGAAAGCTACAACTTTTTTCATCTTTCAAGCGCAGCATAAAAAACTCGCGTTGGTTAAAAACTCTTGTCTACCTAATTTTCCATCAATCATTTTTGTTTACCTACTCGCAGGCTGTCTTGATGTCCCGATTCCTCTTCGGTAAGTTGTGATACTAAGAATTTTAATTAATTTTTTATGCTTCCATACTTAAAACAAATCATACTATGACTTCAATGAGCACATTTCAAAAGCTACGACATATATCAGAGTTCAATTCGATCTGCAATTGTGAATCTCTATAGGAGTGAAACCAGCTTAGTAATCAATTCGCTTAAGTACGCAATTAGCTTAAGTACTTAAAAAAGATTGTATTTATAGGTGAGGTATTTAGTAAGTTGTGTAGATCTTAAAATAGTTTTGTTTGTTATGAATTCTGGAGTTTGTTTGTCGTCTGTAGGGTTAAACGCCATCAACTAGAAATAGATGAAATGAAACTGAAATGAGATCCTGGTTTTACCACCTAACTTGTCCACCCCTATTGCCTGTTGACTTTGGTGAATCATGTCCAGTTCTAACAATGATTTTTGTCTGCCTTCCGTAAGTTGTGTCCATTTCCATTTCCCCGCGAAACCAAGGCTCTCTCAATCTCAATCTCAATCCATCTTCGATTATTCATGACACTATTTTCTGTAGTATTGTTTTATATACTTTTCATGTATTTTTAGTATTTTTTATATATTTTTAAGTATTTTTATATACTTTTCATGCTTAAATTATTTTCTTGGAACATTTTAGTGCTTTCATACTTCATGTTCATAGCGAACTTTTGGGCCTTGGAATGGCGTACAATTTCGATATTTTTTTAGGGCTCATATACTCATAAAACATTAGTTTAAATAAACTAGTATATTTTTACTGTTACAAGTAGCCACTTGATTTTCAAAAATATTTCCAACAAAATATACGCTTGGTGTCAAGAACTACCAGCCATCGATAGCATATCTGAAGCATTTTTCCACCAGTAAAAAGTGCCTTTTGATTGTCTGACCAAATATTCAGTTTCAGTTGCAAAATAGAGGGTTCGGCCAAGTTTTGGTTTTGCCTAAAAAAATGGCTGAATAAAAAAATTGAATGTACAGTAAAACACATCTATTCAATTTCACATTCTTTATACATTTTTTCTTAAAATTAAGAGAACAATTTTGAACAGTTTTTGTTTATCACAAACATTTTGAATAAGCAAAATTTTAACCCTTTACACGGTATAGTTGCATATCTGCAGCCAACCGTAAACTTTCCCGTAATTTCGGAAGTAATTATCAAAACGACTCTTTCTTGCGAAGGTTCCTTTTTTGAAATACATTTCATTTAAAACTAAACATATTAAAAAAAAAAACAAGTTTTAATGCTTTTTGTGTTTTTTGTCTTTAATGTTTTTTACGAAAAAACCTTACAAAATTAAAGTATACTAAAACATAAAAAATATGTGTTTTTGTAAATTTAGGTTTATATCTAAAAAACAACATTTGATGAAAAATTTCGCTGTTGCCGTGTAAAGGGTTAAGGTGATTGAACACCTGTTTTTTTAATATAAGTTACATTTTATAAAGCTTCGTTTTCGATTTAGCCGAATATTAGAAGTGTGGCCGAAACTTAGGTTTGGTGTCGGTGGGGCTATGAAAATACACTTTTGGTGAGACTTATTGACATTTATGTGCTTAAATTATCCTAAGATCTTTAACTCACGACTGAAAAAAACTGTATCAGTCATTTGGAAAAATATATAAAAATAAAACATTTTCAAGACTCGACACCAGAACACCATTGAATTTAGCATTGTGGCTACTTAACAAAATTTAGCGCAAAATTTCCTTGCCAATCAACTCAACTCAACTCAACTCAACCCTATCGAAAACAACACAACAGCAGTCAGTCCCCCCACCTATATTCCATCATAACCCATCGTGACACGTTTAGCGCTACAGTTGCGCCAGTTGTGCTGTTGCTTTGTTGAAGAATTTCCGTGAATTTTGCGCCGAGAAAAATGCTAAACAACTCGAAAAAGCGGCGCCGGCTGTGTATCGAAATTGTTTGTATGTTTGTGTATGTTTAGCAGCAACAAACTGCAAGTGGACTACATACGAATGCGACGAGTGTCTGTGTGGCGGAAAGTTTGTCATCTTGAAAATTTTCAGTCGAGTGGTTATAATCAATTCTGATTTAATTTTATGCCCAATTAAGTGTAAAAATCGTTTGAAGCCAAATGAGCGCACTTTGTTGAACAGTGCGAGAGAGCATAACGGTGCAGTGGGGCGAGCAGCACAATGTGTGAGTGTGAGTGTGAAGGCAATTTAAAGCGGCAGAAATGAGGGCAACAACTTAATCAAGTTGGCCAAGTTATCGGCACAATGCGGGCAAGCGGCAAGCGAGTCCGGAAGGAAGTGTGGAAGGAAAAGAGAAAGCGAAAAAGGAAGTGAGCAAGGAAGTGAGCGAGGAAGTAGAGCACAAAGACAACTCATAGATGTATAAATAGTTAAGCCGACAGATGGTCACGTTGGCAGCTGTAAAAGTTTGCATTTTCCATAATAGTTATGGACGTTTTGCTTGCCGCAAACAGGCTAAAACGAACCAAATGGCCATAATGTTATTTCGAGCTGAAATTGTCATAAAACACCGTTGCACACTACAGTTTTACGAGTTTGTTGCGAAAAACATCAAAAGTTGGGTGGTTGAGGGAAGCTACAAAATTGTTGAGTACAAGCAGACGAAAAGCTTAAAGGTAATGAAATGGGGCGAGGCCATCAAATCGCTGCGCCACACGACAAATGCGAATTTAAGAAAGGCTGACTGACGCTGACGACAACGACGACGATGAGAGTGGTGAGCTCGATGATGTGCTGGCAACATGCTGTTGGTATGCACAACAGCGACAGCAACAATAACAATCAACTGCCAGTGGATATTCGTTGCTGTTAGGGTGGAAATTTGAGGCGAAAACTTAAGCGCTGGATTTGCTTGCATTTCGTGTGAGTGAGAGGCGACAATAATACAGGTAACCAAACGATGAAATAACAAAGCTTTGATAGCGCGCTGGCCAAATATTGAATGAAATGTTTATGCCATGAACACATGGACGACGACAGCGACATGACTGCATTTGGCAAAATACAAAATCGGAACGTTTGTATGGAAACTATTATTTTGACATCTAAATAGTCAGTTGTTGTTGTTGCCAATCATAGAACGCTGTATTTCTTAGGCAACAAAACCAAAGAATTTTGAATTTTGAAAGTAGAAACAATTCCTACTTTTCGGTGTGCTGCATTTCATTTTATTTTATTTTAGTTTGTTTTATTTTGTTTTATTTTGTTTTGTTTTATTTTATTTTATTTTATTTTATTTTATTTTATTTTATTTTATTTTATTTTATTTTATTTTATTTTATTTTATTTTATTTTATTTTATTTTATTTTGTTTTATTTTATTTTGTTTTATTTTGTTTTATTTTATTTTATTTTATTTTATTTTATTTTATTTTATTTTATTTTATTTTATTTTATTTTATTTTATTTTATTTTTTTTTATTTTGTTTTATTTTATTTTATTTTATTTTATTTTATTTTATTTTATTTTATTTTATTTTATTTTATTTTATTTTATTTTATTTTATTTTATTTCATTTTATTGCATTTTATTTTATTTTATTTTATTTTATTTTATTTTATTTTATTTTATTTTATTTTATTTTATTTTATTTTATTTTATTTTATTTTATTTTATTTTATTTGACTTAATTTTATTTTATTCTATTTGATTTTATTTGATTTTATTTGATTTTATTTTATTTCCTTTTATTTTATTGTATTTCATTTTAATTTATTTTATTTTTATATATAATTTTTTGATTTTGATTTTAAATATCTGTTTTTTCTTTAGTATTTCTGTCAGCTTTTGCTTTGGTGACTTTTATTTTTTATCGTGAAACATTTCATATATTTTGTAAATTTATTTTGTAAAAAATTAGCCAAATCCGATGTATACTTTTCGAGATATCAGCGAACATAATATGTCGTCCTTGTAGGTATGAAAAACTTGCAGTCTTTCTAGTGATAAATATGTTCGGGTCATTAGTTGTGACCGTTGTTGCTGCGCTATTACATCCATCACAATTCATTCAGACAAATGTATCTACATTCTATATGAATGTCTGTGTGTCTTTGTCACTGAGAAGTCATACAAGTGGTTGTTGTGTCCGAAACGATGGCAAACAATGTGAACAATGTCATTTGAGCAGATTTCATTCTGATTCCATGTACTTACTTTCACTTTGTTGTAACAACAACAACAATAACAAACCAGGCAACCATAATCCTTGTCAAATCGATGACAAGTTTTTGCGTTTATTTCTGTACAGTGCGTCGTGATGGCATCATTATCTATTTTTTGTACTAAGTGGGCGACCGTGTCCAAGTAATAACGCTTAATGACGCAAATATGCGTAGAAGAAATACTTGAAAATGTTTGTAGGAACTTTGGCAATACCAGGTATTGCAACACTTAGAGTAAAGCAGTACGTCTCTACGAAACATTTAAGATGCGCTATAAGTTTTGAATTTATTTAAATTTAAAATTTTCTTTGATTTCCAACTGAGAGAGCAGACTTAAACCGAACGCAACTGAAGGACAATTCGTGGAAAAGGCTCCACGGCGCATTGCAATAGTCTGCGCCACGCCTTAAAACGGCCAGACTTTATTTACTGCCATCGAAATTATTGCTGCCTTGGTTAACTTGAAATTCGCCGAAAGAGATAACACACACAAAAACCCATATAACCTGCAAGTAAAGCAACCGTAGCAGCGCCATTTCGCTATTCCCAAGCCTTTTGCTATTGAGGTGTGGTGTGGTGCGTGTTTGTGTGTGTATGTCTGACAAGGCGTCACAGCAGTCTATGTTATACAGAGTTGCGTTAAAATTCGCATCCAAGCAAGTTGCAACTAGCGCAGCGTTGTAAAAGCGACACCGAACCAACGCCATGGTGCCATCTAATATTGTTGCGTTTGTATAAGTGCAGATGTGTGTGTGTGAGTGTGCGCATTTACACCTTGATGGCATGCGGCAAGCGAGCGTGTTGAAAAATTTATGGCAGCATAAAAATTCCACGAAAGTAACAAAGAAGCAACGTGCAGCACCACGCAAAAGGTAAAACTTGTTGTAATGGACGCCGTGTAGAATGCAACAAAATCAAAAAAACAAGGCAAACAGCACAAAGTTGTTAAGGGAAAAGTCTACTCGGTGTGTGTGGGCTTTGATGAAGCGTGGGAAACGACGCCAACAGCGACTGGGAGCCTTAGAATTAATTTTGTGTGGCTTCAAGGCTTTGCACACCTTGCACGTGTTGAAACAACAAACACGTTCAAGTACAAAAGTACATGCAAAATAAAAACAAAAAAAAGAAAAAAAGCAAAAAAAATAATAGTCCAATTCAAATCATTGTTAAAGCGGAAATACAAAAATACTGAAAAAATATGAACGATGACAGCTGCAACAGTACATAAAAAGACTTTAAATAAATAGGTGGCAATTTGGTGTTATTGTTGCTGCATGGAAAACTTATTCAAAGTACAAAACCCCAATCCGTGCAGATGTAAGTCTGAACGAACTTTTCAGTGCCTGTTGCCTGCCTTGGGCGCGCCACAGGCTGCTCAAAGTTGATGCCTGTGGCACAGATAAAACTGAACAAATAAAATCATTAAATAAAAATGTGCACAGCTAACAGAGATGACAGTCATTTCCGCTTGGTTAACTTTTGTAGCAAAATGTCAACTGGGTATCGTATAAATTGTGCTTAACCTCAATGTTGCGCCTTCGATACTCGGCGCAAAATATGTTGACTACCAGTAGTCAGTTGAGGGAATATAAAGAAGACAAAGAGTAGGAAAACATTTATTTTAAAGATATTTATTGCTTCCATTTTAAAGTTCAATCACACTTTAGTATCTCTCTGTCTATTTGGGTTCATTAGTATCTATGAACATTTTGCTCGCACTATCAAAGAAAAGGTTACTTTGTTTATTGGGTCAAAAAATAACATGTCGTAATTTTATGAGGAGGGATAATTTTGTTGATATGTAACGAATGCCATTTTGGCCACACAAAGATTTTACAGCTGACTGCTTTGTAAATACAAACATTGAAGGTTCCATTTCAAGGTGCTGGTTTTCTGAAAAGTCATTTTATGAACATAAATTATGTAAGAATTAAAGTATATTTTAAGATTTTGTTTTACTTAAAAGTTATGGTAACAAATTCAGTGAAATGTTGTTATGACAAATTTTGTTGTTGCAAGAGTTATGAATTTTGTGGAGAATCAATTATTTCAGTTTCACTATGTAGAGATAGTTGTTGTAAGCCTAAAAGTATGTGTTATTTACTTTACTAAATATAATGGCGTTATCTTATTATTGAGTCAATTGGCAATCAAGTAATTTCGGTTTTTTAGTGTGGAATAAAACTCAGTTTTTTTCATACAATAAATAAACTTTTACAAACGATTGGGTTTGCTGAACAATGATTTCTGCAGAAATTTTAGGAATAAAGAGTGCGAGCAAACTACTGAGCAACTCCTCAGCAAATGTCCAACGTTTGTGAGAGAGGGATTAGGATTCTTGGGACAGCACTTCCAAAGCTGTCTAGTGAACCTAGAGAAGCTTAACCCATTAAGCCCTGAGCGTTGCGTTTGCGCAACGTTTGGGAATTTCGCTACATTAAGTAATTCATAAAGATATAAGACTTGAAAATGGGTAGAATTGGATTCGAATTGATCGTTTTAGATTCTGCCATACCGAAATTTCAAAATTTTTTAAATATTCATATCTTTTTTTCGATCCAAAGTCAAAGGTTTTTTTTGGGGAATTTTTGAAATTCAATTAAAAATACTTATTCTTCAAACCTATCAAAATCCCTTTGTGGGCTGCATTTTGTAATGCTAAACTATTTAAAAATAAGTTTTAAAAAATTTTTTTTTTTTTAATTTTATGTTTTGTATGTGACTAAGGCCCAAATTGCGTTTGCGCAACGTACCCTCCTGGTTCAGGGGGTGGGGGTATGAATTATTTTCTTGATTTTTTTTCTTGATTAGGTCAATTACTAAGATTGTGCAAAATTTTATGGAAATCGCACAAGCCCTTCTGGGGTCAGGTTTTAATGGGTTAACTGAACTCTTCAGCTATTGAGTGGACCTAGAAAAGATACCCCAAGTTGCGCCATATTGATTCACCAGAGTTTGAATCGACCTCTCTCTAGTCGAAGATTGGGTCTCCTTTGGTCTTGGTTAGAGTCCTCTATAGTCGAGCGAAGACTTCTTTCTAAACTAGACATCTACCTAGTCGAGGATGGACGTCTCTCTAGTTAAGAAGGGATCCGTTGAGAATAGTCTTGTACCTAGTCGAGGTTGGGGTCCTCTCTGGGTTAGCATGGAGTTTTCTCTGGTCGATAGTTGTTGTAAGCCTTACAGTATGTGTATGTGTTTACTAACTATATCTGAGTACATATCTTTACTAACTATATCTTTAGTGTGGAATAAAACTCAGTTTTTCCATACAAAGAATGAACTGTTACAAACGACTGGGTCTGTTGTACAATGATTTCTGCAGAAGTTGTAGAAATAAAGAGTGCGAGCAAACCACTGAGCAACTCCTCAGCAAATGTCCAGCGACTACGATTGCAATTCTTAATACAACAATTCTAAAGCTGTATAGTGGACCTAGAGAAGTTTAACTGAACTCTTCAGCTGACGAACGGACCTAGAAAAGATGCCCCAAGTCACATTGATCCACTAAGAGGCTATCTATCTTTGTGAAAATAATAATTTTTTTTTTAATTTATTTGAAACCTTACAAGACGTCCGTCTTTCTGTCCTGCCCATCACTCCGTAGTTCGCGTCTTGTTCAATCCGTTCGACAAATCATTTCCCCCCCCCCTCTCCCTTGTTTGTCCGCTGTGTCGAGTTCCCTTCTTCGCCTGTCTTGCAGAGTTGCACGTGTCCGTCTGTGTTGCTCCATTGGCTCTTGCCCGTCTGAGTTCCGATATTTGCCTTTATAGTTCCAATGGAATCGATCCAATAGATCGAGCTACGGCCAATGACCTTTTGACATTTTTATGACAACTGTATGATTCCGTTCCTAACAGAAAAAAAAAACTGAACCAAGTTCCATTTCAGGTTAGTAAATTTCAAAATAGAGAAAATTTTTCCATCTAAAGATTTTTGCGAACTTCTGAACAACAGGCAATCTGATGGTGCAAAGTTGGGGATATTTGATGACACATCAATTCTCAACTAAGATTAGGTTAGTTAGACAACAGTGCCGGATTCAGGGGGTTTTGGGGGTTGAAATAACCCCCCAAAATATAAGAGCCTACTTTAAAACTACATACACATTAAAAGAATTTGTTGGCATTTTATGGATATTAAAAAATTACTTTTTGAAACCCCCCCAAAATACTCTTCTGAATCCGCTCCTGTTAGACAAGGTTATGGAAACGTGCAGCATGAATTTCCACTTGGAGATCCTTTTATGTCCTTTTTGATTCCCTTTATTTCAGGAATCCGGTGTCCTTCCCTATCTGTTGGGTGTCTTTCAAATACAGACGGAATCTTTTG
Source organism: Melieria omissa (assembly GCA_963971225.1). Lineage (NCBI taxonomy): Eukaryota > Metazoa > Arthropoda > Insecta > Diptera > Ulidiidae > Melieria > Melieria omissa. The sequence continues at coordinate 25,256,148 of OZ020269.1, read as the reverse complement.
GGAACCATTAGATATTTGCAAGGAAAATTTCTAGAACAGTAATCTGTGAGTCAACCATTTGAGTGAGTTTATTGAAGAGCCTGGTTCCAAAAGTACCAACCAAGCTTAAACAATTTTCTACAAATCACAAAAGATGTGTGTGTTACACAACATTTGTCAACTCTGACCATATTTCTTTGATTGCTTTGCTCAGTTGTCGACAGTAAACATCTGACTTGATGGTTCGATTCCTTGAAAGCAGCTCATAGCACACCACACCTTTGTGATCCCATCAATTTGACAGCATGATTTTTTATGCACTTTAAGTTTCGATGTGGTTTTCTGCCTATTATCTCTTTCGATTCATATTATTGTTAACGACTCATTTTTCATCATCAACAGTAATGATTCGTTTCAAAAAATGAATAGATTTTATAACGTTTAAGAGACACATTGCAAACATTGATTCGTTGTCTTAAGTGAAATCGCAGAACAAACTGATTATTCTGTGGTGAAACGCTTTCAATTCATTCGAAGCACAAATATGAAGCTTCGTTACAAGTTCGAGGTGTTTCAAATGATTTCCAACTATTGGGGGTCATACAAACAAAATGACATATAAGTGAAGTAGACAGATAAAAGTAGAAGTAGAAGAAGTTTACTTCCCAAATATCAAAACAGAACTGAAATTTTTCACCTTTTACTTAAATAATAGCATCTTTCAAACATGCGATCTTGTACATTTAAACTCTCTGCAATCTTTAGCAAAATTACATGACATCACGTTCCAACTCAATTATGATTTTTATTTGGTCATCATCAACTTAGTTAGGTCGAGTAGAGCGTTAGCCATCTTGGAGTTGAAAATCTTTGGACTTATCTAAACCAATTCTGAAATTAACACAATTCAACATTTAGCAAAGAAACATCATTAAACATTAATTTAATTCATTCGTTTATTCATTCATTCATTCAAGGAGTTTCTCATCACAATTTCGCTTGACCCAAACTAACTCGATACGCTTAAAATTTAACTTTTCTAAACCAATTCTGCAATTAACACCATTCAACATCTAAACCACATTAAGCAAACAAACATCATTCATTAAACATTCATTTATTCATTCAGGGACCTTGACACTAACCAACTCGATATGCTTAACATTGTTTTTCTACAAAGAGGGCAAATGTCGGGTCATCACTTAGGCTGCACTTGAAATCTACAGCGCTGTCTATACTCTTTTGCCACAAATGCTTCACAGGTCACCAAATTGCTCAGAAGATACTTTGAAAATTCTTGTGTTGTACTGCACGCCGCCTAATCCTCTGCTCGTTTGTTTGCACTTGCATCGGTGTGTCAGAGGTTTCATCGTAAATCCACAAGTAATCACAATTTGCCAAAGGCTAAACCCAAAGAGCTTCTAGTCTAACGAAGCAGCGACCACGTTGTCGTCGCAGTTTGTTGTCTAGAACAATGTCAGCAGCCACATTTTCTCTCTCACTTTCCTCGCTTTTCTATTACAACCATCGTCAAATTTATCATCATCAAACATTTTGCATCAAGAATTCACGGCCGTTTCGCTGCATTTAATTTGCCTTCGAATGAAAAATTCATTCATGCAGCGGCGCCCACTGGGAGCACACAGCACAGCTGCCACAAAAATGTGAGCAGTAGGGAAATTTAATAAAGCAATAACGGCTCATACAATTTGTATAAATAACACTTGCACCCCACACGCACATACACACACACACACGCACACGGGCGCAACATATGTTCGCGTGTGTTGACCAGCGCCGAATAATGAAACAAATGTTTAACGCTAAATGGCGAATGGCCAATGACGTATGATTAATTCTAAGCCTCCATAATTCCCTTTCGTGGCAGCAATTTTCTTCCATTCCTTCTGTCGGCCGCACACCAGACGCACGTCGTACGCCGGTGCGTATACGTAATGTGAATTTAATTAATCACTTTCGTTGCGTCGTGGCTGCTTCCAGTGCGCCATTTCATTTCACTGCCGTTTTTGCGCCGTTGTTTTTATTTCCATTGTTCATGTTATTATTCATGTCCTTGTAGTGTGGGCTGTGCGTGATGGTTGTTGTTGTTATTGTTGTTGTTGCTGTTCTAGTCATTGTGATTTATATTTGAATGCGTCAGCTACACGAAATTTTCAATTTTAATGAGCGCCATTTGTGGTTTTTACTGCCATTTCGTATGTTTTTTTGCGGGGCAAGTGTTACTGTCAGCAACAATGTGGCCAACGGTCATGATTTCAGATAAATGATGCATTTGTAAATTATATATTGATTTTTTTTATTATTACTTTTTTGCAACTGCGCAGTTAGTTTGAAAAACCGTTTGTCAAATGGCAGCGAATAATGAATTTATTATTTACATTTTCATTTAACGATTTGTCAAAGGTCGAACTGTTAGGAGCTGTACTAAAATATTTTGTACCAGAGCAGCTTAATGGATTCTGTTATCGGCTTAATTATTCTTTTTAGGGAACTTAATTGTTTTCTTAAGAAAACTCAGAATGTTATTGGCATCGATTACGGGTAGGTTGTTACTTGTTGTTGGGTAATAGACGCTTGGTTGTCTTACATCGCTGTGCATAGCGGTTTTGTATTGCAGAAGCTACCTGGAGTTGCAAGCTGTTGCAGGAATCTGTCCAACCTGAAGAATACCAAAAGGTTGCTGTTGGGTATACTTTTGTTGTAATTGCTTGGACAACAAAAAAGAGGATTATAACAACCTTCATAAGATCGGCTATGGCTAAAAAAAGGTCCCTTTTGGTCAAGGATAGCGTCTCCTCTGATGGAGGAGAGACTCTTTTTAATCGAGCATAGACTACTCTCTAACCGATAATGGTTTTCTTTCGCATACAAAAATGGTTCTCTTCTGGTCGAGGATAGATATTTTGCTGATGGAGAATAGATAACTTTTTAGTAGAGAACTACTTCTCTCTAGTAGATGGTAGAGTTTGCATTGAAAACACACTTCTATCTAGTCGAAGATTAAGTCTCCTCTGGTCGAGGATAGGATATACGTTGGTGGCGGCTTGATTTCCCTTAGGTTAGGTTAGGTAAGACAGGCGGCTTGCTGGTTCTCAGCAAGTACACTCGGAGGCCTCAAAGGCCCATTGTGATGCCCGATGTTGACTCCCCTTACTTCTCTCTCTCTCTCTCTCTCTCAATGCAGAGTTTGCATTGAGAACACACTCCTATCTAGTCGAGGATTAGGTCTCCTCTGGTCGAGGATAGAAAAGCTTGACTTCCCTTAAGACGTGAATCGACTTCTCTCTTGTCGAAGATAGGGTTCAATTTCGTCACGGTTAGATTCCTCTCTAATTGAGTATAGATTACTATCTAGTCGAGTAAAGACCCCTCTCTATCTAAGTGTAGGGTATCCGTTGGTTAAGAATAGACTTCTATCTAGTCGAAGGTAAGGTCTCTTCTGGGTGAGGGCGGAGTTTTCTCTCGCCGAAGATAGGATATCCTTTGGTGGCGGTTAGACTCCCCTTTAGCTGAAGATCTACTTTTTTTAGCTGATGATATAGTTTTCTTTGGTCACAGTTAGACTGCTCCATAGTCGAGTATAAATTACTCTCTAGTCGAGAATATACTCTTCCCTAGTCGATAAAAGACTCCTCTTTAATCAAGTCTCCCAAGTCAAAAGTCTCCCTTGATCGAGAATAGAGAATAGGGTGTCCTTTGGGTAAGGATAGAGTTTTTTCCGGTCGAGGATGGGATCTGCTTTGGTGGCGGTTAGACTTCTCTTTAGCTGAGGATCGACCACTCTCTAGTCGAGAGAAGACTCCTTTCTAGACTAGACATCTACCTAGTCGAAGACGTCTCTCTAGTTAAAAGGTCTCCCTTGGTCGAGAATAGACTCCTATCTAGTAGAGAGTTTTCTAGTCGCGGATATGGACGTCTTTGGTTGGGTTTGGAAGGTCTCCCTTGGTCCAGAATAAACTTGCACCTAGTCGAGGATGGAATCTCCTCAGGATTAGGATAGACTTTTCTCCAGTCGAGGATTGGATCTCCTTTGGTGGCGGTTAGACTCCTCTCTCCTCTCTCCTCTCTCGAGGATAGATCACTCTCTAGTTGAGAAAAGACTCCTCCTGGTCGAGAATATACTGCTATCTACTCGAGAATGGGGTGTCCTCTGGGCTAGGATGTAGTTTTCTCCGGTCGAAGATAGCATCTCCTTTGTGGGCGGTTAGACTTCCCTTTAGCTGAGAATCGACCTCTCTATAGTTGAAGATTGGATTTCCTTTGGTCGTGGTAAGACTCCTCTGTAGTCGAGAGACGACTTCTTTCTAGACTAGACGAGTATAGATGTCGCTGTAGTTAAGAATATCTCCGTTTGTCGAGAATAGACTTGTACCTGGTCGCGGATGAGGTCTCTTCTGGGTTAGGATAGTTTTCTCCGGACGAGGATAGACTTTTCTCCAGTTAAGGATAGCTTAATCTATAGTGGAGATAAGACTCTTCTCTAGTCGAGGGAAATGATTCAATGGTAGACTAATCGAGGATAGGGACTTCTTTGGTTGGATTTGGAAGGTCTCCGTTGGTCGAGATTAGACTTGTAACTAGTCGAGGATGGGGTCTCCTCTGGGTTAGGATCTAGTTTTCTCCGGTCGAGGATGGGATCTCCTTTGGTGGCGATTAGACTCCTCTCTAGTCGAGGATAGACTTCTTTCTAGTTAGGGATAGCTTACTCTATAGAGGGGTTTTCTGTGATCCTGTGATAGAGCGGTTTTCAGTGATCGAGGATAGGCTTTCCTTTAGATTTTTTCCTACTTGAGAGTATGGAGAACCCTCACCTCCTCTAGATAAGGGTAGGGTTGTTCTCTGTTTGAGGATAGCATCTCCTATTTTCGAGGGTATGATTTCTTCTGGGTAAGCATAGGATATTTGTTCTCACTCTCAGAGTTCTATAGACTTTTAAAAACACACCTTCACTTTTTCATGCAAATCGTATGGAATTCTAAAAAGTGATTACACTGACAAATTGGTTTAAAGACAAACCCAAAAATATTTTAAAACACTCGAAAGCAGCTAATTCGACATAGAACCTCGTGGTTTGACATTCGCGCCCCTCTGACGAACGAGTCGTTTCAGTAAGAATCCACGAATCAATCGTTTAGTATTCGTATCCTTACACAAGTTTATCAAATGAAACGATGATGAATTTTTCAATTAAATCGCAAAACACACTATAATTTTTATTAAACTATAAAAATTTTGTTAGACATTTTGCCGAAAACTCGCTTATATAAAGTATAACAAAAAAAAGATACGATTATCAGAACATAGAGTTTTTGTTTGGTTTTCGATTGTTTGTTCGTTCGTTTGTTTGTTAGTTTGCTAGTTAGTTTATCTATTTATTTATGGGGTGGGTTAATTGGTTTTTTTTAAGCAGTTAATCAGGAACTAATGACACAAATAACATTTATAAAATGAAATAAATCGGTGAATTATGATATCTATCTAACTAACTATATGCATATACACATGTGGCATGTATACAGTGTATAGGTTAATGACTAAGGATCCAGACAATTATGTGCGACTTCTGAATATCCTGCTATCTTCACAATTATCAAATGCTATTGTAGGCTAAAGCTAACGGCTATTATTACTATTATTATTATTATGAATATTTGGTTTGTATTATTTAGTTTGGTTTTGCTACTTGTAACGATTGTTGAATGTGCGGTCTCACTTGGAATCACCATATATGCTTTGCTTATGTTGCCTGCTTTTCTTCCTTGCTTCTCGTTTCTCCTTCACTAGCCTCTTGCTTCTCTATGTTTGTATTTCGTATTTTTGTATGTTTTGTTTGTTTATTGTTTTCTTCGCTTTCTGCTTCCATATCTCTAGTGACACTTTTGTATCCACCGGACGTGTTTCAACGGGATAACTTCCCTTACCACTCACATGCATGCATACAACAATCAAGACGGCAAGTTATCCTTTGTGCGTTATTGCTTTTCCTCTTCGCGTAATGCTTTCCATATATCTGGATGATTTTTGGGGCTTTTGTGTTTTTTTGTCCTAATTTTTTGTTTTTTTTTTTAATTTTATTTTTTGTATTTTTTTGGGGGATTTTATGGTGTTTCGGGGGGGGGAAGGATTTAAATAATATTTGGTTTGTTTGTTAGGGGGGAGGAGTTTTTTGTATTTTAGTGATTGGTTTATGTTGATTTTTTGTTTTTGCATTTCTATACATAAATAGGTTGAAAACTTTTTGTTGCTTTGTCATTAATGTTGCACTACTACAAAAAAATACTACGGTAAATTTTAAATACACTTTCGAAACTATAATTTTGCTCGGTACTACAACGGGGACAATGAACGATCCACAACGATGATCATTGAACTCACTAAATTAGTTATAGGGGGAGGAGAACTAGTGTGTTAGGGTTAAAAGGTTGGGGGGGGTCAAGTAACATAAAATAAAACTATTGCGAAGTTATTTACACACATACGCAGAAAAATAGTAGAATTGATGAAATTGCAAAGATGGAGTTGAAAATTTTCGTATTCCTCAAGCCGTTCGGCGAACCGAGGCACACGCTGGGTTTATATGTGTTTTTGTGTGTTTGTGTTGGTGTTGTTGTGTTTCTTTGTAACTAAGGTACATTTGAAAATTTGAGAAAAAAAATTGAATCTTTAACGGGTGTCTATGGGGTGTTGGGGGGGTTTGATGTTGAGGATGTGATGATGATTGATATGAGGTCTATGGAATATTATAGCAAAATACTTTTGCTTAGGCCTTGGCGCGCTTTTCCTCAGTAATTTCGTTTTCCATAGAATTTTGCTTGCATATTTTTGTGCGCGTTACTTTAACATTTTGTTTTGTTATCTGAATTTATCTGCTTTCTCTCGTTCTCTCGTGTTTACTGCACTCGGTTACCTGCGCTGGACTGTGGCGGGAGCATCGAGTTGAGTTGAATGCCTGCTCTATTCTTGTTGTTTAGTGCATTTTTGTTCTTAATAAACAATCAACAAATTGTTCTCGTTGAAGCCGGCCGAATGGCCAGCGTTGCGTACAATGAAACACGAACCGTCAAAATGCATTCGCTTCTCATTGCGTCTGTCGAAGGAGAGAGAAAAAGATATATAAAAATATTGCGTGTGTTTTTGTGTGGATTTTTGAGCAGCGCCACCACTCACTCACCTAACAAACAGATGCGATGTTTTGCCCAGCGAAGCGGTGCAATGAATGCCCGGCGTGGTGAGAGTGGCCGAGCCGTTGCCAGGGCTGGTGCGGATCAGACATTTGTTGTGTGTGCGTGTTAATCTGCGCAAAAGAGAGGGACGGTTAACTTATATATAAGGCAATCTGAACATTAACAAAACAACAATTTTGATTATGATGTGTCTCAGATATCTGAAGCAGCCTCGAATATGAGAGACAAATAAGCATTAAGGTTTTACTGATATTTTCAAACACCAAAGTAGATGAATCTAGTTCGTGAGCTTTGTGCTTCTAATTCTCTGATCAGCTACTCTTAACTTTGCTCCCTAATCTGTGTAAATTTAGGTAGTTCAACATAATAAAAAAAAAACCAGGGACCGTAAGAGTTATTGAAGGATTTTTATTGCTGACTTAAAAAAATAAAAGTCGCTGACTGATTTTTATTGATGAATTTTTTAAATAAAAGTAACCAAATTATCAACTACAACAATAACTAAAATAAACATCGCAAAAACTGTTTTTGGAACTTGTTATTTAATTGTTATTCAAGGATTTTTTAAATATAAAAAAAAAAATTTTACTTTTTAATTTTTCCATACAAATTACAAAAAAGTTTATTGCCAAGTTTGATTCTTCATGCGAAAAGAAATGTATTGGTATATTTAGTTTATTTGTATAACTTTTTCTTCATTATAATTTTTTCAAATATAGTTTTTATAAATCCGGTCCCTGACAAAAAGCATTTTACAGACTGCTTTGAAGTCGAAAGTAGAAGAAATCTTTGTAACAAAAACCGATCAAACCGATTGGACAGATTCGTGCTTTTAAAGCAGATTTCGTCTTTTTAAAGCAGATTTAACTAATGATTAGATTTTTAAAATAGTCTAATCAGATCCTCTCTAACTCTAACCTTCAGTAAAGCACTTTGCAGATAGTTTTGAATGCGAAAGTAGAGAATTCTAATTGGATTCTTATTGAGGATCCAATGTGTGATGTCATGAGAGGGTCAATCCATTCCATAGCACTCAGTCCATTTGGATGATTGTATTATGCCCATAGGAGAGGGTAGGAGAAGGCAAAGGTTATGGAAGAAAAGGAGAGCGATACCGCATATTTCACCCGTTGTTTTAAATGTGTACGCAACACTGTTTTTTCTAACATGTGTTACAATACACATTTTAAGCTGATGTGGAAAAGGGGGAGGGGGATCTACAGTTTAAGGCTTACAGTTTAATCTCAAATACTAAAATTATGCCTTGGATCACCTAGATCATCCTTATAGTTAGTGGTAAATAAGTGGGGGGGGTGCTTAAATACATTCAATGGTCGACTATAAACTCTAAACTTACATGTATCCAGAAACTCAGGTGATGCAATAACTTTGATATGGATAGAAGAATTTGTCGATATAGAGCAAAATGAGCAGGCAGGAAGAGATCAGAAAAGTACTCTTGAGGATTCAAACCAAGAGTTGAGCAATTTAAGCAATGAAGCAATTTAATGGTGGTAGGTGTGGAAGACAGTTGGCTGACCTCAGTGTACCGTGATTCATGAAATGGAATGGGCACCAAAGCCGCAAGAGTACACAGTCTTGATTGGGGCCTCTTGGATGGCTGACTGCAGTGATGAGGCCCAGTAACTTCAGAAGACACCTTCTGGTGAAACCACGTCAAGAAACTTTCCTATTGACTGTGCTTCGAAGATGTTCAGATGGCTGCACACATTGTTTGTGAGTATCCAACCCTAGCTGGTAGAAAGATGTGCATTCTGGGCAGAAGGACTCACAACATTCCATATTGGGATTAGGAATTTTTACCACCTATAGATTTGGTAACAAACATTAAGTGGGGATGATTTGAACTATCAAAATCGCAGTTGAGGCTGCCACTAATTCCAAGTTGATAATCCGTCACAGAATTTTACTTCATATAATGCGAGATACTACTAATACTAGTCTTGAGGAGAGAGTCCAATGATTACAAGAGACCTCCGCAGGACTAGTCACGAACCATTTGGCTTTCCTTGGCAAATCCCCGAACAGGGGTTTAGTCAGTAAGAATGCAAAAACTTGGTAGATTTTGATTTCTCAGTTTTCTTTTAAGATTTTCCATCTCCTGTGCTAAAAATCATTGTTACCCAAATTCTTTTCTCTAATCCCTATAAATCTTACTTTTCGATTACAAAAATACTCGTTAGTATTCCCAAACTGAAAACAGGTTCTAAGAGAATGCACGCAAATTAAAGTTCACCACTTACTTAACCAAACCGTCGGCTGCTTGTGTAATACGGAAACCATTGATCTCGTAGATCTCAGTGCCCTCATCGGTGCACGAATAGGTCGAGTTCTGTATGACCTCATTGGCGTCTTGAACATACGATGGGCCATGGCGCGAGTCACTGCGAAAAGGTTTTAATAAAAATAAACTTTTGTTTTCGAAATTGATTCATTATTGATTCAACTTACTCATAGAACACAGTTAGTGTGTAGTCTTTGGTTAGATCGGTAAAGGTGTCGGTGGTGGTACGTGTGCCCGCCGTATCTACCAAATATATCAGGGCACACGATTCGCTGGTAAAGCTGACGCCCTTGTACCACATCTTGGCATAGCGGCTGAGAAGGGAAATGCAAAAGCGATTTGAAATATTTTCTCACCACACTCGGAACCACCACGCTGTCACTTACACGTAGTTGTTGGTCTTCATGCCGTCGTAGGTGACGATTTCCACCTTGGAGCCGCTCTGCAGTATGCGTCCGTTCGGGTGTATGAGGGCCGAGTTGCTGCAGTTGCGCGACAGTGCAATGGCCACCATGCTGCGCTGATTCAGCACCCGCACCGCCTTGTCCAGCGTCATGTCGATGCTGTCAAAGAGTGTGTGGTGAATTAGTTGCCTGGCCGGGAGTGGGCATGGTCGGTGTTACCGTATGCCGTCGCGCAGGCGCAGCTGAATGGTGCCGTTGGTCATGGCAATGGGCCCGGCGCCGGGGCAGGGCGGTGGCGTCGGATTCTCGTACTCAACGCCGCGATGACTGCCGCTCAGACGTCCAACTGCGTAGGGCGGTGGCGGCATCGGCTGAGGGAATTGCTGCGCGTGGTGCGATGGCGACATGGTGGGTGGCTGTGTGGGGGGACACTGATGAATTAAGTGGACGAGAGGAGTGGGCGAGAAGAGAGCAAGTCACTCTGAGATTTTCTGCATCTGCATCAACACAGCTGTGTTGGAAGCATCTCAAAGCAGCATTTCGTTCCTCGTTTAGTGTTGCACTCACCATGCGACACATGTCGTTCTCGAAGCCGTAGATGGGCGACGGCGGTGGCGCGACCGGATAGCGCGTATTGAACACTCCGCGCGTCATGCCGCCGCTGCGTCCCGTCAGCGGCGACTCGTAGCCGCCGTAGTGGTGCGGCGAGGCGGCGCTCATGTGCACCGGTATCGGCATTTGGCGCGTCTGCATGGCTGCCGATGGCGTCGATGACTCCTTGGGCGTCATGCCGCCGCCGGTGGCCGATGCCGCGTTGCCGGATGCGCCCGACGAGCGTTGTTGTTGCGACACGAAGGGCGCAGCGCTAGCATTGAAGCGAGACTGTGGACGCGAGAAAGAGAGAGCAAGTGTCAGTGCGTGCGTTAGAGTGCGACGGAGCAGGCGGCACAAAACGTCCGATTGCCAATTGACAGCTGACAGCTGTTCGATTTCTGCAGCAATGTTGAAGTTTCATAGCATTTGCCAAACTTCTAATTGGACATTTCACGGCTGATGGCAATGCCGGCGGCCCGTTACGCAACCGAATGGGATTTTTTGTGCTGACTCACCGAGGACGGCGTAATGGCCGTGAAGACGGAGCGCTGACGAACGCCGTTCGGGGTCTTGGTGGGCGAGCGCAGAATGTTGTTGATCTTCTCGTTCATGTTGACGCGCGCCAGAAAGTCCTCCGTGTTGAAGCCAATCACGCTGCTCACCGGCAGCGATGGCGTCTTGGGCGTTTCCGGCTGCGGCGGCTTCGGCTTCTCCTCCACCACATCCTTGACGGGCGGCTTCGTTTCGGTGGCGTTCTCCGAGTTCATTGTGCGGCTTTCGTGCGGTGCTTTGTGGGATGTGTGCGTGCTGCGACAGTTGCGATGGGCGTGGACTTCTCGAACGTTCGCTGCGTGGCACGTGCACTCTCGTCGGGATCGATGTTAGCGGGTGGGCGGGACGGGGCGAATTGCTTTCGTTGGCGAATTAGCGAATTCCTGTGCAAGCGGCTGGTTTCTTAGCGTCAATTGTGAAAGAAAACTTGGGTCCGTTATGGAGAGAGAAAAAAACAGAAATTCGAATTTTTATTGCATGTGTCTGCGTGCGTATAAAATTTTCAACTGATTGTGAAATGTTGAAAATTCTCACGACTTGAAAAGAGTTGAATTTTTTCCCTTTCACTGCTGTTGAAGAATTTTTCAAAGGTTACTATTTGAAAAAATTCTCGGGTACGCACTGTAGGGGTGACGGTGCTGTGCGAACAGATGTTGGTCGCTGGCAGCGCCAGCTGATTGGCAGCTGTTGTGCGATGTAACGTTGACAAGAGTGATTTTCAAATATTTGCTTTTCAAATTCAAATTTTTTTTGTTATGAAAAGTGTTTTTTTTATTTTTTTTTTTAGTGCAGTAAAATTTGTTTACATTTCGGATATTTGTGAGATTTCTTTTGTAATGGAGTTTCGAATGTATTTTGTTTTTGTTTTGAATTTGATGTTTTAGAGAGAGTTTGTGTTGTTTGGCATTTTGAATGGGATGTAAAATATGGAACAAAATGTAAATTTATTAACCTTAAAAATTCAGTGTTGTTGGTGTTTTTAGAGACTCTCAGAAAAAATTAAAAAAATCGAACTTATAAGAAACTTTTTGTTATTTTAATGTTTTTGAATCTAAAAAAATATCGCTTTGAATCATGTCAAGTTGTATTTTTTGAAGGAAACGTAATAAAAGGGAATATCTCATAAAATAATGGAAGTGGAAGTTTTCTTATAACTATTTCTTGGATATTATAATTTATTGTTAAGAATAAAAATCATAACTAGTGGCGCACACAGGGGGTTTTGGGGTTTCAAACCCCCCAAAACATAAAAATTGCTGGTACAAAATATTGTTTCGAATGGTATTTGGGCCAAAAGTTGTATGAAAAATGTAATCCTGTGTGCGCTTTTGATTGATTTAATGGTAAAAGTGGATGTAAAGTTTGAATTTATAAATGAATGTGAATTCGGGGGAAATTAATAACTGTAAATTGTTTATAATGAATTGTAGTATGAACAACTTAATATTTTATAAATTAATTACGTTCAAAAAGTACCCGGGAAAGCCAAATAAAACAGAAGACTTTAAATTATTCATTAATATTTATTTTAAAAAACTATAAAGCATTTATTAGTTATTAATATTTATTGAATCCTCTGCAAAGAGGCTTTCATTTGATGTAAAGTTCTGATACCAGCGGTTGATTCAATCTTTGAAATAGTTCTCATAGCTGCTTTCAGTATGACTTCATCTTCGAATTGTCGTTTGCAATTGTATCTTTAATTGATTCAAAACACCTTCCTCGGCTTACTTATCTGAGTTTTGGAAATAGAAAATAAGTCAGCAGCAGCCTTTTGAGGTGAATAGACTTATTTACTAACTTACTTAACTGGACATAACAACTCCTCATTAAGACGCAGCTTAACGCAAAAGTTCTATCCAGGAGCCTCTGCATTGCGCGCCTTCAACTTGTTTCTTTCACCGAACAGATGATCTCCCACTTCGTCGTCGAACTCCAATTATCGTGTTACACATTTTTCGCCGCAGCTTTATAGTCCAAACGTGAGACATGACCAAGTCAGCGCAGCTTTTGCAGTTTGATTCGCTGTGGTACGTCCATGTTTTTAAAAAGTTCGTACCTACAGCTTCTTGTGCGTCACCAATACGAACAGTGTTGAACATTTTGCAAAGCTCCTTCCTCACGAACACTCCAAGGACCGCTATGTCGTTTTGCGACAGTATCCATGCTAAACAAATTACCCTAAACTCAAATAGTGAATGTATCAATTCAAAATAGTGAATGTGTAAGCAGAACCGTGGTCAACACTTTTTTTTAATTTAAAAATTCAAAACTCCTCTTCAGATGAACTGAAAAAACTTCCACCAAACAAAAACCGCCCGAGAAATCGCATTTAAATTTTACTTGGCAAAGGAGGCCAATAAAAGCAGCATTAAATAAAATTATTTATTGAGAAATAAATACGGTTCAAATGTTAAACCAACTTTTATTTTTAATTTTTGAAAGAAATGTATTTAAAATTAATTTAAAGCAGGAGATCGATGGAGCTTTACAAAGTACTTGTTTAGCTTATTGATAAAGGAAATTCTTGTTAAATATGCGTAATAAAAGTTGCATTTACTCCCAAAGGTTTCATTGGTTCAACTAATGTTTTATAAGTAACTATCATACCAAATCTGCGGGTTAACATATTAAATTTTGGCAAAGGTTGAACCATTAAACTTACAGACATGTTTATAGCTTGATCTATGGACTAGACCTGTAACTCTCTATTTCGACTTATAGATTGACATACAATTCTATATAGTAATCTCTCTCTCTCTCTATTCACTCTCTATTTCCACTTATAGATCGACATATAAATCTATATAGTAATATAGAGTCGGCCCGAGACTCTTTTGCACTGCAATATGTGAGGTTTATTCTGCCTGTTAGATCATCTGTTGTGTTATTTACTCAAGTAAGGAGTCATTCCTTTCTGTCATATTTGCATGTGGTCCTCATTTAGACTATGTTACCCTGGAAATTTTGCACGTCTGTATGTCAGCTCTGTTGACATACAGAGTTTGTAATTACAGTAAAACTCGCTCAAGTATCTCACCTATAAATGCACGTTTTTTGAGTTACTCAAGCAGATGAAGGTCTTCAGTGGGCTGGGTCCTTAAATGAGTATTTAAGCGCACGTAGCACATAGTATTAAGAGCGGAGATACTCAAGTGGGTTTCACTGTATATGCTCCATTTTCTCATCATTTGCATTTGTATATTTTGTTGTCAACTAAGCCTATTTTGTAGAGGTGACTGGTACAAAATAAAAAATTTCCTGTCAAGCACCCAATTGAATCTAGGAGCGGCTTTTGTCTAAGAATAGAGCTGATTGTTTCGTTTTGGAAACAAATTTAACGATTTTCTAGAATTTATTATCTCCAAACGACACTAATATATAATTTAATGCCTTAATGTCTCACAACATTTGAGACATTTTAAAGCTTATAAGCTTTCATCTCACATCTACTGTTGTCAAGTCTTCAAAATGCGCACATGTACAATTTTTACATTAATTAATTTCAAATTTGCTTCAATTTTTTTGTCTAAATATTTGTTTTTGTACTTAAGCAAAAAGCAACAGAAATTAAAAATACACAAACGCTTGTGCGCAGTTTGTGAAGACTTTTTTAAGTGCTTTAACGAGAGAAAAGTGATATCGCTAGGATGGTGCGCGACATTAGGTACTGTGGGAAGTCGTGAAGTGGCGCCTGGCTGGCACGTGTTCTACTTTCAGTTAAGAAGAAGAAGCGCAAAATCGTTGCAGCTTAAGTAGGTTAATAAGCTAAGTTTACCGCTTTGTGCTTTTGTCAAATAAAACATATCTGAAAATATTTCATATTTTGGAAGTAAATTAAAAGCTTTAAATAAGCTTCCAAATGTGATATCAAACATTACAATCGATGGACGCAGAATCAAAAACGTGTCCTGTACTTCAAATCAGTTGGTTTCTACAAACTCGTTTGGAAGCATTTCCTCAATATAACTTTGATGTCGATTGAATCAAGATTAGAGTTATGAGTTTCTGAATAAAATTTTACAATAACCCAAGTGGCAAGTTTCCACGATAAGATAATCACCTCAATTAAATTTTACCTTTGAGCATTAGAAAGATTCTCTGAAATGACTAGAAAACTTGGGTCATGGCCAAATTTCAATAAATCGGTCATTTTTATTCTAAAACGCAAACTTGACTAATGTTATCAATTTTTGACCTATGAACTACTAAAGAGTTGAACAGTTCCAAGTTTTGTTATAATTCTCAAAATATGATAATCACCCGAATTAAATGTCTTTTAAGCATTAGAAAGATTCTTGGGAATGACTAGAAAACTTGGGTCTAAATCGGCGATCTTTACTCTAGAACCCAAACTTGACTAATGTTTTCAATCTTTGACTTTTGAAATACTAATAAATGGAACAGATGATAATGATTGTTGATTGATGATGGATTGATAATGAGGTAATGATTCCCAAAATAGGATAATCCCCCAATTAAATTTCTTTTAAGCATTAGAGAGATTCTTGGGAATGATTAGAAAACTTGGGTCATTACCAAATTTCAATAAATCGGCTATCTTTATTCAAGAACGCAAACTTTACTAATGTTTTCAATCTTTGACCTTTGAAATACTAAAGTGTGAAACAGTTCATTGAGTTCAGATTGAAATCCCTAACTTTCCGACACATGAATCACTAACCAGTTAAGCGGTTAGTTTTGTTTCCGTTTGTTCAAAACTTTACCATTCAATCAATATTTTCACTTTGGTTTTTTTCTTACAATAACATACTCTCTGGTTTGGACTTTAACTTTGTTCGGATTTCGTTTTGAAGCAGTCCGTACGCAATTATTTGAAACCAGGGGCGTAGCCAAGGGGGGGTTTTGGGTGTCAGAACCCCCCATAGCCTACAATTTGTCAACATTTTCAACCACTATACATCGTATGTACGTTCCCACATAAGCAAAAATCTCTTTTCATTTTTAAACATTTAAAAGAATAATAACAAAAAAAATGTTTGGCGAAACTAATTTGTTTTTTAATAGTCTCATTTACACTCAATACAGCGATTTGTATGATCTAAAAACATGTCTAAAGAGTAGTTTAGTTCGTCGACCAAAATGTCCTTCAGGATGTCGGTACAAGCCTTTTGGATGGTTTCTACGTTCTCAAAACGCTTTTTTTCATCGGCAAATGCATTTTTTTAAAAGGTGAAAGTCACACGGTGCCGCATCAGGTAAAAACGAGGAGAAGTTGATGGTTCAAATTTGACTTTTAGTAAACAAAAAAAACAGTCAAAACAAGTGTCGATAGATGAGATGGCATCCTTTGATAGCCGAATGTTGTGAAATGTAATAAATTTATGCTATTGAGATGCTTAACCCTCGCCTTACCAAAGATTTTTGTATACGTCGTTTACCAATGTCGTTCACTCAAATGACCCCAGGCACTTCCGCCGCTATTTTGAGTAAAACTCACAATAAATATTCAGTAATATATAAATTTTTTTCATACTTCAATATTTAGGATCTTCCTCTGGTGATAGTTCGTTTTTCGAAAAAAGGCCTAACGATTAATGATTTATTTTGCGACTATGAAAAGTATTAGAATATTTCTTTCCAGAGGGTTTATTGAACTCATAATTAGGTACGTAAAAAAATTTTATTGTGAGTTTTATTCAAAATTGCAGCAAAAGCGCCTGGGATCACCCAGGTATGTATTTTGTATATATTTGTATGAAAAAAATTTCTAAACAAAATATGTTTTCATGTAATTGAAAATTATCAAGTTTGTGGTTAATTTGAGGTATTGATCAAATTTTAAGAATTTCAGTGAAGATTTTGGCTAATCTTGTATGAAATACCGCCAAGTTTTGATGGAATCTGCGGTGATCGCGGAATTCAGTTGGCTAACACGTTAGTCATCATTTATGACCAGACAATCGTTTTTAAATCGCGTTTACCACTTATGAACTCCAGCACAGTATAAAAAAATCATCATTATAAACTTGGTTCATTATTTGATATGCTTCGGTTAAAGTTTAAACATTTTTAAAACAAAAGTTAATATTTGATCTTTGTTCGATGCTCATTTTTGTACGACGACACAAACATACTTTCACTGCAATAACTTCGCTTTCAGTGCACCAAATTTCATGAAATGTTTACTAAAAATCGGGAAATATATTAATTTCCAATGCAGTAAGTCACATAAGCCACCACAAAATGCCCTATTGGGAAAGTGCACTTTACTTTAAAAAACTCGTAATACTAAACTGGCAAAAACAAATTTTAAAACCCCCCCCATGACCAAGTTCTGGCTACGCCCCTGTTTGAAACCCTACTTGTCAGCCAAAATTTGTATAAAAAAATATTTTGGTTGGGATTTCAACCTCAACTGTGCCACTTTGCTGTAAGAAAATTTAATTGCATTGCAATAAAAGCACAGCTCTTCTTTTTTCCCCTCATTTCATAGCTGAAAACATTGCCATCACACGTTTTGTAACATTTTTGTGAATTTCTGTGCGCGGAAACGCATTGCTCTGTTCGTTTATTTGATTTCTAATGACTTTAGAAGATTGTGTTGTTGTTGTTTGAAAATCGATCATTTCACTTGATTGCATTGCCAGCATCCGTTCAGTTACACCGACTGACAGCCAGTCAGCCATTCAGTCCATCGTGTCCATGTGACATTTGTTGTAATCGATGGCCACTCTGACCTTAATTTCATATCATATCACTTAATTTGATTGCGATAGGATCGGTTTAAAAAATAAAATTACCTACAGCCAACATGAAGGTTTGCAATCATATAAAAACCAACAACAACAATAACAAAATAAACGACAATACAACAGTAATGGCCTCACAGTACGTTTTTTTACGTGCGTCGTTATCACTGACAGCCATTGGCCATGAGAGCAAGAAAGCACAATGAGAATTCATGTGGCCGAAGGGTCCAACGCTGTTGTCTGCCATTATTACTTTGTTGTTGTTGTTATTGTTGTCATTTATGGCCATAAACGTCATTTGAGCATTGCTATTTTAAACACAATGTTTAAGGTTGTTGCTGTTGTTGTTATGTGTTGACCTGACCTTTGAAACGTAATGGCAAAAATTGGCTTTTCACCATGAATGTGAATTGTTTGTGAAAGCAAAATTTGAAAAAAATAAAATAAAAAATGTGAACAAAAACTGAGCGCATTCAGTTCAATTACAAAACAAAATGATGAAAATAAATGCTTTCAAATATTTTCATTTGAGTGGCGTGCCCAGGTTAAAGTGGAAATCATCGTTTAAAAGTCAATCGAATGAATGAAAAGGTTTGATGAGTTTTTGATGTATGTGTGTGTGTGTAAGTTTAATGGTGCATTCAATCCATTGACACATTGACTGACAGTTGCAAAAGAAAAATGTGCAATGACGTTTGCATATTTGCTGTTTTTGTTGCTTCATTTGCAAAGCATTTAAGTTCCTACTGTGAAAGGTCGTGAGTTGCCATTTTCTTTAGCGAAATCCTTGTCTGATGTGAATACTTCTGTTTAAAAGGCCAATGAATTTATTGAATATCCATTTGCTGTGGGCTTTTATGACATTCATGTGTATGTAGACCTTTTTGACAAAATATGCAATTCATTTACATATGTAAAATTTTCTGCAAAGTAATTTCAGGTTGGTATCATTTCGTATTTGAATGTTCCATTTTTATGTTTACAAATCATTTTGCTAACTCATTGAAAAGGAAACATTTGATTATTTCACTTTGAAAGAGGATCTAATGTATCTAACATCATCGCATCTACATTCTTTCATTCTTTCTTTTCATCACCATTTCCTACTTTTCATTGCTTAGTGCATTCGTCACAATAATCAATGAGTTAAACAAAACTCCTTTGAACTTCCTGCTCTCATAACAAAATGTTTAATAGTTCTTTCTACTGTCAGAAATGTTAAACAGTTTTTTTAAATATACATATTTCTACAATAGTAAACTTAGCAAACATAGAAAAAGATTATCGTTGGTGTTTAGCTGTGAAAATGTGTTTTGAGAAAATTAACAAAATTTCTTAAAAAACAATACAAACAAGAAAAAAATCAATCTTGAAGAAAACTGCCGGGACTAAGGCAATCAGAAGCTTTAGGAGATTTTTTACCTAAAGGTTTAACGAACTAAAGGGTTTAACTAATTTAGATACCTTGAAGTACATGAAGAATCAGAAAGGCATTTTAAGTGGTCACTGCCGATCTATTTACCACACGTTCAATGCAAATCCAGCTTTATGTAGCACTTGTAGGTTCAGTACATAAAGAGAGGTTTCAACTTTCTTCAGCTTTAATACAAAAAGCGGATTACTCGGAGAAGCTATTTTAGACAAGAGCCAACAGTTCTATAGATGATCTCTGATCTATAGATGTCTTATAAGCTGTCATAAGTGAAGGAATCATTCATTACTTATATCTTGCAGCTCGCAGTTATGACACCGTCTTTTTTACCTTTTACAAAGCCTTTCCTAATCGACTTGTTGAGCCTGTTGTTGTCTTTTTTTGTTCTATTTTCACTCCTCTCTGGAACATAGGGCCTCCATAAGACATCCTTGTGTTGGTTACGTTAATCAGTTGTGTCGTTCTGCCAGGGTAGGTGATTGGCCTGCCGCCTGTTTTTGTCTACACCTTCCTAACATAATTTTCTTGTGGCGCTTTAAAATGTTTTTTCTTGAACAAATTATTGAATCCGTTCGATTCCTTCCTAAGCGGTAATGGGGCAGTCGCGTTCTGAAATCTGCTTTTATGCCGAAAGCTGCCACTTCAACTTCTTAAACTTAACCATTTCTGGTGCAAATCAGTTTTGTGGTCAGTAATTTTGAACTTTGTCAGTAATGAATGAAACACATATTTAGAAATTATAGCCATTGAAAACTCTGCCAGTTTTGTAGAAAAAAATAAAGAAATGACTGACCACAAAATTTCAATAATGCACAAGTTCACAGTTGTAAGGTGCAAAGTGGGAAGAGTGATTGGAAAACCTATAGAAGGAAGTGCAGGAGGACAAACCCCGGAAGTGTAAATAAGGAGCTGAATTTTCAAGAGGTGGGGGAAATAAGATGCTTTTTGTGTTCTCTAAGATCTACAATTTGAGGTTTATAGTTTGAGGTTATAGTAGTTAGGCACGTAGTCGTGGCCAAGGAGGTCCATTGTGATAACACAATTTTGGAAAGTTGCTATTAACCAGTGGCCGATCATTAACCAGTGACCAGTGACCGATCATGGTCCTCAGCTGGACTTTGTCAAGTGGAAGAAGTTCTCTAAAACTTCGAAGCTCAAGAGATAAATAAAACCAGTTTTACTGTTTTTGAATTAAAAGTTAGTTCCTTTTATAGAACTTGTAGAAGTACAAAATCTAATTTGATTTGTTGGATTCATATTCTTCGCTAACAAAACCAGTTAAAGCTTTTAATGAAGCAAAACAGAACGTGTTGAATAGATCGCCCAGGTTGTAAAAAAAAAAACTCAACTCTGACTCTTTCTTCTTCTAGAGAGTGCAGGATAAGTGCACAGAAGATGAACTAAAGTTCTCCAAGAAATCATTGGAAAACTACCACCAACTAACTGTGGCCAGTCAGAACACCGATTATGGTCCTTAGTTCATTTCTTTCAAGTGAAAGAAATTAAAGGCCAAATGCAAGCTCCCATCTGGGATTATGTAGATTATATTAGTTCGAAGCCTACAGGTTGGAAGAGGAATTTCAAGCGTTCCCACCTCCTGGCCAAACTGCTCAGTGATTCTCATGTCGCGTAAATTCATCTGAACTACAATTCCCTGCGTCTGCGTCTTATTGGGAGATTTACTACTGCTAAGAACTGCTTTGATGTAGTTAAAACTGCATCTAGAGCAGTGACAGAGGATTAGCTGCGTCATAAAATCACCAGTTCGAAGCTACAGGGATGACCTCAGCTTGGGCGACATTGCAGTGATCTGGCAACTAGAGCTGAAGCCTACACTTCTCAGTCCTTAAGCCAGTTAAAAATTACCGGGGTTGCGATTACCTCAGCGTGAAAGACACTGCCGCGATCAGGTAACCAGAGCCTAAGCCTACACTGCAGAGTCTTGTTTACATTTAGCCAGTCCGAAGCTACACGGATGGCGGAAACTTTAGCTTGGAAGACATTGCAGTTATCTGGCAACTAAAACTTTTAAGCGTACTCTTTAAAATCTTGTTTACTCTTCATCTTGGAAGACATTGCAGTAATCTGGCAATAGGGCTTAAGTTTGAAGTTCAATTCTTCAAAGTAGTTACCACAGTCTACGCTGCCCAGTAACTTAAATCCATCCGTATATACTTTTATATGAGTTTCACTGTATCCAGTTCCCAATAGGCTCTAAAGGGAACATCAACTTTATGGCTCTTATCAAAGTTGGGTTGAGTGCAATGGGATAGTGGCGGCACATCGATAAAAGGATCAAGCATAGTTGAATGCCCACTATAACGTGTCTTCTATTGTTTCCTTAGAATCTAATAAAGTTTGTTTTCAGATCGGTTAGTAGATTCGAGGTCGATAAAAGAACTAATTTTAATTTGGTGTTCGCCATATCGTGTCTTCTATTGGTTCCTTAGAATCTACTAAAGTTTGTTTGGAGATCGGTTACTAGATGAGACGTCGATAAAAGGATCAAATAGAGTTGAGTGTCCGTTATATCGTGTCTTGTCTTGGCTCCTTAGAATTGCAACGCAACTCCTATGAAACCACAACAAAGATGAGGGTTTGCATTCTTTAAAGATATTGTTACGAATATTACTTCACAGGTTCGTTTTGATTGTGTTTGAAAATAAAACAACTTCAATTATTTAGCGCAAAACGCAGTCAGAAACTAACAATCACTTTATTTACGGAATTACATTTTGCCAGTATCTACACTTGTTACCTCTTTGCTTATTCAACCAAGACTCGACCCCTTGCGCTGCCACCGCTGCTTTTATACTAGTTTTCTTACCGCGCCGAAGTTTCTTCCAGTTGTACTTTCTATCTCGATTGTTCTAGCAAAGCTCATCACCTTTCTCGAACCATCCTTGCCATATCGGACTATACCAAGCGAATTATACCAAATTTGCCGTACTTCAAAGTGCTTGGAAAAATATGCTTGGAAAAGCATTCGTACATAGAAGAGCATTCAGCACAGAGTGCCTTATCGTTTCAATATAGAAAAAATCCGTCAAAACCTAAGCGAGACTCTTAAAATCTGAAAGGATATGAATGACGCTGAAAATCTGTGAACGAACGACTTAATTCACTTATTTATGTACCTACAAGTATGTTTGAAATGATGTATTAATGTACCTATGTACTAGTAAATACATATATGCGTACACCTGCGTCATGTTTTTGTGAGTTTTGTTCTTTTAATTAGCGCAAGTTCCGAAAGTCGCTAATGGTGACGTCGCTAATTAGGAAGTCCATCTTCTTCTTCTTCCATTATAATTAACATTAATCATATTTTCGTGTTATTTTTGGCATAATTTTATTTTTACAATTTCCCCTCACACTCACACACACTAACACACCTCGTCTTGTTAGTGTTATTGCATTTTTCTATTAATTTTCACTAACGAAATTCGATTGAATGTAATTTGGTGCAATTATTTGCTAAAACAATTTGGAATGCGTTAGAATAACAACAACAACAACAACAATCACAAAAGCGTGCACATGGCGGCATCCTTCGCAATTACCTTCGCTTGAGGGCCTCGACTTGACTTCAAAGCGATGTGTGATGTACCGCAGAATTGTGCGCTTCCGACAGGGCGGCGGCGCTGTTTTAATTTGATTTTTTTTGTTTTTGCTGTGTGCTTTGTTCTTGTGCTCCGGTACTTGGCAACTTTTGAAGTTGACGGATACACGTTCTGAGTATTCATCATCATCATCATCAGCATCAACAACAACAACAACACTAAGAACATCGTCGTCACCCATCAATCATTGTTGCGCTGCCAGCAAATTTGCATTCGCCACGAATTTTCAATATGCTTCGCTATTATCATCTGCGTGCTGTTTACTTTTGGTTTTTAATAAATAAAAAATTAGTACAATAAATACGCAATGAGCCCAGCTGACCAACAGGCGGCAACCTTCGTGCTGCGACGACTTGACAAATTGTTTTGCAATGTGCGCGTCCATTGTGCCACATTCGTTGGAGCGGCCAAGTGCCAAAGTGCCGATGGCCATTGTGGACATACAAACAATTGAAATAGCAACAACAACAACAACAATAACCATAACACGTAAACGAAAACAGTCTTTACACGAAAACATCATCGGCTAATTCACATTTATTGGCCTTTTCGATTTGTCAGTTGTCGTCACTCACAGTTGGCGGCATTAAACAAAATATTGAATATCTTTTTATTTTATTGTTTTTGTTGTTGTTTGAAATGCCAACAGAACATGTTTATGTCTATTAAGAAAATGTTTAGTGAAGTTAAGTAGAAAAAAAAACTACGCTATTTGCATTTCCATGAATTGTCTTTGTTGTTGTCATATGTCCATCAAATATGTCTATGTATGCAAATATATACATATATATACGAAACTAGTGCACATATGTACATTTCTACATATGTACATATGTATAAGTACAATGACAAAACTACTTAGTTCCGACTGGTACTGCACTGGTTCACTGGTTGTCATCATTTATTGACATTTCAGTTGACAAATGACAGCGACACGTCCACCACTGTTGTGTATTTTGGGCATTTTTATGGCACAAGGCTGCATGTTGCGGATCAATAAACTGCCACTTTGGCCATCGATAAGATGAATGCGATTATTCTGCCGTTTCCTAGTTGTTGTTTTTTTTTTTTGCTTTCTTTTCCTTGATTTGCATTGACGACTGGCTGGCGATGTGCGAAAATAATTTGCGGCATTGCTGAGAGCAAAGCGACAAGCTGTGAAAACTGAAAATAAAACAACATGCAGCGACCGCTAACGCAATCCGACGTCCTCCATTCATTTTCATTAGTGCGTTGAATGAATTTCCTCAAATGTGCGTGACTGAGTGCTGCACGGAAGCTGGCGTTGTTGTGTTGTTGGTGTTGAGAAGGCAAAAGTGTGTGAAGGGTTGCGGCCGAGTTGAAAGTGTGTGTAAGTGAGACGTGCCGTTAGAGCTTCCAGAAAGAAGGGGAAATACTCAAACTTTCTCGTAGCAGAAGTTTATTTTAGACTGCGAAATGTTTACAGAAACCTGCGAATGTTTCTGTTGTTT
This sequence comes from Melieria omissa, assembly GCA_963971225.1. NCBI lineage: Eukaryota > Metazoa > Arthropoda > Insecta > Diptera > Ulidiidae > Melieria > Melieria omissa. Next base: position 25,231,869 of record OZ020269.1, on the reverse strand, counting down.
ACGACACTGCAAAACTATGAAGATTCATTTTTATAAATATGGAAAATTTAGTATAAAATTTGAGTAAAAATATAAAAATTGTAATTTTATAAATATGAAAAGTTGAGTAAAAATTTGAGCAAAAATATAAAAATGTAACATTTATTCTCTTTGGTTATCAAATCCCCTAGAGATTTAAAAAATGTGCTCCAATTCCAAGATATCCTAAGAAAATATGACTTAAAGGTGTTTACAAAAACCTATGAAGGTTTCTGTTGTTTACGATACCACAAAACTATGAAGATTCATTTTTATAAATATGGAAAACTTAGTAAAAAGTTGAGCTAAAATATAAAAATTTTAACATTTATTTTCTTGAATTAGCAAATCCTAAGAGTTTTTAATTAAAGTCGCATAAATCTTGCCAACAATTTTTACAAAAACCTGCGAATGTTTCCGTTGTTTACGACACCACAAAACTATGCAGATAAAGTTTTATAAATATGAAAAATGTAGTAAACATTTGAGCAAAAATATAAAAATTTTAATTTTATAAATATGAAAAGTTTAGTAAACATTTGAGCAAATTACTATAAATCTTACCGAAAACCAAAGAATATATAACATGAAAGTGAGCTTTTTAAATTTCATATTTGCTGTTAAACATTATGAAATGTCTTTCATTTTTCTATAAACAATACTGTCCTTATCTCTTACTGAGACTGAATATCTGGGAGTATTCTTCGATTTTCATTAGTCGAACCAAGCTATTGCCTCTGAATATCGGAGATATAGCCAGAGGTTCACATAGGATTTGATCCAGTCCAGTTTATCTGCTAGACTGGTGCCAATTATTGGTTCTGGTCCTTGATCCACAGTTAGCCAAGTTTACTGTCGTAAGGTCCTAAGTGGGAAGAATGGTCGGAAAATATCCAGGGGAGAAGGTAGTGTGGAACCAATAGTTGGATTTGACCCCATTTACGAAAGCTGAATACTCCGGATACGTTTTAAGGATATTACTGTCGATTATTGGTTCTGGTCCCAGATCCACATTCGTTAGCCTGAACACCAGAGTATACGCGTTCTCCAGGGCCTCAAGAGCAGTGTGACTGTCACTAAAGATTACTATACGTTTCCCGCGCCATTTCTTCTCGATTATGCATTCTGTTACCTTCAGAATGGTGAAGATCTTCGACTGGAAGACAATTGCCAGCCCTCCAAAAGAAAAGTAACAGTCGAAACTTTCATTAACCCTTTCGGGACGGAGTTTACTTTTAAAATCCAAAATACTCTCAGCAGAAATATTCTCATGTTGTGAAAGTTGGAGTTAGGAAATTATATTGGATGCTCACAAACTCTGAAATCATCCTTTTATGCGGAAACACTGAAATTGATAAAATATTTTGCGTGGGCCGTAAGATTTGAATAATTTTTATGAGGGGTATTAAAAATTTGCTGGGATGTATTATCACAGTAGTCCCGAAAGGGTTAAGGTGGCAACCAGCTCCTGTTCTTTTATAATTAGTGAGAGAAGTATTCTAAAAGTTGAACCCTTTCGACCCCAAAGTTGCCTGAGAGCAACTTCACCTTTGGGTTTAATTTAAGTAGGCACCAACAAATTGATTTTATAAGAAGTGAGTTCAAAACAAATTAAAAAAATGTTACTGTTATCCTCAAAATAATATCGAATAATTTGCAGCGACATCAGGGAAAGTTTGTGTTCTAATTGAAGTCTACGAATTGAGCGCATTTGATCAAAACCTTGTTTTTTAATAATGGTTAAATAAAATCAAAAACTGATAATTTTGTATTTTCCATAAATATTAAATATGTTTTCTGTCATTAAAAAATATTGATACAAAATATATTTAACCCATTTTAAGCTAAAATTGTTCAAAAGTAAACTAGCTCTAGAAGTTTATCAAAGAGGCGTGGCGACTTCAAATGTCATGTGCGCACTTTTTTGGCAAATTTGTAATGATTTAAATACCAAAAAGTAATATCAAGACACAGGGTAAAATTCGGGGTCGAAAGGATTAAGGTTGGCCAAATTTGGCGTTCAGTGAATCTGGCCTTCAGCTCATCTTAGGTTTGTTTCTTGCGTGTGGCTTCTATTAAAATGAAACTACAAATTAGAAGAGAGCTGTCAAGTTCGATCTTATCTGAATTGATCTGATCTGATCTACAGTTCCCTGGAATCTCTAAATATTCAGGCAACTCTATAGTTGAATTGAAGCTGCCTTGCTAGTCTCGCTATGAGATTTATTGCAGCGCAGAAACCTAAGAAAAAAGGGTAGTTTACGTTAACATATTTAAAAAAAAAGCTGTAGCTTCTCAACTAAGACTCTTTCCATCAAGGAAGAAGAAGTAGAAAATCCAAAAGTTGCTACGAACACACACGAGTTTTCATCAGAAATCATATGTAATGTTGATCATGGCAAATGACTTTCAAAGTTTGATGTTCAGTGGTTCTCAAAACCAAGTACACTCGCTTCTTTGTTCTTCAATTTGGAATAATGTTAAAGATGCATTGAAACACGAAACGCCCAACAACTTTCATTTCGCCCAAAAGTCAGCCAGTCAGTTCATTGACACACAACGCACAACGTGTTCGCTGACTGCACTCACACTTTCACTTTTCGCCGTTGCGAAAATGTGTGCGCAAAATTTTTCCATAGCTTTTCATATATATTCTTGTTGTTGTTGTTGGTGATATTTTTATGTTAATTTCAAATTGCATTGCGCGGCTGCAGCGCGCGTTTCAAAGCAATTTCGCATTTATTTTTAACAACTTGTGCGCTATTTTGAGCATTTTCGCTGTCGGCGCGCGTTCCGTGTTGCTGTTGTGACAAAATCACTGCACCGCGGCTGCACTGACGGTGTTGTTGTGCTGTTCTGTGTGCTTAATTTTAGTGCGTTGCCGACGATGACGCCAGCGCACTTACATACCAACTTACGTGCAGTGCAACGCGTACACGCAGCAAATTCGGCGAAGACCGAAAGTGAAAACGCAGCGAAGCGCAACGGTGCGCGCCCACGCGTCCGTTCAGTGTGCCAACTGCAGAAAATTGCACAAATATTCTTATGGTCGCCGAAAATAATTGCAAATAACTGCAAAGCACAACGCAGTGCAGCAAAATGAAAATGAAAATTGTTGATGTATGTAAAAAAATCTAAAAAAAATATTTGAAAATTTCAGTCTTTGGTGCTCGGCATGTCGCCACTGACACTAAAAGTGCATTCACTGTTGTTTTTGTTGTTGTTTTTGTTTTTGCTGATGATGTTAGTTTTATTGGGTGTTGCCGGAGCGGTTGATTTACTTCGCAGCGTGTGGCGAGTGCAACACTTGCCACATGCGTCGCCTAAGCGAGACAATTCTATTTTTTACCGCTTCTCAAATTTAGAACATTTATGAAAGCGGCCGAAGATTATTTGTTGGATTTTTTGTCGCTCTCTTTGTGGCAATTCGGTATTTTTGGCTTTTATGCATCGAGTGGGTGGACACTGGCCATTTCATTTATGAAATTATTTATAGTTTCTTCATATTTTTATTACTGCATTCCAGCCTCAATTTTGATGGCTTTTAAAAATCGATTATAGCTGCAGAAAGTCATTTGCAGAAAAGTATTAAAGTAGCTAAAGTAAGATTGTGCCAAGTGTCATTGAGAATGTTGACCTGTAGTTGTTGTTGTTGGATTTGTTGTTGTATAGAAGTTTGGTAAGTTGTTAACATGCCTTGAATCTACTGATCCAGAAGTGATCCTTGACATAAGGTTGTTGCACAAAGTTTTGTGTACTTTCACAGATGTTTATGGATTTCGATGAAAGACTTGGTGGGTCCATTTCGTATAGACAGAGGTTAGGTTAGGTGAGGTTATGGTGTCTCACATGCCAATAGTAGATATGCGGTATATGTATGTTATCTGTGACTGTGTTTTGTAGCATTTCTGAAAGAGAATAAATCTATCGAGAAGGTTTCTGACAGGTCGTGCAACGAACCAAACGTCCGATACACCTTGTGAAGCTGTTGATAGTCTGCTGTGGTTTTTCAGTCATATTAGGCTGGCTTGGGAAATTACTAGTTTGGCTATATTTTTAAAGATTTTTTAAGTAACCCGAATCATTATGAAATGATTAAGAATTTAACTCGTAAAGGATGAGATTATTTCATTTTAATGGAGAAAACCACAAGCAATTATTTTTGGTAACTTAAATGTGTGCCAGATGTAGATATTTGGGAGGGGTCTGCCATATTATCTCAACCCTTTCGACCCCAATATAATTTTTAGGTATTTACATCATGCAACATTTGCCGAAGAAGTTCTTACACGACATCTTAAGTCGCCACGCCTCTTTGTTAGAGTTCTAGAACAAGTTTACTTTTGAAAAATTTTAGCTTAAAACGGGTTAAATAGATTTTGTTCACTATTTTTTAATTACAGAAAAATAATTAAGTTATTATGGAAAAATACAAAATTATCACTTTTTGATTTTATTTAACCATTATTAAAGAAACATGGTTTTGGTCAAACGCGCCCAATTCGTAGACTTCAATTAGAACACAAACTTTTCCTGGTATCGCTGCAAATTATGGGAATTTTTTTTCGGGAATAACAGTTAAATATTTGTAGTTTGCTTTGAATTTACTTCCAAAAATATTAATTTGTTGGTGCCTTCTTAATTTAAACCCATCAATCAATCGTAGCTGTTGCTATAAGATGACAAATATGCGAAGTTGCTCTCAGGCAACTTTGGGGTCGAAAGGGTTAAGACACTAAAAATGTGACAGTAAAATTGTGACAAGTTAATGGGTAAGAGTGGAGTCCACTTAGGTCATCAAGGGCCATTTTTATACCACAAACAAGCGAACTTAAGTCCTCACTCATTGAATTAGTTTGAGCTTCTCACGAGCCTAGTAGACTGTGAAAAGTTCTATCGACTAGATTTGCTAAATTGTCGAAGAAGAATTCGCCAAATGAGTTTTCTTTCTTCTTGATAAGAACTTTCTTTTAGATAGAATGTACCTTGAATTTTCTTCCTCTTCCTTGTCCTCTTCCTACGACAAAAGTTCTTCAAAACATCAAACGTATTGCAAACAAATAAATATTCCACAAATTGATCCCACGATGCCTTCATGACATTTCCCTTCTTTCTGATAAGCAAACAATCTTTGATTTCTCAAAACATTCTACAGCAAATTAATGTCTAATTCAATAAGAAATTCAATCATGTTTGTTAAAAGTCTACAAACTTTCACCATCCTCGAACCAGACCCGCATTGTTTCAGTTCAGTGTTGACAGTGTTTCCATCAACGTGGCAACAAAAATTCAAAAGCACAAATTTTATAGGGCCACCAACTTTTCAACTAATTGAAAACTCACAGCAAAGTTTGCTGTTGCCATGTTCATCAAAATTGTTGTTGTTGTTTCAGAAAATTCAGCACCTATCCAAAAGACTGCGCCAAGCAACAACACTAAAAGTGCCAGTGATATTAAGCAAAATTCATGCAGATATTTTTCAAGTTAGTTTAGTTCGATGGGTGTTGAGTTGTGGGCCATTGAAAAGTTGCAATATGAAAGTCTACAAATTTTTGTTGGCCATTTTGTTGAGACTAAAATTTAGAATCTATACAAGTGTCGACAATGGACACCGCAGTGGCACTGAGTCATGTCACGCCGGGCAGATTGCATGAGTCAAGTGTTAATTTTTAGGAGCTCACTGCGAAACGGAACTTTGGTGTTGAGCAAAATTGATTTACCATGGAACAAATTATGCTCACAGGATGGGTCCCTTTTCTGATTTTCACTCATTTGCTTTGCGTGCGCCCAGTTAATTGCGAGCTGAGAAGCTGCGGTGTGTGGTGAGTTGTGTGTATTAATTTCCTCATTTATTTACAAAGCGTCGACTTTAATTCCGCCCATATGTCACATTGCACAAATAGCGGAAATTAAAGTTAAATTTAAAAAAATTAAAATTTCTTTATATGTGCATTGCTGTTTTTTATAGTAATGCAATTTTTTATTTATTAAGTGTTGGCTTATTGCGAATTACGAAAGAAAGAAAGAAAGTCACAGCGCGAATTGATTGCTTTAGCGTATTTTCGCAGATTTCCATGGCATTTGTATGAATTAATGTATTCTGCGATACATATTTACACACAAACAATGTGTGGAAATAAAAGAAGGCCATAAATTATCGCCTGCACGAGTATAAGAAAAATATTTTGTTAATTTTTTTTCGTCTTTGGTATTTCTCAATGATTTCAGTGTTTTATGGTTTAATTCATTCAAAGTAAAATTTTAATATTAAAAAAAATTTGTATTGTTAAAGCATTAAAAATAATTCTCAAAAATAAATCAATTAAAAATATCAATTAATCAATGAAATGTTAATGAATATTTACAAATATATAACTAGCAGCGACCGGCAAGTTTGCATGCAGAACTTTTATGATTCCATTGAAATAATTTTTAAACACTTTATTAGTTAATAATGTTTATTCACAAAAATTAAAATTTTACTTCGTCCGAAAAATATGCTTTAAATGTTTTCTAATTTAAAGTGCTTTCTCCAAGTTTGAAGTTATTGGTCAGGTTTCTTTTAACCCTTTGCAGACTCCGCCAGACTTTTATAAAAATACATGTATAATTATTTATCATTCCCTATCTCCTTCAATCATGTTTCCACTAAACAAAGTGTTAACCCATTGATGACCTTGTCAGAATAGAAACACATATCGAATTTTTTCCCGTTCGAAGTGGTTTTACTAAGTTGGAACTCAAAAAACCTATTGAAATATGCTTCTGTCTAACAAAAACCCATTGTTGACTTCCGCTAAATGTTTATTTTTAAAATAGTGAACAAAACGTTTGAATTATTTCTGATTTCAAATACTTTCATCAAGTTTGAAGTTGACCCGTCAGATTTTGATTTTCGGGAAATTTAAAGACACTTATTGAATTATTTCTCATTTGAAGTGGTTTTACTAAGTTTGAAGTCAGTAGGCCTAATAATTCATAAGTTTTCATAATCTCTCCATACAAAATTTTAATCTTTCATTGAGCTCATTAGGTTTTAATTACAAAAAAAATTTATTATTTTATTTTTTAAATTAATTTTTATTTCTAGTATTTTTAATGGTTTTAAAATTAAAGGGCCCAGTTAAATTTTGATTTAAAAAATAGTCCAAAATACTACCACTTGAAATAAAAAATAATTATTTTTGATTATTAAATCACGTTTCTTCAAACAACATCTTTACCCATGTTTCACCTTAACCCATTGCTGCCTAATGGTTAAAAATTTACCCTTGAAAATTGACTTTTAAAAAAAATCACAGAAAAGTTTTCTGGAGGTGGAAAATGTAGTATGGAAAAAAGCTACCATTGCTGCCTATTGGGTACAAAATACCCAATGAATATCTCAGCAACGTGCAGAGATAGAAAGCTGAAATTGTTGTTGTTTCTGATCATTTTGGGACAATTCCAGGTCGGAATTTTATCAAAATCGTATGGACGGAGCTGGTACCCGGCATATTTTACCACTTTAGACACCGAATTTTTATCTTAGCTTCTTTTTTTGTCCTAGGCTCTTTTTTATAGTTGAAATTTTATTTTTGTAGCTTCAGCAGTTTGAGCTGGGCGATGATTAATCAGTCAGTCCGAACAAAAAATTATATGTATCTGAATTAGCATTTCATTTTTTAACAACATTTAGCACTTTTGACTGAAAATAATATATTTAAAACTTTTTCGAAATCATTTAGGTACACAAAAATAGACACATTCTCTATGAACTTCTATGGAAACCATTTAATAAATCAATCATTTGTGGCTAATAAGGATTAGCTTCACTGAAAATTATATCTGCTGTGGTTAATTTTAAGTAAAAAAAAACTGTTCGAATATAATTTGCAATTCTTAAAACTCATAGTCGATGGCAGAGTGCCATGTCGTTTGCTCACGTTCTGAAAGAAATTATTACCACAAGTGAATATGTGTTGGCTTTCTAAAAATTTTTGTTTCTTAATATGTTTTTTGTACATTATTTTTTATATATTTAACAAAAATTTTGTATATATTATATATTTATTTTATTATTTTATATATATATTTTTTATATATTTAACAAAAAATTTTTTTTTTTATTTTGTTGTATATATTTTTTTATATTTTTCATGCAATTTTTATATATTTTTATTATTTTTTTGGTTTTCTTTTCAAATGATAAAATTTTTTTACTTTTTCAATAGTTTTTTATATTTTTCATATATTTTTTATATATTTTTATTATTTTTTGTTTGTTTTCTTTGCAAATGATAACATTTTTTTTAATTTTTTGAATTTTTTTTATATATTTTAATTATTTTTTTATAATTTTTTTGTTTTACTTTATAAATGGTAACATTTTTTTTTTAAATAATTTTTTGTAAATTATTACAATTTTATTTGTTCAACTTGTCAACTAATACACTTTTTTTAATAATTTGTTTTATGTTTTATTCCTTTTTTATTTATTAACTTTTTAATTGATAACATCTACGAGTACAGGAAAGTTTTCGAAATTAGTAAAAATTCAACAAAACATGTCATTCTGTTTTCAAAGTATTTTAGACTCATAACAGACTCATAACTCAAATAAAAATTTTTTTTCTATCAAAGCATTATTGCCATCTAATTATGATTTTCCATGGTTTAGAAGTCAAGTTGTACAACAAAAACTTATTACAGTAAAATTTAATTGTTTTTAAGGCAATACAGGAATGTTTATCAACATTCACGCCAATTGCCCAATGTTTATTTACATTTTAGTATATTTGTTGTTGCTGGTTGCCAAAAACGTGGCAAACATTTTGTCACATTTTGACAATCGATTAAATCCCCCTTTTGGCAGCTGTTGGCGGTGTTTGTGTGATTCATTGGTTTTCGGGTATTTCCTGGAAGCTGGCAGACAGAGCACCGACGATCGTGGGCTGCCAAGTTAGACCCAGAAACGATGTCAGCAGCCAAAAATAGCCGTAAAGTGTGCCCGTCTCGTTGGCAGTTTGACGTCATCAGTCAGCAGCAGCCACCGAGTGCCAAATGTTTATATTCTTTTTTTTTAAATTTTATGAGTTTTTCATTTTCACATCATTTTCAAAATAAGACACAGCCGCTTGTAGGTGACAAAATATACAACAACAACAAAAAAGAACACACCAACAGTGCCAATAGTAACACACACACAAACAACTTTCGATGGCCACTGTGAACTGCAAAGCAATTTGGTCGCCGATCGGTGTGCTGCGGTTATGGTTTTTTGATGGCAAAACGCCCACGTCCACTTGTTACGTTAGCCACTTCATGTGGGCCATATCAACAGCAGCAACAACAACAACAACAATCACTTAAATGAATAAATTAAAAGCGGCAATCAGCAAGGTGACAGTCAGCATTCTGCCAAACTAGAGTCGCACTGTCCGCCCCCCCCTCCTTTCGTGTTTGCGCCTCGATTGCGTTTAATTAATGAGAAAATTTATGTGCCATGAAATCGCAAAATGCGCTGCAGCCTGCTCCAGTTCTGGGCCACGCCTTATGCATTACAACAAAAAAATCGTTTATCTTACTCGAAAATGCGCGTTCACAATGTTTACAAACACATGAAAGTGTCAGCCTGGATTAAGTGTGAAATGCAAATGGATCTGTCGGGGTCGACTTCAGGGACCAGAGGGTGGAGGTGCTGGAGAGTTGCTGGAAGACATGCACAATTTTATGCGTTTCATATGTCAGACAATTAAAGTGGAGAACGTTGAAGTGTCAAATGTGTGAAGCGAGCATTTTGGGGACTTTCAAGTTGCCGCATAATTTATGATGGATCCATTTTGCTTTCAAGTATTTTGTGGTTGGACAATATTTTGTGGAAAAACTGTCAAAGCGTTTCTAATTCTAGCGTCTATTTTTGTGGAAGGTGCGGTATTTGCGCCACTTTTCAAATCCATCATTAGCCGTAGTGGTAATTAAAGACGAAAATTTGTTTGTGGTGAAGAGAAGTGACAGGTGAAAAAACCATGCAGACAAGTGGGTTAAGGTTTTAGCAACAATTTGGAACAATTAGACGCATTGCTATATTTTACGGTTGACAATTTGTTGCTTTGTCAAAAAAAATTGGAACCAGCCAAAAATTACTTACTCATTGTTTCGTTAGAAACTTAACAGAAACCACTTAGTTTTTTTTTGATAGGAAAACATTTGTTGGCTAATTTATTTGTGTTTCTTTGAGCGTGGCGGTAATTTTGCAGCTTAAGTGACCTTAGGTATAGTTTTGGGAAGCTGGAAGATGGACTTCCATCTTGTCACTTGACAGCTCTAAGAAAAGAGCACACTTGGGTCTGTGAGGCTCATTTTGGTACATTTGTGAAACTGATTAGGGATCCCAATTTCGGAATTTCGGGATGCCGGAACAGTATAAGTTCAATGATTTGATCGATTTGCATTTCTCTTAACAGAAAGAAAGGAAGACTGCAAGTTTTCATACCTGCAAAGACAAAGACTACATATTATATCCGATGATATCTGGAAAACTACACATTTGATTTAACTAATTGTAATTGTAGAACTAATTGTAGAACCCGATAAAAAAATCGAATGACTTTGGAACCAACTGGAACCAAACCAGCTAGAAACAAAACTGAACCGCAAGATTTCCATACCAACAAAGACTGTATCCGCTGATATCTCGAAAAGTACATATCGGATTTGGTTAATTCTTTATAGATTAAAAAAATATAAATTTTTTCACAATAAAAAACATGAAAATTACGAAAGCAAAAGTTTATGGAAATACTAAAGAAAATACAGATATTTCAAAATGAGAAACCCTAAAAGCGACCGCAATGGTTTTTCCAGTCTTAATGCTAATTTTTACTTTCTCTCTAGGGTTTATGTCTTTCTACTGTTAACATAACGGTCACTCAGTCCCTTGTGTCCTATGATGTAAGATAAATATTAAAATTTCCTACTGAACTTCAAAATTTGCTTTGAAGCCTACAAACCTACTTCTTCTTCCACAGAATTCCTCCATTGAGTGCTGCTGATTGCCAATGCGCGACTATTTGCGTTCTTTTCCTATTCTATGCAAAGTTTCTACATATTTTAAAATTTCCTATGTCGCCAAATATTTCATTTTAGAAAACTTTTCATATTATCTGCTGACTTAATACGTAGTCAACTTTTCGCTCGGTTGTGCACATTCATCAACTCCCTCTTAGTAAATATCTGTTTAACATATTCAACGCCATATGCCGATACAGTATTTCACATATACAACCTTCAATAATCTTTTCACTGTCTTTACTTTGCTCTTCTCTCTCTCCCTCGCTCTCACTGAAAGTACACGCCCACAATTGCTTGGCCATTTATTACATTAGCCATAGAGTTTAGTAAATTTGCCATAGCCATAGAGTTTAGTTTATGAAATTAACATAATTTCGCTTAAATTGACATTTGTTGCTTGGTGGGCGTTGAATGGTTTAGTGGTTGTCATCTGTGGCAACTCACACATACAACGCAAGTTAATGACACGTGATGTGTTTGCCTACTGGGCGTTTCCACATCTGGCCAAAAACAGTGACTATTTGGTAGCAGAAATGGCCAAGAAATACATGGAGAGAATTATTTATATTATGTGAATTATATAAGGGGTGTTCACAGTGAGCTCGATTCTTTGTTAGTTCGGTACTCGTTAGCTTTGTTTTCGTTTGATTCTTTTACAAAAACAAATAACACATACAAAACTATTAAGTACCGAACTAACAACGTAACGAGTTTGGTGTGAACACCCCTATTATTTTATTGTTGGTTCGCTTAATTCTTGTTTTGTAGAGGGAACCAACGAACTTATGCATTGATTTCATTGATTTCAAAAAGGTTTTGAGCATTCAGGAGCGCCATCTTCACTTTTAAACAATTTTTAACTCAGTTTTTCAAACAGTTAATTTCTGCAGTGTACAAAAGTATTCGAAAAAAAATATTTAAGAGATATTGATAATATTCGAAAAACTCCAATTTCAAGCCAGTTTGCTAAAGCTTTAGCACGAATTTGAAATCATTATTTCAAATACTTGTTTTCAAAAAATTTAAAAAATAAGAAGTATTGAAAATATTCGAATAAAATTCCGTTTTCGTTTCCGTTTGTTGAGGTTTTAGCCGACTATTTCAAATAGTAACAAAAATATTCGAAAATAATATTGAAAATATTCGACCGTTCCATTCCGTTTTTAAGCCATTTTTAAACAGCAGCATGTTGAGGCTTTAGAAAAAAATTGAAAATAAAAATTGAAAAAAGCTTCATTTGAAAGTGAAAGATGGTTGAAAACGTTGTGGCGAGCCCACAAAATGAAATGAGAATTCCCAATTGGAACTCCACTATTTCACTCCACTATTTCAAACACTAACTTCTTGCAATGTACAAATATATTCGAAAAAATAAACAAGATATATTAAAAATACTCGAATAAAATTCATACGTTTTCATTTCCCTTTCTTAAGATTTCAGCATAAATTTGAACTCACTGTTTTAAACACTAACTTCTTGTAGTGTACAAAAATATTCGAAAAAATATATTGAAAATATTCGAAAAAAATCCGTTTTCCAGACAGTTTTGAACAGCAGCGTATTCGAGCGTTAGATGTACAAAAATATTAATAAAAATATTTTAAAAAATATTTAAAATATTCGAAAAAGTTTCGTTTTTATTTCCCTTTGTTCAGGCTTTAGAATTAATTTGAGCTCACTATTTTATACACTTATTTATTGCAGTGTACAAAAAAACTCAAAAACATATTTAAGAAATATTGAAAATATTCTTAAAACAAAATGTTTCATTTGAAACTGAAAGATAGTTGCAAACGTTGTGGCGAGCCCACAAAATGAAACAAAAATTCTCAATTGAAACTCCACTTTTTCAAGCACAACTTTTTGCAGTGCACAAATATATTCGAAAAAATATATTGAAAAAATGAAAAAAAAATTTCGTTTTCAACCTATTTTTGAACAGCAGCGTCTTCAGACTTAAGAATAAATTTCAACTCACTATTTGAAACACCGACTTCTTGCAGTGTACAAAAATATTCGATAAAATATATAAGAAATATTGAAAATATTCTACTAAAAAATGCTTCCTTTGAAAGTGAAACGTTGTTGCCAACGTGATGGCGAGCCCACAAAATTCCATAAAAAGTCCAATAAAAAAATGTCCAATATTTATAAACAAACAAAAGCTAAAGACGGTTGAATGTTTTTCTTTGTTGTGCATTGCCTTTTTTCAGTTGGTATATTTTTTTTTTTATTGCTTATGAATAATTATTTCATTCCATCATTTTATATGTTGAACTGTGGCTATTTTTAGATGAAATTTTCAAGTAATTTCATAATATTCAACAGAAATCAAAACAACAATGCCAACAAATACTGTGAATGGCCAAGAAATGGCAAACTTGTCAAATTTTGAAATATTTATGGGAAAAATGCTGATCACACACACACACTTATGTTGAACACAGGGAGGCATAAATTTGTTTGTTTGTTGCATTTCCGCGGAATTAAATTTCGTTGGAATTAATTAATTGAATTAAATGTGCGCGTAATTCAATGACACACCGTCGCAACAATGCACAGCACACGCGACACTTTCAAAAGGCAGCGCGGTGCGAGCATTTCCGCCTGGCCGGCCCCTTCGCAACGAGTGCAATGTACCGTTGCAGCTTCCGCACAGCGCAGCTCAAGGACTGTCGCCGTGCGCCGCGGTCCATTGGCATCGGTCAGTGGACCGGACGACCAGTCAGACAGTCAGACGAGTGTTGGCAGCGAAGCATTGCTGGGCTGGGCGCCGCTGATTTGTGTGTTGCCGTTTGCGTTTTTAAATTGTGACACAGAAATTGTACCGACGCCGCCACTGTGGCTCGCCCGCGGTTTGTGTGTGTGTGTGTTTCACAGCTCTTCTCACTTCTCTGTCTGTTGGCCGCTGGAGTACAACATGTCTCGCGCCTGTCAACGAACACATTTTCTGCCAGCGGCCGAAATGGTAAAACAGCGCTCAACATGACATTTACATGTGCCCAACCTTTCAGTCCACGCCCTCCTCGCGGCCCAACCAGCGTCAGCCACTCGCTGGCCGTTGCCGCCGCCGCAAACTGGAGCAACCGTTGCTGCCTGCACAGTCACGCAGTGCGGCGTTAATTGATTTGTGGTCCGTTGCGCTGCAGGCGATCGTCGTTGTGTCCATTTGTGCGACATGCCGCACCGTTTTTAATGCCTTCAATTGTTGTGGCAATGTGAGCAGCGTACCAAAGTCGACACAGAATATCATTAAGAAAAATTAAGTTTATTTTTTTGGAATATTTTCTTTTGATGCTGCTTCTAGCTTTTAGCATTTTCCGCCTGAGTGGTCACACGTTTTAATGTGCAAATTAATAATAAAAATAGCAACGACCAACGTTGATGTTATTGTGTCGCCATTGTTGCGTTAATGTGGCACTGCGCATTGCCGCTTTGGTTGTCGATTGTGTTTCTTGTTGCTGCTGTCATTGTTGCTGCGGTGCTGTCAATTGTGAATTCAGCGCAAGTCAATATTTGCGTTGGAAATTACTTCCGTGAAATTGGAGAAATTATGAAGACAACAAACGGTCGCACGCGCGCGCACACACACACGCACACGTAATCGGCAATTCATATCTGTGTGCTTGCACTGACGTGAAGCAGTGCTGTTAATTCAAATGTTGATTGTTGTGCTGTGACGTGTGCTGTGATGGTGTGCTGCATGCCAGTCAAACTGAAGTCGGAGGCACGTCGCTGTTTGGTTTGCACAGCTTTTATATTGTTGCGAAATCTACAAAATGTTGAGGTAATTTAATTAGTTCCGCTGGCCAACACAAGCGTAGCTCGTATCGCTGAAATTTCTGAAATTTCTTAACACAGTATGCTATATGGTTCGAAATTTACAAAATGTTGAGGTAAATTAGTTCCGCTGGCCAACAGAAGCGTAGTTCGTATCGGTGGATTGTGCCAAAATAAAAAAAAACACTGAAATTTCTTAACACAGTATGCTATATCGTTCGAAATTTACAAAATCTTGCTTAAATTAGTTCTACTGGTCAACACAGGCGTAGTTCGTATCGCTGGATTGTATCAAAATAAAAAACTTTGAAATTTCTTAACATAGTGTGCTAATTAAATCTTGGGGTAAATTGGAAATTAACTAAATCTTGAGGTAAATTTTTTCCACTGGCCAACACAAGCGTAGTTCCTATCGCTGGATTGTGCCAATATTAAAAAACACTGATATTTCTTAACACAGTATGCTATATGGTTCGAACTTTACAAAATGTAGAGGTAAATTAGTTCCGCTGGCCAACACAAGCGTGGTTCGCTGGATTGTGCCAAAACAAAACACATTCGAATTTTTCAACGCAGTATTTAAAATTTTCTATAGCCACTTCATTGATTCACTAGTTACTTTACTTTCATTTCAATTTTCGTAAAAACCAACTTTTTGGTCGAAACCGAACTGTCTCCCTGCGCTGTACTCAGCTGCCTTTTACAACTGTTCGCTTCGAGCGCAACTTTTTGAACATTCCAGTGTTACCTTGAATTGTCTCTGCGATAATTCTGCGTAAAATTACTATAGCCCCTAAAAGTAGGCAATGCTGCTGTTGCCAACTAATACCAGTTTCATCAAGTTTGAAGTCTATGACCCAATTAATTCATATTTTTTCACGGTTTCCGCACATAAACTCTTAACCCGTCGTTGATCCAAAAAAATAAAAAACACGTATCGAATTATTTCTCTTTGAAGTCAAAAGTCGTAAGAAAATCATATTTCTTTAGACAAACTTTTAATCTTTAGTTCTTCCTTTAAGTTTTGATTTTCAAAAAAATTAGAATCACGCGTTGAATTAATTTTGATTTCAAGTGTTTCCACCAACCTGGAAGTCAATAGGCCAACCGGTAAAGGTTTTTTTTGTAGTCTTTCCCTATGAAAATCTTAACTCTTGGTTCACCCACTTAAATTTTGATTTTCGAAAAATTTTAAAAATATCTGTCGAATTATTTTCGATTTGAAGTATTTTCACCAAGTTTCTTCATACAACACCTTAACCCATGTTTTGCCCTTTTAGCGGAGGTTAATTCTTCACTTAACATACAGATTTAGCGGTTTGGGCTGGGCGATGATGAATCAGTCAGTCAGTCAGGAAAAACAAGTTTGCATATGTATAGAGATTTAAAATTAAAAAAAATGTGTAATTTTTTTAAATATTCTTGGAGAAATTTCAAATTTTCTGGGAAAACCATTTAGGGGGTTAGATTAGGTTAGGTTAAAGCAGCTTGTTGTTGCCGAAAGACACACTTAGTTCTATTGTGATATCACAAGGAAAGAATGGTCTGTCTTACTGCAAGTCGGAGAGCCTACAAAAGTCAATTTGATTTGTGCATAAACCCTAGAAGGACGCTAATGTTGACTGATCTAAAGTAATACAAGAGAGGTCAATGAAGGCAAAGCCTAGAGAGTTTTCCATCTTCGTCTAGAGAGAGTCGGACAGTGGCAGAAAAGGTGACTTATAGTCTCTTTCTTCTCTCTCTTCCTAGAAATTGTTTGAACGATAAAAGTATGTAAATCTTTACTATGAATCGAATTATCCATTATTTTTACTAGCATTCAATAGAAATTTTTCTAAATTGGTTTTCCATTAGCAATTTCTTTAAAAAAGATGAAATTGTTCATTGAAAAAAATAAGAAAATAATTCATGCATTTGATGGTTGAAGGGTTCTTTTGGTTACTAATCGCTCAAAACAGTTTGAAGGTCTGGCAATCAGCAGTCAAAGCATTAAGATTGGGGGAAAAAACAGTACAAATGGATGGATTAGAACAAAAAACTGCTTTTTAACTGCTGAAGTCAACACTTAGCTAATGTTTCTAAAATCCTTAAATTAGGAGGATTTCAAAGCAATAAACAGCACCTGCAGGAATACACAGAATTCAAAGAATTACGTTTCCAAGAATTAGAGCTATTTAGTGCACACACCCACACCCACACATTGCAGCTCTCGACAAATCACAAACTAAGAAGTAATTAAAAAAATCACATGCGGAAGAAATTCTAATCAAGCAACTGAAACTTTTCGTCGCAAGCGTGTGGAATTTTTAATGCATTCGATAAGTCGCACAAGTTCGGCGGCTGCTTCTCACGTCCGCTTCTTTCTCTCATTAACGCAGCGCATAGGTATGTCACGTGTCGCAACCGACTCTTTCACCCCTTTAACGAGCGATTGCGATTCATTTGTGGGTTTGCATTTTTATTCAATTAACAACTCTGTTGGTTTGTAGAATAGTTTGGCATTTGAAGAGCGTCGTCTGCATTTGGTTAGTTTTGGCCAAAAACAAATGTTCAAATGTCAATTTTTGGCTAACAAGAACATTAAATGAATGCAAACAAACATGTCATGGGTCGCACATTTGTATGTTTATAGGGGTATTTATTTATTTATTTGTGTGTGTGTGTGTGTCTGGTTCTGCAAGATATATTAAATCATTTTTGACATTTTTTGAATTATGTTCAACATGTTCAATTTCATGTTTGTCTTCACAAACGTACAAATGTGTAAAGATGTAAATTTGTATTTCAATTTGTCAAGAACACAAATTGATAGTTTTTGATCTCAATACAACCTAACGGAGAAGAGCAATACAACTAAAAGAAATTTATAAAGCGATTTATAATAAATGACAATACAATTATAAATACTGCGATCGAAAAGAAAGTGTGTTGTTTTTAATTATTGCTTATTTATTGTTTGTTTGAAAAGCTTGAAAGGTTTTAATCTGGGCCTGGCAGTTTAGAGACCCATATTTAATCATTGTATAAATTTTGTTATACTTTATAGGAGGAGGTCTTTAGAAAGAGAGGCTCGTGTATTCGAAATCTGGGCTCTGGGTTTCTTCTCAAAAAATTGCATTAAAGCTCAGAAAATGTTTCAGGAACACCAACCAAGAACATGTCAAAGCTTTCAAGTAGTCACTTATGATATTTTACTATCCGATGTTTGAACTTTTTGATGCTGTTTGAGTTGGGTTTCAAACAAATCATCTCTTAGTCACTTATGATACTTCACTCTAAGATGTTTGACATTTTTGAAACTGTCTGAGTTGGGTGTCGAACCAATGATCTCTTAGTCATTTATGATTATTTACTCTGAAATGTTTGAAATTTTTGATTCTGTCTGAGTTGGATTTCGATTCAACGATCTCATAGTCATTTATGATTATTATTCTGAAATGTTTGAAATTTTCGATTCTGTCAGAGTTGGGTTTCGAACCAATGACATCATAATCATTTATGATTATTTACTCCCAAATGTTTGAAATTTTTAATGCTGAGTTGGGTTTTGAACCAACGATCTCATAGTCATTTATGATTATTTACTCTGAAATGTTTGAAATTTTTGATTCTGTCTGAGTTGGGTTTCGAACCAATGATATCTTAGTCATTTATGATTATTTACTCTGAAATAATTGAGGTTTTCGATTCTGTTTGATTTGGGTCTTGAACCAATGATCTCATCATCATTTAAGATTATTTACTCTTAGATGTTTGAATTTTTAATGCTGAGTTGAGTTTTGAAACAACGATCTCTTAGTCATTTATGATTATTATTCTGAAATGTTTGAAATTTTCGATTCTGTCAGAGTTGGGTTTCGAACCAATGACCTCATAATCATTTATGATTATTTACTCTTAGATGTTTGAATTTTTAATGCTAAGTTGGGTTTTGAAACAACGATCTCTTAGTCATTAATGATAATTTACTCTGAAATAATTGAAGTTTTTGATTCTGTCTGATTCGGATTTCGAACCAATGACATCATAATCATTTATGATTATTTACTCTCAAATGTTTGAAATTTTTAATGATGAGTTGGGTTTCGAACCAACGATCTCATAGTTATTTACGATTATTTACTCTGAAATAATTGAAGTTTTCGATTCTGTCTGAGTTGGATTTCAAACCTACAATTTCATAGTCATTTACGATAATTTACTCTCAGATATTTGAAATATTTGATGCTGTCTAAGGTGGGTTTCGAATTAACGATCTTATTGTCATTTATGATTAGTTACTCTGAATTTTTTGAAATTTTCGATTCTGTCTGAGCAGGGTTTCTAACCTATGATCTCATAGTCAGTTATTATTTACTTTCAGATGTGTGACATTTTTAATGCTGTTTTAGTTTCAAACCAATGATCCTTTAAATTGTAGTACAATGCTATTCAACTATTCAACCATTGCAGCCGCTTGTGCCCTAAGAATATTAAAAATGCATTCAGATAACTCAGGTTTCATCAATAATGTAATTTATTAAAATTTTCTTTTACATGTTTGAAATTTTCAATGTGGCTTGAGTCAATACTCCAACCAAAAATCATTTAAATTGTATTCCCATGCACCAACAATTGAGCCGCAATAACCGCATTTGCAGTTAGAATGACTCAAATAGCTCAGATTTTATCCAACCAACGTTAGAATTGTTAAAATCAGTCAAGTTTTGTTCGAAATTTGATCGCAATTAGGACTTTTGACTGCTCGTAAGTTGGACTTTTACCTTTCTCTACTTTCTTATCTGGCAGCTAAAAATATTTACTAAAATTTAATTGCAATAAAGCAAAACGCTATTCGTTTGTTGGAGCTCTATGCCAACTGAGAATTGTTTTGTAAATGTAATAAAATCTCTGCCTGCATGACGAAAACATTTTGCGGCTGGCAATGCACGCAGGAGACTGTCGAGCTGCACAGTTGACTGCGTGTGCCATGTGGTGGTGGTTGTCTACGTTTGCTGTTGCAATCAGTCTGCATGACGACGTGCCACCACATCGTCGTGTCGAGGGGAACCGCAACTTTTCTTTAATTACATGTTACGTATACGCTTCCAGTGCCCAAAAAATAATGCCAAGGACGTGTGCAGCAACAGCATCAGTGGCAGCGACAGCAATTATTCAAGCAGTCATAGCGACTGTTGCTTTTGACACAAATACTGCAACAACAACAATCAACGAAATTTATCTCTTCAGTCGTTGAAATTTCCAAACTTACCTCCGACAAATTTCATGCTCAACTCAATTTTATGTTTTGTTTATGCGATTTTTGGTGTCACCTAAATTTTGTTGTTGTTGTGTTTTTCGCAATAAAACGACTTTTCTGAATTTATTGCTGTTGCCAATTATTTGTGTTGTTGTTGTACGTATTAAAATTGTTGTAAAAATGTTTACTTACTTGCATAGCTTGAGCGATTCGTTCATTGGAGGAACTCAGCAGGTGGCGGCGTAATGCAGTGACAGCCGTGACGATGAGCGTAGCCAAAGTTGGTTTATTGCTTTGGCGTTGACATTGAGTGATGGTGCTGTGTTGTCTCGTAGTGTTGTTGTTGTACAAAATTACAACTTTCTCATTTGTTTTTGCATTGGTTTTTTATTGGGGATTGCGCGCAGGTGTTTTAATTACTTTGCTCTAATTTAAAATTTGCTGCCAAGGTTGTGCACGCTACATGCGGCATATTTGTGGCGGTGGAATGGGCTGAAGCTACAACTAGACTGAGGAAATATTAATAAATTTAAACTAGAAATTAGTACTTGTTGCATTCTTTCAAATTTCTTAGAACGTTTTTTGATGCCACTCACTGCTGCCTGTAGCATGCATAGGATTTCAATTAACAACACAACTTCAACTAGTCAATTGCTCATTTAGTTTAGCATTCAAATTACAAATTCCAAATTTCTCGTGTTTACACTTACAGCTTTGGCCGCACACCCACACACACTCACTGCATACCATTTTGCCAGTCACAGCGGCTTTTGTATTATTTGCTTGGCGACCCTTTTTGTTTTATTTTCATACACATTTAAATTTATTCACTAAAATTCAAACCAAAAAATTCAAAACAAATATTGAAAAGACGAAGAAATTTTGTAATAACCGCTCGTGCATCACACGCAGCGCTGCTCACATTGTTCTTATTTATTTTGACAGCCGATTTCCACGAACTGCATGGAGAAGATTTGTGGTGTTGCCGTCGCAGTTGATGAAACTGTCGAATTCGGAGAAAAGGCCTGGGGCGTTGCTGTTTTAATTCAGTGAATTTCTTAAAACTTCGATGGCTTTCAAAGCTTTATTTGCTACTTTACCGAGAACGTTGAGTTTTGTTGACAGATTTTGGCTGCTCAGTTATGGAGCATTGTATCGTTTTGGCCGAGTGTTGTCTTAGTTCAATTAGTTGCGTCATTTTGTGCCCAAATAAATATTTACAGTTGCTTTGACATTTATTTGAAGAGATTTGTGTGTGGTTCTGCCTTTGGCAGCCAGCAGCCAGCAGCCAAATTAATGATAAAGTGCCACTTGAAAGCGATAATGAATTCAGATTGTTGCAATTAAGGATGGCACAGTGGTTGAAGTTAATCAAATATGGGTGTCAAATATAAAGTGTGGTAAAAAGAAAATTTTCCAATAGATGGTTTACGTTATGTGTATCTATCGTTGCGTTAGTGCAATTGGGATACGCCAGATGGCGTTGGACTGAAGGAGCCAAGCACTGACAATGTAGTCACACTTCTGTGGGAACCTGGGCAGTCCGATGTCGAGAGCAATGAAGAGGCGGATGAGCTCGCTAGAGCTGGGCGTTTACGTTTCGTAGGACCTAAACCAGCGATTGGCTGCGGCTTAACTGAGCACAAGGCTACACTTGGTAGCACATTAGCGCTCAAGCACTTCGACTGTTTCTCACAACCCGTAGGCAGTCAAACATGTTTATTTATTTGTCCATGCCCAACAGATTGCGCTTCCCGCTGGACTTGACTAAGAGTGACTTGAGAACTATCATAGGGCACGTCACAAGGTTTATTCCTTTTAACGAGTACCTCACCAGGGTCGGGTTCAAAAACTCAGCTTTATGCGAAATGTGCCTTGAAGACCACGAAACTTCATATGTGAGTGCCCAGCTTTTAGGCGGTTTAGGCACATGTACCTCGGCAGCACGATCCTTCGCGAGAATGAACAGAGGAACATCAAATTGTCGAACGTGCTCAGCTTTGCGAAAGCAACGTTCCAACTAATTGAGATCCAAAGCTTATGGGAGCCTTCTAGTCACTGGACTGGTCACTTGTCATGTGACCAGCTTACTGCATGGGCACAGTTCATAGAAATAGTCCCCTTCCGTCTTGGTGATGAAGGTCGTCCACTGAAGTGGGCCTATTACACCGTGCAAGAGTATTTTTCACACCGGGAAAAATCCATATGTGCGTGAAACTAAAGACCAAGAAAATTTTGTAAAAATACAGGCAGATATAAAGGATTAAAATATTCAAAGGACCTTTTTCATATCCGTTTTTTACAAATGGATAAAAAATAAATTTTATTTAAATTCCTTAGCCTTTCCTCTTTCATTTGATATACTTTAATATTTTTAATTTTTTTATCCCATTCAAAAATGTTGAAGTACTTTTAAAGGACAAAGGATGTAGAAATGAAAAACTGAGCACGCAGTATTACTATGTTTGGTCTCTAGTTTAACACCCATATGCATTTTTCCCGGTGCCATCCAGGGCAGACTTTTGCCTACGTGTCCGCGTTTCTGGACACTTCCTTTACTCTAATAATGATAATGATAATTGCGTTAGAAAGATACGATTTCGTACTAAAAAAACTTTTCAGACAGAGTTGTGATTGCTTGACTCAGTTTGGTTTGAGCTCGTGTCCAAGATAGACGCCAGCAAAGAGAAAACACTTCATATTGTATGTAGAGTTTTTCATTGATAAACTCAAAAACTAGGAAAGCCAGGTGGCTGAAAATTTGAATAGTGTTGATGGTTTTGACCAGTGGCGCACACAGGGTTTCATTCGGGTGGGTTTCGTACTTATATCATTTGAAAGCGTATTTGCCACCCAAAACGTTTGAAAGATACATTTTTTTGGGAGAGATTTGAACCCCCAAAACCCTCTTTACATGCGCTACTAGTTCTCACACTATAACAGTCAATTATGCGGAGTTTTGATTTGGTCGATTTCGTTTGCAATAAAGGCATCCTGGGCTTAAGGTTCCTGCCAGACTTGGCTTACGCGGCAATAGTTGAAATTTCAGATCTACTCTTCTTCATCAAGAGGTCGAACTGGTTTGCCCCGGACTGAGAGCCATTGGGTAGCTCCAGACCTTCTACGAAGGGATTCACAATGGGCCATTTTGGCGTCCGAGTGGAAGTGGGGCCTCTGGGTCGCACACACCTTTCCCTACCTAAGCTAACCTAATCTAACCTAAAGTATCACACTCTGGAAGGTCAATTGTCGAAAATGTCAAGAAAGTTATGGAAATCATTGGGTTCGACCAACATATAGGCACTGTTTGGATTGTCCGGGAGCTAAACATTTAAAAAAATGCCATTTGAAACCACTTAAAAAAAGCTGGATAGAAATAAGGCTCGTTGTGTGGCTGCCACACAAGTTAAAACCTAGTGGACCAAATTTTCGTCCGCAAATCACTGCTGAATCACAATATGGACCCCTTTTTAGAAGCGGATGGCGATTGCTGATGAAAATTGGATCATATATGACAATAACAGGTGAAATCAGTCATGCTGGAATTGCAGTGAGTAGCCGAAAAAAGTGGTCAAGACAGGATTGAGGTCCAGAAAGGTATTGCTAAGTATTTGGTGCAATTGGCTGGGAATCATATTCTTTGAGTTTCCCTTCTACAACCAAACTCTTCATTTGGAACTCCACTGACAACAATTGGATCATCTAATCGAAGCAATTGCCCAGAAGTGGCCAACTTTGGCCCATGGGAGAAAAAGTGTGTCCAATCAGGACAACAACCGGCCACATACATCGATAATGATTCGTCAGAAGCTCCAAAAGTTTGATTGGCAGATTCTAAAATATCAATTTTATAGTCCGAACTAAGGCACCAAAATGACTACAACTTCTTCCAGCTTATGGTGAATAAATTTTACTAGAGAAAAATGTATCTCCAGTAAACCTTGTGATGGCTACAAATTAGTTTGTTGACGGTTACAAAGAAATTAAATGTTTAACATAATGAGATAAACTTCGTTATTCGTAAACATAAAAAGCCACTCAGTGCACTGCAGCGGCATCAAACTGCATTATGGAAAAACAACAACGAGAACCATAACCAATGAGTACATTATGCAATTATTTCAAGTTAAATGAAGGACAAAAGACCGCATATTGGCCAACAAATAACGTTGGCAATACTGACCGTGGCAACAGTGAATGCTGCCACTGTAGCCAATTTTGCTTTTGTTTACATTAACCACAACGAAAACCAACGCGGCAACATGTATTTTATGCAAAGGCACATCATGAGTTTACTCGGTTGCAAGGTTGTTTTTTCGCTGCAAACTTGAATGTAATTAATTTTCGATTTCAGCAGCGAATGTTGTCTGGCGCCATCAACAACAACAAAAACAATTGCAATCAATGGTGCAACGCGGAAAATGCAAAATTGACAGACGACTGATAAAAATGTTGGGGCGTTGCCTTTGTTGGCCATGTACGCGCATGCAACAACAGCAACGCCATAGTTAACTTTGTGTGCGTGTGTGTGTGTGTGCGTGCAACAGCATTGCAGCAAGCAAAGGTAATCGGCAACTTTTTTCCCATTGACCTCGGCTCGCTGTGCATTGTTTTACCTGGTTTAATAGAGTTGAGTGTTGTTGTTGTTGTGTTTTTTACATATATTTTTTGTTGTTATTATCATCGAGGCATGAGTCTGGAAAAAGCCTGCACCAAAGAATTTCTTACAATGCGGCCAGATGTGAAATTTAATTTCGGGCTTCGAGTTGTTTGTTGTTGTCGTAATGAACTTTTCCAACGCAGCGATGTTTTTCGTTTGTTTGCTGTGTTGTGTCGGTGAAAAATTGCATGCAATTAAATTCTGCACTCTTTCTTGTGGCAGTTAATGGTGCCACACAATTTTTGGCTGCATTATTCTTCACCTTTTCTTTGCTGCCAAACAGTGAAGCGTTGAAAGTAAAACGCTGCGCCCAAGCAGTCGTCTGGCACTTTGTGATGTAAAACAACAAAACGCGCGCTGATTGTTTGCTTTGAGTCGTGTGGTCGATTTTTGGTTTCATAGCAAGAAATTTTCAATGAAAAGCACTAATGAGGTTTTGGATAAAAGCTTTAAAAAAATTTTATTAATAATTGTAAATAAAGGAACTGTAAACAGCTGCATGACAGTTGAAATTTCAGCAGCGAATTCTGTTATTCAGAGTTTTTTGTTGTTGTCAATATGAAGCCACTATAGATTTGTCATGCAGAAATGACCATATTTGGTGAAATATAAAATTAATAAAATTAAAAAAAGTATGAAATGACATATTTTGATTTGACTGGTTCATAACTTAGTCGAATCCTTCGTCCTTCGATAAGCTTCCTTCCCTTCTCTCCCCTACAATCAGTTGTGAGGAGCATCTCGCAACATATTTTCATATCGAGTAGCCGTACTGGCCCAACAACAACAATACTAGCAGTGCCAGTATGGACTAACGAATATCAGCTCATCAAAGACACAAACCATAGCATTTTCTTACACAACCACCTGTTTAGCAACAACGACCCATGTTGTGTCTTGGAATTAATTTTTATTTTATTGAATTTTTTCTACATGAATAACAACTTTTTTGAACAAACATTTGCTCTGCTTACCAACTCGTTTTTTTTCTGCCACCAATTCTACCCCTTCTTTAGCCCCGCTCAGTGGCGTTTTCCCTTGATGATTGTGTTTTCGGAAGCGCCAAAATTTGGATCGTCATCTGTGGCCGACTGTGTGCCATCCGAGTCGTTGCACAGATCGGTCATGCAACTGCGATAGTACGTCTTGAAGGTGAAATCGGCCTTGACGGCGTTCAGGAACTGCAACACGCGGAAATGGCAAACAATTAATAATTTGTCAAATGAAAAATGAAAAATTTCAAATGAGATTGAAACGTGCAAGCGATTTGTCTGCTTACCAGCGGCTTATCCTGACAGTCGCGTATGAACG
This sequence comes from Melieria omissa, assembly GCA_963971225.1. Lineage (NCBI taxonomy): Eukaryota > Metazoa > Arthropoda > Insecta > Diptera > Ulidiidae > Melieria > Melieria omissa. The sequence goes on along the minus strand of OZ020269.1, from coordinate 25,205,808 downwards.
ACAGCACTTTGCCGGCAGGATTCTAAAAATAAAAGAATTAGAGTAACAAAGATTTAAGAGCTACAACATAAAACAGCTAAAAACAGCTAAAAGGCCAAAGCAGCTAAACAGCTAAGCGGCTAAGCAAGTTGGAGCGCCGTAAATTAATGATGCCGACTAAAGCCGACTAAGGATTTGTTGCCTCAGCAATTTTATTGTTGCGTTTTCGTTCTGCTTATTTTTTTTATATTTTTTTTCCTTCTAGCCATTCGACAACCACGTTGACAACAATAACAAAAAACAATGGCGCATTTATGTAATTGTGTTGTTTTTTTTCTTTTTGTTATTTTTGTTGGTGTTATCTGCCTTACGGCCAAACAAGTCGCATAGCATTAATTAGCATATTTTGAAATTGCAAAGCGTTTTGCAGCATTTACTCTGGCAGCTGATAAAAATATGCGCCACACGAATCTCTAAAGGACAACAACAACAACTACCACAATGTAAATTGCGGTAACGTTTTTCATATTTGTTGGCGCCGCACTCTCTAACCATTTCTGAAATTCTTGGAATCCGTGTGGCGAATGTCGGTCATGGAAATTTTCAGTGAAAATTTTTCACTGCTCTTATTGTTGTTGTCGTTGTGTTTGTTGTTGTTGTTGTTGTATCTGTTGATGATTTAGGAGTCTACCACCGATTGCCGTTTATGCTAATCCATATCTATATTTTTACAAACGTTTGTTTATTTTTGGCACGTTGGCGTTTATTCGACTACTGTTGTTGTTGTTGCTGACGTTTATCAAGTACTGGTGTTATAAATTTATTATTTGATTTATATATTTTTATTTTATATTTTTAGGATATTATTCATGCCAGAAAATTCTTTTAAAATCTTAAAATAAAAGCAAAACCTGAACAAATGTGTACACAACTTCCAAAAATGTAAAGTTGTTCCTTTAAATTTTTCCAAGGCGTTTAACAGAGTCTGGCCGAAAGCTCCAGTGTCCAAACTTATTGAAGTCGGTTGTGGTAGTTTTGTCGGGTTTTGTATGACGGGCTTTCTATAGAAACGGTCTTTTTGTATTGTTGTAGCCGGTGTCTTCTCAGATCAGTAGTCCGTTTTTGCGAGTGTAATGCAAGTCTCAGTCTATGCCCCAACCTCTTCTTTAGCTTCGCCAATGACTTTCTGTCATTGAAGAAGAATCTTGTGAATCCTTCACCAACGAGAGAGAGAAAAAGAGTAGACGGCGGGTAGGATAGGTTAGGTAGGGAAGAGTCTATACGCCACACGCAATTCCACTCGGAGCCCAAATTAGCCCATAGTGAATTCCTTCTTAACCCATTGCTGCCGGGTACCAGTTCCGCATATACGATTTTGATAAAATTTTATACACAACCTAAGGTCACTACGTTTCGCCACATTTTCCACTTCCGGAAAATTCACGATTTTTGGAGTCTGGTAACTCTAGCTAGATGGCGAAATTTTAGGGTGACCTTCACTAGGTTAAGGTAGTTCCATCTTCACCCTAACTATCCCTAACAATGGATTTTTTAAAAAAATCAATTTTCATGGGTAAAATTTCACCCACTAGGCAGCAATGGGTTAATTGGTACTGAGGCTAACCAATGAGCTCAATCCAGGGCCGACCAGTTCGACCTCTTCATAGCAGCTTCAAGAGCAGCTCTGAAAATTTTACAATTTTGCCGCGCATGCCAGGTCCGCTAGGAAACTTGACCCCAGGGTACGGGAAGAGTCGGGCACTGACAAGCACACGAAGTGTTAAATCGTTTCTACTTCCTGTTCTGCAGCTTCTGTAGACATCTTCCGTGGCAGGTACTACAGTCCATCCGGCTTCGCCATGAGGACTCTATGTTCTTCATGCTCAGCCTGTACGGCGAGTAAGGAATGATACACTTGACAGCGATCTCAAAACAGTCTCAATTTAAAGACTCATAAGACCCCGTTTGAGGTCCCAAAGCTTTCTAACCTCACTTTATTTATGAGTGTTGTGAAACTTGCTCAATCAGGAGTTCTATTAGTGATGATTTTTGCTGAAATAATCAAAGGTTTGGTGTGTTGAAAAAAGCTGAAGAGACTTGGCTCCTAAAGCGGTGAAAGAAATACTTCACTGCACTTCAGTGTGATCTTTGGCATAGTTCGTATTGGCAACGCCTATTGCACACGAACGAACAACGTGCTGTATGAACTGATTAAAGACTGGGACTTAGCACAGCGATTCAACATCCATGGCTTGGCTATGTGTCCCGTATGGACGATTAAGCTCCGTCGAAAAAGATGTTCGACGTGGTAGTTGGAGATCGACAACGAAGTGGAAGACCGTGGATCTAGTGGACGGATCAAGTTAAGAAGGTTTATTATCTCTTGTTGTGACCAACTGGAAAAGGAACGCGCAAAGCAGAGAAGCCGGATTAGAACTTTTATGGGGCCGTTAAGCAATCTGATGTCTGCCCGATTTTCATTATCTATGCTTGCTGTTAAAATGGAATTAAACTCGCACTTATTGGCAGTGGCCACAAAATTTCGTCTGGAGCACCAAGACCGCATTTAGAATCGAGAGATAAAGTTTTCAGTTGATAGTAAAGTAAGCAGCTCTATTGTCTTCTTAGAACATTGATGCAATGTTGCATGTCTATCACTTTTCTATTACTTTTTCCACGTTAGATATTTCGCGATGAGTGGAATGAGTAGATTAATGTCATAAAACAAGTACAGGGAGTGTTTGTTTCTCAATCTAAAAGTATTTGTCCTGACAAGTGGCGCACAAAAGAAAATTGACACTGAAATGCTATAAAAAACTAAAAACAATTTTTCTTTAATTTACACTAAAAATTTATAAAACTAAAAAAAATACATATAAAAGAAAAAACTTTAAGTTTTTCTGTAAAAACAATTTGTAGAAATTGCCAAAAAAAAATTATCCTTCCCGATACTCAAGTAACGCAGATTATAGCTTCCAAATACATGATATATACTCATTCAGTTTCAATGACTTACTCACTCTACTCTGTGCTTATTGATTTCTTGATTTATTAACTTTTATTTTTAAATTAAGCTAACGTTAAGCGTTGTCGCGTCTCCAACACTGCCGTCAATCGCAAATCACTGCCGCCTGTCAGTTGTGCACTGTCGTCGTTGTCGTTGAGTAAATAACAGTGAAATTTGGTTTATGAATTTACGTCATGGCTCATTCATCTACTTTGCCATGGAGAATATTTTATGACACCCTTCACACACACACACACACACGCATTCGCACATTCGCACTCGCAGTTCGCCGTCACGGCATTTGCATACATGACGCGCCAACACCAAAGCCAACGCCAGGAATATTCCGTCATAATGTTGCATGTGTGGCATTTGTGCCACAACGGCCGCGCATGAAATGGTAGCTTGGGTAGGTAAATTCCCAAAGCCGCTTGCGACAGTTGTACGGCGAGTTTTTCTTCATTTTCAAGTAGCAACAGGCAGCAAACAAAGAAAAACGAACACTTTATTCATATTTAATAGGTGAGCTCAGAAGAATTTGTTAGCCAGCTTATGTCTCTGCTGTTTGCCCCTTTTCCGTGTTATTCTGTGTGTGTGTGTGGCAACTTTTAGCGCCGCATTAGTGGCCGACTGGCATTGCCAACTTTTTGGTCGAAATTGAATTCGCTTAAATGCAGCAGCGGCATTAGTGTGCGTGTAAATAATTGAAATAAAGTCAACAGACTCCTGGCTGGCGTCTGAGTTGAGGGTTCGGGGCTGTTGCCTTTGGTTACAAAGTTAAAAGGCTTGCGGCCTAATGTGCACAATTCAGGTTGGAGGGTCGCCCAAACTGGAGGATTTTCAAGTGAAACACTAAATGCGCTTTGCATGTGGAATGTGGGCCGAAAGGGAGGCAGCAGAAAATAGAAAATAGGTAAATAAAAATTGAATTAAAGTGCGAGTGGATGAGTGCGACAGTGGTTGGGCATATCAAGTGGGTGGAGGTGGATTATGGGATCAGCATTGAAACGGAAGTGAAAAGTATTTCAAAGTTAGTGCCGAAGGTAATATCACAAGGATCAGAGATGTGAGTTGAGTGAGAGGTACTGAGAAGGGACCAAATTGGCTTAAGTGAAGGGGATTTTAGAAGTAATTTCATTTATTTGGTGATTTATGTGATTTCAGTTACAGTTAGTTAAATTAATAATTTTGTTTAAATTAATTAAAAAAAATTTTTAATTAAATTTATTTATATAAATCACTGAAAAAGAGCTGTTTAATTTAATTTTGTTTAAATTAATTTAAAAAAAATTTTAATTAAATTTATTTATATAAATCACTGAAAATGAGCTGCTGAAGAAGCAAATAGATGCATTTTCTTTGTTTAGTTTTTAGAGTTTGACTTTGCTTCTCATACCTGAGGGCATAGGCTCGATTCCATGTTCGGGCTGGTGGAACACTCATCTATTTCTATCACTATCCACGTGAAGCAGATGAGAATTAAAAGAAGTGTGAAAGGAAATTGCCAAAAAACCACCGTTCGAATTTGGCATAAAACTGTAGGCCTCTTCCCCCCATCCTCCATCCATTTGAAATGTGTGTTGTAATACAAAAGTGTGAAAAAACAGTGTTGCACACACATCTCAAACGGATGGAATTTGTGGTATCACAATGAGCCCATAAAGAGGCCTTAGTGGGTCTCCTGTATGAGGCAGCCACTACAACCTACTTTAAAATTCTTAGAAAACTGGCTTTTGAATCTTAAAAATCATAAACAGTTAATCTTAATAAAAAAGATTCAGTGATATAAAAAGCTTTAAAAGTACGTAAAACGATTCTTTGACGGGATATCAGTCTTTATTTGCTTTAAAAACTATATAAACTAAAAAAGATGACACAACTACTCATATAACAGAGTTATTAGAAGCATCGGTTTACCTGTTAAACCGATCAGAATCAATGAAAGAATCGGTTCACCGCATAAGCTTCATGTGATTTTGATTTTATTTGATCTTATGATCTGATCTCATATGTGTGTTTGTGTATATCTCAATACATCGCGAATCCTGTTCTCGTTGGACAGTGATAGATAAGTTGCTCAGTTGTATCGATGTCCTTGACCCGGATTTACCTATGCCCACATGCATTGTGTCCTGCGGTCATGTAAGTTCTTACTTCTTTGGTTGAAGAACAAAGTCCACTCTCTTCTTACTCGGTGTTCCTACAAAACTCTTCGCAATTTTGCAAAATTCCACTTGGAACCATTTCCCCACGGGAACAATCTTAACATGGTTCTTAATCCTTTGCAGTATCTCTAGATTGGCCAGTTGATCGGCTATATCTTTGCCGAGAATGCCAGAGAGTTCTGGAACCCATATAGAGTTGCATTCAGGGTTAATTGATTGTGTTCCGTGATACTTTTCAGCATTGCCTTGCATTCACTTTGGATCTCTGAGTAGTTTAAGGAGTTTTCCGGGAACTTTAGTGCTTTAGTATCATTGACTGTCAGCAATCTAGTCTGAGCGCTTGAGAAATTGGATCCTCTAGGGTTCAATAATGATATAAGAGGACTCATATTCATTCCAGTACCCTTGACTGTCACCTATATGTTTCCCCGAAATTTCTTGCCAATGATCCGGCGATCCACATTTAGAACGACATAGGTCTCCGGAAGACTCTAACAATCTTTCTTGTGACTTACAATTACATGGTTTCGTCATCCAGGTGCCATACAGCTAAGGTTCCTTGACAGGTTTTGGAGTTGTGTGTTTAGAATACATGAATGAGACACTGAGTCTGTATGACTTTAATGTTCACTTTCAGGATAAGTCAGGCATAATTGGTTCCAAATTGAATATAGGGCACCTCAGCGTTCGTCGACTTCGATAACAACAGTCAGATTGATCTGTCAGCTGGCGGTGAATTACCCTATGACCCAAGCTTCATTGGATTGGAGTGGGTAGAGTATTTTCATTGTTTTCCCAGTCTAAAGCTGCATTTATAGCTGCACTGTAATACCAAAGCCACCCCTTCTCTGCAGTCTCGCTAAGGCAGTCGCTGTGGATTTATAACCACTGTTTTGTGCCCCCAGTCTATCGAGAATTATGTGACAACTGATCTAATCCAGGCAGTGTACAGTCTTTAGCTTCAAGACCCATGCCTAGTCGAAGGTCCTGCAACACAGCCAACAAATTCCAAGAGCATTGTTTATCTTCCGCTCAACATGCGTTCATGCAAACTTGTGGGAATTATCCCAGATTTGACATGGAAATTTTTCTATAATAATATTTGTGTTATCAATGTCACTAACAAATTGTCGCATTGTTCCTAAGAAATGGTCAAGTGGCGGCCTTGACACTTCACAAACAATTCCACTTCAGCAACTGTTATCTTTATTATCGACACAATTTTCGTTTACATTTGCATTTTTCTCTCATTCATTGTTATTAAATATTTTTTGCTTCCCGATAAAAAAAAGTTGAACATCTTCAGCGCAGCAACACAGATGACGCCAACACAATAAAACGCGACAAACTGCTGCGAAACAAATGCGAAATACGCAAGCAGTTTGCCTTGCAGACTGTCGACAATATTAACAACTCAATTGAAGTTCTCCAACAAAAAAAGGGAGAAATATAAGGAAAAAGGAATAAGAAAAACACCAACCAAAACCAAACCAAACCAAACCAAACATACAAGAAAACGCCCAAAAATCAAATTCGACTTGGCGAGGAAAATCCAAAGTTGTGGCAGAGAAGCATTGCGAATTGAATTCGTGGCGCAAAGCGACAGCGAAATCAAATGGATTTGCATGCGGCGGCTGGTTAATGCTGCCGGTGTTTGTTTGCAGCATTTGCGTGATTACATGGCTTTTTAGTTTCTTTCATTAAATTATGGTAATGCGCCTCGAGAGCTCTGACTCGGCAAAGCGTTGGCGTTGGCTCAGAGTCCAATTAAATCGACGCTCGAATGTAAAAATGCCTGAAATATTCCGGCAAGTTGAACTTGCAGTGCATAAAAAAGGCAACACGAATTCAAAAGCTGAGACAATTTGCTAAAAAACAAATAACAAAAACAACAACAAGCCACTGCAAAAGCACAAAAAAACCAACACGCAGCGCGCCAAACACAAATCAACCAGCTAAATTGTGGCTAAACGTGGCGAAAACAAATCCATTGCTGCTAACACACACACACACACACAAACACACTCAGACGCGAATAAAGCTGAATGCACCGCAACCGCAGAACATGGCGCAACTTCCGGCTGCCAAATGAAAATCGACAACTTGTGTCGTTCGTTGTCGGTTGTGGGTGGGTTGATCGAGGGGAGGGAGGGAGGGGATGATTTCAAATGCTGTTGTCATTGTTGTTGGTGTACATGGCTATTATACAGCGTGGGTTCTGCTGTTCCGGCATTTGCTCGTCGACGCGGCCAAAAAGCAAAACATTTGGCAAATTTTACATTTATTTCGACCACGTTTCGTTGTGGTGCAAACGTGATTTGTTTGCTTGTTTGTAAAGGGGGGAGGGGGGCACAATGCGAGTTCAAGGACGTTCAAGCAGGTATTTAGAAAATTTTCAATTGCGTCCAACTGTTATATTTACCGTACATGTCGAAAGTATTTGCAATGCTTAGGTTTGTATAAAAATTATTGAAAAAAAGTTGTAAGCTGTAGAAACGAAATCATTGTTGGGGGAAGAAATAACAAAGTCCATAGGCTTTGCTTGCTAATAGAAAAAGTAAAGATGTCCAATGGACTGGATTTAGTGCACAATTTTTTGATTTCGATGCTCCGCAACCTCTCATTTTATGCGGTTTGGTAAAAAGGTGCATGAGCCAAAAAATTTTCGGGCTAGGGTGGGGCTAAATGGCGTCTCATCGAGGTCAAAGTTCACAAAATAGCTGGGAAATTCGACAAATTGCTCCACAGCTGGTCAGAAGTTGCTCTTAGAGAGTTAAAATCTATGACCGACCCCTCTAGTTTTCCTGACTGAACATTTCTTTCAAACATACTCACCCCTATCTCCAACCCTTAATAGGGCTCCCATACAAAATGGTCGTTTTTATAAAATAGGTTCCCATTGCTCCCAGGTTGCCCCCAGATGTATCAAATATATCACCGACACCCATTTATTTTCTCTTCCGAATGTTTCTTCCAAACATACCTACCCGCTAACTCCAAGTCTTAAGGGGGCTGCCATACAAAACTGGCCATTTCCTATGTCATTGGCTTCCCACTTGTAAATTTAGTAGTGAAGTAAGCAATGAGAAATCGTATCTCGGAAACTATTGAACCGATTTCAATGATTTATTCAGCGATCGCCAACATTCTTGTGTAGAAAAAATACAAAATTAATTAAGGTTCAAAAATTCACCACCAGAGGGCGCCTCCCATACAAATCTAGTCCCAAAATTGTTTGGCTCATGCACTTTTTCACCAAAACGCATAAAATGAAAGGTTGCGGCGCATCGAGAACTAAATCCACTCTAATGTCCATATTTGTGCCAATGGATTCAAGTTGCTGGGCAATATAGAATATGGAATCTGTTTACAAGAACTAAATCTCAATCTTAGGCTTCAGCTGGCGCAACACTTTCATACCTGATTGCCGCAATCTGTTTGATTTTTTAGTCAAAAAAGTGCCAACAATTTTCTATTGAAGGAAGAAAGGTAGAAGGAAAGCATTGTTCGAAGTCCCAAGATAAAAAAATAATTTTACGAAATACCCTCCGCTCTGGCTTGACGATGAGAGTCGTCAGCGGAAATGAGCCCGAAGAGGGAGGTGGACCCCGGCGCACAAAGGGCTAACTTTTACCTAAGTAGTCGCGTTTCTCATCCCTCCCCATACTTCAATAATAATAATAAATACAAAATATTTACATAATTGAAAAACCATACATTTGCACACTGATCATAGAATACAAACTCCAGTGCAGGTGGAACCACAAATGTATGAAACAAAAAAAAAAAAAAGAATAGCTTTTAAAAAATTATAATAATTTTGTATTATTTTTCAATTATGATTTTTCATACTTTAGTACTTCGAGGTTGTGTATTTGCTTTTGAATGCGGCATGTGCCACATGCGTTACACACGTGCGCGTAATTTGCTGCCATCAAATTTTGCTGGCCGCTCAAAAGCATCAAACTTTTGAGTGGCACTTTTTGTTGTTTGCCAAATTGAGTAAAGTTGCCGATGATGTATTTTGCCTACATACGATAACTCGGACACAAATATACATACATACATATTCACAAATACAAACACACACACACACACACAATTATCGTAATGTGTCACCTAACAGCACCAATAGCAGCAGCAAGCCAACTGCAACTTTTCAGCGTTGATTGACAGGTGTGCAAAACAGCTAAATATGGCAACTTCCCGTTCCCATATGTCGTATTTGACGCTTTTTGTTTTTGATTGTTGTTGAGAATTTTTTGTTGCTCTCATATTTGCTACCTGCATCAAAGTTAAACAGTTTTGCTTCGCCTCCGCAGATATGTGGAGAAGAAAAGTTGGCAAAATGTTTTTTAGCAGCAACACACACACACACATAAATATGAGCACACACATATATACAGAGTCCTTTATGTTTGTATGTATGCATAAGTGTGCACAGCACATGTAAGAATGAAAGTTGAAAGTTGTTGCATTAGCGGAAACGGAAGCAATTTTAAAGTGAAACACACTCGGTTTCATTGCTGCCCTCGGCGTCGTTTAATGAGCGGCAATCGCATTGAGTACTCAGTGAGTGTGAGGTGAGGTTGAGAAAGGTCTGTGCAACTTTTTATATTGAGGCACATAATTGCAAATGGAGAGCAGCAACAGTTCTTACTTGCTGTAATTTCATTGATTACGGAAAAAAGTGAGCAGGACATTTGCATGTTGGGACCTTTTTGCAGTGCTTTTGGTATGCTGCCCAGGGCAGATTTCCTGGCCAAAGTTAATGCAAATATTTTTGTCGAAAACCCAAAAATCAATTTAATAAAAAATTTCCGCCATTTAGGGAAATTGTTCAAGTAAATGCTTTGCTCTGATATTTTAAATGCGTAAAGTGCAATTTTGAATACTGGAAGGAAGCTTTTTTTGATTGTGATTTTTAGTTTTCTCAAAATAAAGTAAGAGCCAAAATCAGACCAGAAGAAAGAGTGAAGAGAGAAAATTGACCAGAGAGTAAAGATTCAATTACCAGAATATATAAATGAATATATATAATTATTTGTCCTAACTGATTGATTGGCTGACAGATTGGCCGATTCATTCTGGCAAAGATGCTACAAATATGAATTTTACTTGTAGGTCAACTTTAGAAAATTAACCTCCACCAAGGTGTGATTTTTTTTAAATTTAGAAATGCAACCGGGTCAAGGTTGGGTTAAGGTTTGTATACGAGAAGATAACGAGAAAAACATGAATCTATGGGTCTATTTCCTAGAAAATCAAAATCTGATTGGGTCAACGATGGGTTAGAAGTTTGCATGAACAAATATAAGGTTCTTTTTTTACTTAAATCTTTCTGAAACAACTTTAAATAAATACTTTGACACTTGTTTTAATTTTTTTTCGAAAACTAAAATCTCACAAGGTCAACGACGGGTTAAGTGTTTTTTAAGAGTAAATGTGAACACACATCACTCCTTCGCTGCAAGAATGTCATAACTCAAAACTACATCATTCCGAGAAAAATCAATTTTAAAGATTACAATTACAGGCATTTCCAGGTATCCAAAAATTTTTCATGTCGGCTTATGAGCAAAATATTGAATATCTTAAAAAGTCGGTTTGACAGATAAAAGATCATATGCAGATACACACAGGATTGCCGTAAACTGCAAAAAGCTTTTTTTTAGTTATGACGTTCTTGCAGCGAAGGAGCGACATGTCTTCAAACTTGGTGAAAACACTTTAGATCAAAAAATAATTAGACGCATATTTTAAATTTTTTTTTAAATCAAAATCTGACGGGTCAGCAACGGGTTAAAACCCAAGCCCAAGATTTTATGGGCTTTTTGACTTCAAACTTGGTGAAAGTACTTCACATGCGAAATAATTGGATACGTGATTTTAGGTTAGGTTAGGTTAGGTTAGGTTAAAGTGGCTGTTTGGTTATCGAAATCTGATGTGGTTAACAATGGGTTAAGAGTTTGTTTAGAGTAACTGGAAAAACAAATGATTGAATGGTCGTTTTGACTTCAAAATTGGAACATTTTAATTTTTGTGGAATACACAAATTTGCCGGGTTAAATATGAGATAAAAGTTTGTTTAGATAAACTTGAATTAATAGGCCTTTTGACTTCTAACTTGAAAATAGAAAATTAGAATTGGAAAATTGTATTTAATTAGAATTAGAAAATTAGAACTTAACAAAAGTTAGACAAGTATTTTCAATGACGGGTTGCCAAAGGCTTAGGGGGAAACTTGATTTATTGAGCTAATTTACTTCGAATTTGAAAAAGTACTCAAAAGCAGAAATAGTTCAACGCATATTTTTCAATGATCGAAAATAAAAATCAAACTTGGTAAAAAATTTGTTAAAATTTTATGCTAATAAACATGACTTTAGATAAAATCAAAAAGTGGGTTAAAATGATTTCAATCAAATCATAAAATTTGTGTCCTGCTAGTAAAAAAGGAAAAAGGAATGTAGAAATACTAAGAACCAGTAATTAATGGAAAATACCATAAAAAATATTCAATTGCTACAAAAAGCTTGAAGCATTTATATAGAAAAGTATTGGATGCATCGCATCCTTTGAGACTTCAGAGTCCATTACAAAATCCTGAGCTTATAGAGAAAAAAATTGAAAACACAGTTTTACTTTATTTAACCTCAAAATTAATTTGAAAATATCGATTTCTTTATGTGTTTTAAAATTTTCTGATTTTTTTTTACACATTGTTGTACAGTCGTGTCTGGGTATAGTGAGCCCCCTATATAGTGAACACCTCGAAATAGTGAACACCCAAATTTTGACATGGAGCCTCTAAATATAGAAAAAAATTAGAAAACAAAAACAAAAAGTGTATTTTGAGCAAATAAAACGAGTTTTTGAACAAAAATGTTAACCTTGATATAGTGAACAACCTCATTACAGTGAACAGGCCTTACAATAATTAGATCACTATATCCAGACACCACTGTAGTTTATATCATTCATTCGTTATAAATAGAGTAATTAATTCAGTGTTTATAATTAATATTTTTTTACGAATGCAAATTTAGTTGTCTAAAATGTGATTTGAAAACATTCCTTAAACAAAATGTGTACCAAATTCGGCCCATGTTCCACTTTAGAGTCCGAGCGATTAATCGGCATCGGTCAAAAAACCAGTCGTACTCGACCGCACTTACCATCGCTTCCTGTCGCATAATGGTGCAGTATTTCTTGTTGCAGTTGGTGATCCTTTGCGTGGCATTCGCATCCATGACGCAAGTGTTGTCCATGTCCGTCTCCAAGTATGTGCAGGTGTAGCAACGCAAGGCATCCACTGTAACAGCAATAAACAAAACAATAAATGTCAATAAAAAACTATAAACAACAAACATTAAAGTACTACAAACAACAACAACAACGCCAAGACACAAACACAACAAATAATCATCAAATAAATAAACTCAATAAGTAAACGAGGACACAATTTATTTTTACTAAATTAAATTAAATTTATTTTTTTTGTTCAAATATTAAAAATAGCGTTTTATTTATATTGTTTGAATTTCATTTGAAAACAAATAGAAGCGACAAATTTTTGCATAATTTATGAAATTTTTCGTCTTGGTTGGCATTTGTGCGGCAACGACACCGCCAACGCTGTCAGCTGCGAACGATTTGCCAAGTTGCGATGCGGCGGCCTCAATTTTGCGGCAAATGTTGTAATAAGAATGACGTCAATAGAACGAACGAACAGACGAACGGCACGTCACGGTGTGTTGCAATCACAGCCAAACAACAATAACGACAGATAAACGTAACACTTGTGGCCATTGCCAGCATTGAAAATGGAACACACAAACACACTAACGCACACTTACATAAACATAGACACACACACACAGAGAAACAGCACAACTGAAAATTTATTGCACATTGGCGACGTTTGCCGTTCGTTTGGCATTAAAGCGTGACGAATGGCATTAAGAACGGCAGCAAGAACAACAACAAACAGCCATTTAATAGAAACAAAACAAACAATTGGAAATCGACCAAATCATAACAACAAACAATCAAACAAAAACAACAACACTAGCAATGGCAACAACAAACTAGCAATCTTTAGATTGGATAATAAACACTGAGAAAATTATGTGTATGAAATCTTTCATATGTGTGTGTGTGTGTGTGTGTTGGTGTGTTTTTCATTTAAAAATAATTTACATCTCGTTGCTGCGAAATGACTTTATGAAAGTGTGAAAATTTGTATTTTTAGTTACTGTGCTGTTTGTGTTATTTTTGCTTTTCATGTGGTTGTTATTCTTGTAGTTGCTGTTTATATTTTATATTTTACTATTGACTGTTGTTGTTATTGTTAGTATTGATATTTTGCCATGTGCACAAGTACGACGAATGTGTGCGCGCTGCGCTCATTGATTCGTTCGAAAACGGCTGAGTTGCAGGGCGTTTCGCGACGCTCAGTTGGGGGCTTCACGCACAGTGGAGCAGAGTTTAAGAATTTTGAAAATAAAATAAATATAATTAAATGATAAAATATTAAGTTGCAGTTTGCAAATTTATTAATTAGAAATTTAATGCTTGCTTGTTGAGTGTCCAGAAGAATTGATGGACAAAAGCCTATAAAAAGACTTTATGTGATATTGGAAAAAATCTTAGAAATTTTTAATGGGTTATTTGAAATGGGTAAATTCCTTAAATTCCTTGTCAAAGCAAATAAAATCGTTTCAATCGGTTTTAACGTGTCTGCTTATCAACTTTGAACTATGAATGTTTTATAATCATCAAAGTCTCATATTCAACAATTCAAAATTTTCGTACAAATTGGTTGAATTGACAACCATGCAAGTAGGTTAGGTTTGCTTTCCAATGACTTCTGACAAAGCTGTATGAACAAGGAAGAAGAAGAAACCAATTTTATTTTCTGAGAACTTGTCCTGCAGTATCTAAGTAAAAGAAGAAGAAATAATCACCTGGGCGAGTTCTTCTTTGATAATCTTAGATAAAGAAAGATAAAGATAAAAAGTTATAGCCGATAGGACTATTCACCGCCCACCCGACTTCGTAAGAAGCGCAAACTAGTGCAATGAGAGACCCAACTTAAATGAATTGATTGTCACCATTGACACGCATAGAATTTAATTTTGGAGCGTTTTTGAGTACAACTTTTGAGTCCAATGCCATTTGAAATGATATTTTGTACCAGAAATGTTTTTATTTGGGGTTTGAACCCCCAAAACTTTCGCTGTGTGCGCCACTGGCTGTCACAATGGATCTTTGTAACCAATGTGAGATCTCCTTTCGAACAGGGATAAACAGGGTGTTGGATACACTAATTAAAATTGAATAGACATCGGCATCAGTGTAGTAGTGGCGCACACAGAATCTCATTTTGGGGGTTTCGCCTGCAGCTTTTGGGCCGAATACCATCCGAAACCATATTTTGAAACCCCCAAACCCTCCCTATGTACGCCACTGCTGTGTAGGATATACTGACGTGTTAGAAATTTGCTTTCCATGCTCTCACTTTTCCGTTACACTTTTCAATCTACACAAACTAAAACTATACCGATTAATGCGTATTCGCACCACTGTGCAGCTACTCGAGAAAAACATTCACTCAGCTCTGGCGCACAGCTCATAGCAAATTAGCTGAAATCGGAATGCCATAAAATTGTGATTAAGTGTTTAAATTTTAGACATACATTTTTGCACCTTCGGTGACGTCGGCCGCAGTTGATCGCAATTTGCCCGAACGCCACCTTCAGCCGGCAACTCAACGCAACGCCACAATTGCAGCGTTTTGTAAATTTCGAAAATTTCGAAATGAGCAAAACAATAACAACAACAAATAAACGCCACATTATAACCACATCGCATTGCGGCGAATTTCCGAGAATTGTTGCGCGCGTCCTCGCGCCAGTGGGCCACGCAACGTTGAACAGTATTCACCTGTTTCGGCGTAAAGCGTCAACATGAAAAGAAAATGTCTTGTTCTTCTTCTGCTTCGTGTTAAACACAGTCTGACGATGATGAGTTTTGAAATGCGCAGCCGAAAATTCACTTTTTACTTTGTATTAAATCTGAGGCATTTTGATTTTTGAAAATTACAGAAATTATATGGAATCGCGCAACCAAAGTGGCACAACGCAACTTTGATGCTGCCTAATTATTTCCTTTGAAAAAGCAGCCTAACGAACGGCGCCGAACGTTACGCATCGATTTCTTGTGACAATTGACGCAGCTAATAAAACTAACCGTCAGTCAATCAGTCAGTTACGAATAAAGTGCGTCGCTTTTTCTGCTGCGCCTCTCGTCAGTCAAAATTCAACATTTTACTTCAATTTACGCTCACTCACTCACTCACCACTTGTCGCCTGCAGCACCAGCGCCATGCAAATCAGCCAACTGACAGCAATTATGTTGATTTGACGTAATTTGACGTTTGCGATACGCTGTGACAGCAACGTTGGCAGCACTTCCGGTTGCATGCTGTTGCTTGCAATGCAAAGCGTCTGATTGGCAAATTCAAACTGCGGCCAGTTAGACAGTGGCAACGAAGCTCCAGTGCCCAGAATATAATGCAGTAATTTTTGTGGTGATCTGAGTTGCTGATGTTGTTGTATTATTGTCTTAATGTTATTATTGTTATGACAATATTTGACTGTTTGAACTGTCAGCAGCGTTGCTGACATTTGACTTGCACCAATGCAAAGAGTTCAATGATGACTGCGGGTTCATTTTATATGCTGAATGATGATTGGTTGCTTGTTATTATTGTTGTTGCTGTCATTCGATCGCTTATCAATGATTTGCGATTGGCAAACATTGCAAGCAGATAAGATATGAGATGTATTTATCTGTGCTACAAGCAAAAGTCAAATGCTATCTCAAGTTTTTTTCTGTGACATTTGTGACTTTTTTCGAGTTCATGGCCACAAGCGATGGACTTCATCGATAGTTATTGTTGTTGTATTTTAAGAGCTGATATGAGCCGAATAATGGTGGGTAGGTGTGGCTGCTCCAGGAGTGCACACTTAGGCCAAGCGGCCCATTGTGATACCACATGAGATCGAGCATCATGTCGCTCATTCGTTAAACCAGTTGGAGCTATAAACGAAGCTTAGTAGACGACGTATGGTCTTGTTAGCTAGATCTTCTAGACTTCCAAAGAAGGAGTTGCCTAAGTAGGTTAGCCTTCTTCTGGATAAAGCAGGAGAGTAACATAGTACGTGAGGTATTCTTTCTTCCTCCTCTTCGTCCAAACAGCTGCGACAGAAGTCGTTCAAAAACAGCCCCATCCTTTTTGCTTGGGTACCGATTAGGCAGTGGCCCGTAAGGATACCATGACATCATAGTTCTGACCTGGGCTCTGTTTAATGAGAGGAGTTCTTTAGAATTTCGAATATTTAAGGTTGGCCAAAGTTGGCTTGCAAGGAGGCTTGTGTTACCTTCAACCAAAAAGTATGAAACATATTGTATATTCTTTGCTTCAACCCATCTTAAATTGGTATCGTGTAAAAAAATGATGCTAGGCTGCTATTGATTTGGTTTAGGTGTGAGATTTTTGGATACTTGCAGAATTAGAGAAACAAATTTTTATTCGGTTACTAGAAATTATGTTAGATTATAAAAATATTATCATATAATTAAGGAAAATTTTTATAATTTTTTGTATTTCATTTATTTTATTGGAAATTTCCAATACACCAATACCTCGCTTTGCGTCGTTTCGTTTTGCGTTTTTTCGGAGTTAGATTTCGAAGTTGCGTTGTTTTGGGTTCGAGTCTTTTATTTTATTTTATTTTTTTTATTTTCTTTTTTTTTCTAAAAGATGGCACAACTTTTGTTTCTAATTGCGTCATGCCATCAAAACTCGGGGATTTCCTTTCTAACTTTTGTGAAAGAAAGCCGACTTACGACAACAGTCACTATGGACTCATCAGAGAGTGATTAATTTTTATTTAGTTTTTATAAATTAATTGAATATGTTATTTTGTTTTAATTGAATTTGTTTTTTCTTTTTTGTTTTTTGTATGTATGTAATAACATTTTATAACATTTTATATCATTTTGTTTTTTAAATGTTTACTTTGTTCAATTTTTTTTTTTAAGTAGTTTTTTCGTAACCCTGGAACCTATCTTCGATCTTTACATGGTTTGCTATAGAAAATCATAATTCACTTTGCGTCATGTTTTTTTGGAACGTAACCACGACGCAAAGTGAGGTATGGGTGTAGTTTTTTTTTTTTTTAATATATCTTAAGGACTATTATGTACACTACTGCATCCTTAAATTTCGTCCTTATTAGTCCTTAAGATATATTTTTTGCAAAAAAATACTATTGGAAATTTCCAAGGATATTCAAGGATAACGTTTTAAAAGGACATTTTCAACACCTCTTCGTCCTGTTGCATCAAAAAATTAAATTTTCTAAGATTCTAAGGATTTTTCTCTTGAATTTGATGCCCATATTGTTATTCTACAGAGAGCTCAAATTTTGAAATAATTACTTGAAATAAACATGTCCTAAAAATTTCAAAATCCTGGCGTCAGAGAGAAAACTAAAAACGCAGTTTACATTTGGCCCCCTAGTTTCGCAAGTATATCGATTTTTTCGTGTGTAAAATTTGTTGTCGCACGGTGTCACCCGACAAATAATGGGCTAAAAACAAATCTACTTTCTAGACTTATTTTGGGTCGCTGAACATGAAACTGAAAATCAAAAAAATTTTTTTTAGAAGCTTTTATTATTTTTAAAATTTACTTTCATATTTTTTTTTACTTATAATAAATGTCTTTCCTTTATTTCATTTCAGACTGAACACTATGTTCCTGGTTCGCCGATCTTTCGTGAAGATCGCAAAACACCGCCGATAACGCCTGCTCCACCATCAACGCCAAAGAATCGCGGCAAAGGTCAGTTTAGTATAAATAAAAAATATTATAATAATATATATTTAATTTTTTGTGTGCGACTAAACGACTTATAAATCACTATTCACCCCACTTGGTTCGCATTGGGTACATTAATTAATTGAAGTTATACCAAAGTTATGCCGGCAGCCGCCGTAGCTCAACTGGCTAGTGCGAGTCAAATGCGACACTCGAACCCAGGTTCCAGACTCCGTTGCTGCTCACACCGAAAAAAAGAACAACAACAATTTTTCTTTCGGAGGCCTTCCTCTCAGCAGTAAATGGCAAACCTCTGAAAGTAAAACTGCCTATGAAAAAGCTCCCAACTTGCCGTTCGGAATCGGCATAAAACTGTAGGTCTCTTCCAACCTTGACCCGACAGTATCGAGCTGTCGTGCCAGTTAATTATTAAAAATTATTATTATGCCAAAGTGGGTCATTAACCAAACGCTAGCAGTCCTAAGTTATCCAAAGTTACATAAACGTTAACGATTAGAGGTGAATTACGCAGAGGGTTCGTGTCTTCGATCATTTGTAATGTCATTTTTTGTAAGTCCATTCTATCACTACTGGTTTTGTTGTTGTTGTGCTTGTACGACTATTGAAAATGAGGATCTACTCGATGGTTCACCCCCTCTAAATACAAATATTTCTGGTACAAAATATGGTTTTGAATAGTATGCGGCTCAAAAGTTGTACGCAAACACCTCTCCCACCACTCTTCCCCAAAATGAAATTCTGTGTGCGCCACCGAATCTATTCATCCACTGAATGTAATGGGAAGCATATTAACACTTCGTTCAATAATGTGTGTGACTAACTAATTAAAACACATTTTTTTGCCAAAATTCGTTTTTATTCATCAACATAGTCCCCTTTTAGGGAGATACAATCATTCCAACGCTTTTCCAATCTTTCGATACCGCCTTTGTAGAACGATTTTTCTTTGCCTTCAAAATAGGCGTTAGTTTCGGCGATTACTTCATCATTTGAGCCAAATCTCTTACCACGGAGCATCTTTTTGAGGTCTGCGAAGAGCCAGTAGTCGCTGGGGGCCAGATCTGGAGAATACGGGGGATGAGGAAGCAATTCGAAGCCCAATTCATGCATTTTTGCCATCGTTTTCATCGACTTGTGACACGGTGCATTGTCTTGGTGAAACAACACTTTTTTCTTCTTCATATGGGGCCGCTTAATCGCGATTTCTTCTTTCAATCGTTCCAACAACGCTATATAATAGTCGCTATTGATTGTTTTCCCTTTCTCAAGATAGTCGATGAATATTATTCCGTGCACATCCCAAAATACTGACGCCATAACCTTGCCAGCCGATATTTGTGCCTTTGGACGCTTTGGGCGGCTTTCACCGGTTGCATGCCACTCAGCAGACTGCCGATTTGACTCTGGAGTGAAATGGTGGATCCATGTTTCATCCATTGTGATGTACCGACGCAAAACCTCCGACTTGTTGCGCGTAAACATGTCCAAACAGCTCTTTGAATCATCGATTCGTTGTTGTTTTTGCTCCGGTGTGAGCAAACGCGGCACCCATTTCGAAAACACCTTTTTCATAACCAAATGTTCGTGTATTATGGTGTGTACACTGCCTGCTGATATCTTTAGAATGTCAGCAATCTCCCCCACTTTCACTTTACGGTCGGACATAATGATTTTCAGTGTTTTTTCAACGATTTCCGGAATAACAGCGTCATTTGGCCGTCCAGTAGATGGAATGTCATCGGTGTCTGTACGACCACGTTTGAATTCGGCATACCAATAACAAATGGTTCTTTTTGATGGAGCAGAGTTCGAATAATGTTTTTTAAGCCATTCCTGGCATTGAACAGTATTTTTTTTCATTAAAAAACAATGATAAATCAGCACACGGAATTGCTTTGAATTCATTTTTTTTTTAAACTCAAAAGTAGTGTCACTTAAAGCACTGTAACTTGTAAACTAATGGTCGGATTGACATATAATTTTGGCAGTAAGCCTAAAAAGGTTCACAATTTCGAAAAAAAATATTGATTTAGTATTAGTGCCGCCATCTATGTGTCAGTCACACACATTATTGAACGAAGTGTTAACTTTTATGAAGGTAAAGAAATGTTTGACTGGGAAATGTTGATGAGATGAAAAACAACTGCGACATTATTTGTGCGCCACTGGTCCAAGATATAAGTTTTCTATGGTTATAAATCTTCAATCAGATACCATTCGATGCATATGAACTTGTATCAAGGCAAAGAATTGAACCAAGATTGGGAAAAGTTTAGTGCCAAGGCGTAAGTGGGAATCGAACCCACGACCTCTGACATCTGACACTATAGTTACGTTTCTGTTTCACATTTGAAATATAAGCAGCAAGGATTAACTTTTAATAACAAAATTTCATGAATGATTAATGGGTCAACAATGGGCTCGATTGATACCAAGTTGTGGGTGGCAAATATGGTTTCAAAGGGTATTGGGCTCAAAAATTGTGCACGGAACCTCTCAAATGAAATCCTATGTGCGCCACTGATCAAAGATATAAGTTTTCTATGTTTAAAGTTCTTCAATAAGGCACAATTCGCTTTCTCTTCTTCAGGTTTAGCTTTTCTATAACAAAGTTTTTGCAAGTTTGCTGCTATCAACAATGTTTTTACCACAGTAAACTTTATATTTTTGATTGATACAATTTCTATTTGAGGCCAAAATAATTGTTAAAATTATTTTTTCTATGGCACAATGCAAAAATACTGCAATAATTTACAAATTTAGCCAAATTGCCCAACAAGCAATGAAATGTTAATCGAAATCCTACATGTCCACAACAATTTGGGTCACAATGTGGCAAATGTAAACAATGCAAAGCTTCAACAATCGAATTACATGAGCAGCAAAAACGAAATTGGAGCATTGTGACAGCGAGTGGGCCATGTCATCGACACACACACACATGAACACAACCACATTGGCACACAATGGCAAAGTGTGAAAATAGTTTGGCCGTCAGCGTTGCACATTGCACATCCAGTCAGCCGGCGACAACCTCAATCGGCAATTAAAATACCCGCAAAGTCGCACAATAGACAACGCAGCTGTTTGTGTTGCTGTGACCGCGTGACGAAAGGCCAACAAGGCAAATCAGCAGATTTGTGATAAACGAACGCACTTTTGTTTGCGTATTTTTGTTTACTCGACAATTTCAAAATCAACAACAACCACCAACCACTTCCAGAATAATCAAGTGCCACGCAAGAAAACAACAAAAATGTTGACGTGCAGCTTTTGGCTAACCGCACTTTTCTCTTCATCTTTTTCTTCCACTTCTTTGTAGCTTCACTCACATGCTGCAGTTTTGTTTTCAACAAATTTACTCGCGTTTACGTTTAAAATTAATGACCAATTGTTTTGATCAAAATATGTTGAAAATGTTTGTGTTGATGGCTTAAAGAAAGAATTTATTATTTTTTGTGTTTTGATTTTTTTTTTAATTTTATAAAGTTTCGCTGAAAACGTGCTGGCTGGCACACAATCGACTAGTTTGAATGTTGGCAGCGCATTTGTTGTTGTTGTTGTTTCTGTTGCTGAAAATTTTCCGCGAGCCCTTGAGGAATGTTTACGGTTGCGCCAATTTACCACTTAAGTAAAGAACATCCGCCATATTCGCTACACTGTCTAACAACAATTTACTTTTGGTTTCATATATGAAAAGTAAAATGTTTAAGGGGAATTAATGATTGGGCCGAGTCGCTTGCGTACTGCAATGTGTGCAAAGTTGATTCTGCCTTTTGGATCATCTCGTCTACCATTTTTGGATCAAATCCTCATCATTGAGGCTACGTTTCCCTAGAAAGTCTGATCGCTGGGCAGTTTTTTACCTATAAATGCAAATGTTTTGAAGTCTTTAAGTAGGTTAAGTCTTTATTTAAGTGCATAAAGTGCAAAGTGTACAGAAATATTGATTGCTTAATGAATATTAATTTCGAAATGCAGTGACTTTATCAACACAAATTGTGTAATACAGTGTAATAATACGAAGGCAACCAAATACGGCGCTATTTGCATGGCAACCAACAATCGCATAGGTGTACTTAAATATTTTATTTAAAGCTTCATGGCAATTGTGGCTGAGTGCTACTTTGTGAACAATTGTGTACTGCATTCCGGGCGTTTTCGTGTGTGTGTGGAATTTTGTTATTTGGCAAATTTGGAACACACCAGCAACAGAGCAATGGGCAGCAGCAACCACAATAACAAACACCAGGCGGTGCAGGTAACAGCCACCAGTCAGTCCGCACTTCCGGTCAGCAAGTGGCGGCAAAGCACCCACAGTGGCGACTGACGGAAGTGCTTCCTTACAGTGCGGCACGTAGTTGTGTTGTTTGCGCCCGGCTCGGCATGACCCCGTCGGTACTGTGGGGAAGGCCGCACCTCCCACCACTCGCGTAAATAGTTTACACTTGTTGTCTGTGTACTTGCCAAGTTCCATTGAAATGAAAAACGTAATTTTGAGCAACAACAACATACACACATACACACATATTCTCAGAACAGAGACATAATGATTTTTCGTTGTTGTCGTTGTTGTTGTGGTTGTGACGTTGGTTTTTTTATTTATACTTATTTGTGTGCGTTGTGTTACTGTTTCGATGCTGTTTTGATTCTTTGAGCAAACGATTTGGCAATTCAGCAATTTGGCTATTCGACCGCTTTGTTTCTATCTTCTTTGGGCAGCAGCAATAATTAAAATTGCCTTTATAGCGAAATTCAAACTTTTTTTTTAAATGTTAGATTTTAGTGTTCATTATTATTTTTTTATGATGCTGAACGTTGATTGATGTGTAACGCTTCGATTCCAATTTTCACACGCTTACGGTTGAAGTGTGTTTGGCGGTTTCTACGTCTCATCGTTTTGGCAGACAGCTGCAAAGTTCTCGAAATTTTTTTTTTTTTTTTAAGAAAATTTGCTGAGTGTTGCCGTTGCCGCGAGACTTGTTGGGTGGTAAATTAGACGCTAACCGAGTGTGAGCTAATAAAAATATTCGATGAGGGCGAATCAGATGAGGTTAGATGACATGAGATGAGATGAGATGAGATGAGATGAGATGAGCTGATATGAGATGAGACTAGACTAGACTAGACTAGACTAGACTAGACTAGACTAGACTAGACTAGACTAGACTAGACTAGACTAGACTAGACTAGACTAGACTAGACTAGACTAGACTAGACTAGACTAGACTAGACTAGACTAGACTAGACTAGACTAGACTAGACTAGACTAGACTAGACTAGACTAGACTAGACTAGACTAGACTAGACTAGACTAGACTAGACTAGACTAGACTAGACTAGACTAGACTAGACTAGACTAGACTAGACTAGACTAGACTAGACTAGACTAGACTAGACTAGACTAGACTAGACTAGACTAGACTAGACTAGACTAGACTAGACTAGACTAGACGATACGATACGATACGATACGATACGAGACAAGACGAGACGAAACGAAATAAAATGAGATGAGATAAAATGACATGAGATGAGAAAAGAATGTTTTGAAGATTTCATATTTGATGCACATATGTATGTATGATTGATTTCATTTTGGTGCGTATTCTGTTAAAAATTTTTGAGCCCATTACCACTTGAAACCATATCTGCCACCTAAAAGTTTTGAAACACACAGATATTTGAGGGAGATTTAAAAGAGGAGGAAGCTTGAGTTCTTTAAAGTGATGGAGAGAAAGAGAAAAAAAACATAGAACAAGATAGCAGTAAATATGTTAGGCCAGTTAGACAAGTGACAGAGAGAGAGGGGGGGGGGAGAAGATAAAGATAGATGAAGATTGTCTTAGACTATGGATGATGCCAAGTCATTGGATATATTCCTGTTTAACGTTTATGATTGCTTCATGAGGAATAAAATTATACAAAACATGGAACTGACGCATAGTGAGAGTTGAAATTTTCAAACTAAAATGCAAAGTTAGGTAAAGTTTACAGAGTAGCTTTTAATGCTGCGAAGTTAGGTTGGTAGGTAAGATTTCTACTCTATGTATCACGGTTTATTCTTCTCCTCGCCCTTTGCGGATCCGAATCAAGTTAGTTCTGAACTAAAGTGAAATTATACAGTGAAACCTATTTAACACTAGAAAGACCGCAAGTTCTCTAGACCTACAAAAACTATATATTATATCCGCTGATATATCGAAATGTACGTCAGATTTGGCTAATTTTAATTGTAGAACCATAATTGTAGGACTTATTGTAGAACCTGAAAAAAAAGTAAAAAATATTTAAATAAAAATATTTAAAATACGAAATATATTAAAAAATGGAAAACCGTCAAAATAAAAAAAATTAAAAAAAAATATATAAATACAAATATTAAAAATTATAGATATTTAAAAATAAAAAACCGTCAAAATAACCGCAATGGTTTTTATAGTGTTAAGCAACTTCCCTCTTAAGTCAGCAATACTTGTGGGCACTTACCTCAAAAAGATCTCTTAAGTACCTCAAAAAGATTTCATTTTTTGGTGAGTTACTTAAGCGAGATTCGTATTGTTGTCTCTGAAGCCGCTTTCTTAAATATTTCACTATTTTCTTGTCATTAAAAACATTCAATTTGGTAGGATTCTAAAATTTTTCAGGATCAAATAATCCATTTGAGAACTCAAAACAATAATCCTTGAATCTCGAACTGAAATATCCAATCTGGCAATCCCAGCCAAACCCCAATGACATTTTCCTAATGATCTCCCTTATTGCATCATGTTTGTTGCATTTGTTGTTGCCATAATGCTGACCGATAATGTTACAACATCTTCTAAGTCCCGTTATGGACAGTGCTGGACGTTTGCTGCGGTTTGCATGCAGCTCTACGCAATGCAATCACATCAAGTGGAAACCAATTGGCCATTAAGTCGGTTGAGTGGTCCATAATTGAGCACAACAACAACCAGCAGATGTTGCACTCAGGCAGTTCAGAGTTCCGCTCAGCGGTGGCCGTTACTGCTGCGAGCAGCAATAATTGGAATTATGAATGGCAATGCGGCTCGCCCGCCAATGTCTGAAAGTTGAAATTTGCATTTCAATTAACCTCAAAGCTTGGCAAACACATAACCTCAACAGCAATGCACAATGATAGCTCCTTACCCATACACACACACACACACACACACACCAAAGCACTTAATCACTGCCGCAAACAGCAACACACAACGTTGATGTGCGACCACACCCTCTGCCGTTGACCGCACAAACTAATTTACTTACTTGACTTCACTTGCAGGCGTTGGCGCTAACTTTCATGCCATGACTGTGTCCGTTGCACAAACAACAACACAAGGAGGAGCCACTGTCGTCACCACAAAACCCTGCACCGCGCCCAGCTGTTACGCCACCACGCGCTCGGCTGCCATGATGGCGCTGGCGCTCAGTCAACGCCCCAAGAGTTCAGCCACAACGACGGCAGCCAGCAACAGCACCCATTCCGCTTCCATTTCCAAGTCTACGCCCGCGACAACCTTCAGACAGACCAACACCAAATTCAACACCAACTGCAGCAACAACAGCCAATCGGTCGCCGCCAATATGAAATCAGCCCATGCTCAAACCCACGCTGTGGCCGCCGCCAAGTCCGGCAGCACCACAACGCAAATGAATGGATCGAGCGGTGCCGGTGGCGCCTCCGCATCCGGTGGCAGCGCCTCCAGCGGCTCGGACAATGATGGCTTCAATACTTCGTCGTCGTCGTCGGCCACGGCGCTGCGGCGACTCTACTTCAAAAGTGGCCGTAAATCAAAAATGAACTCGACAGCGACAACGTCCATGACGAGCATTCCGCTCAATGCAGTCTCGACGGCAGCGGCCGCATACCATACGTCCATAAGCGGCGGACTGCCGCCAACGACAGCGGCTGTACCAAAGGTAAGCAAGCAGCAGCAGACAGCAGCAACAGTGCTCTTTGAATGTACAATAGTGCAGAAGGAGAAGGGGAGAAGTGCAGTGGGGGGAGGGAGGGCGAGCACTTGAACGGCAGCGCTGCGCAACAGCTCGAAATGCAAAGCGCATTGCTTTGTCTATGCAAAGTCACTCACACACACACATACAGCTAACAGCTGTCGTTTTCATGTGTGTGTAGGTCAAGCAAGAGGCGTTGTTTATTTGCTTTCGGCCGGGCATCTGCATTGCATCTTGGCCAATATTTCAGTTGCATTTGTAGTGCGAACACATTGCTGTGTTGCATGTGTATGTGTGCGTGCAAATGCATTGCATGACAGTTGCAGCAGTGCCAAAATTTGCTCATGTTTTGCTGATTGCAATTGTTGAGTTGAGTTCACAATGGTAATTGCGGCATTAAATGAGAATTAATGGACTGCAGTTTCTGGAAGCTGCCATTTGCTCTGACAGCCAACAGTTCTCCGAAGGAAGTTTGCAGTTTTTCGAAATATTGTTTGTACTACAAATTTATTGTAGGTAAAAACTTCTACTTGGAAGTGCAGTCAAATTCATTGCTGACACATTGGATTCAAACATATTTTGTAGAGTACGTGAAAGCTTAAAACCCACAATATCTGAAATCAAATCAAATCAAATCAAATCAAATCAAATCAAATCAAATCAAATCAAATCAAATCAAATCAAATCAAATCAAATCAAATCAAATCAAATCAAATCAAATCAAATCAAATCAAATCAAATCAAATCAAATCAAATCAAATTAAATCAAATCAAATAAACATTTTTTACAGAAGTAATAAATAAATTTAGATATGAAAATCCGTAGAAATTCATCACTCGTTCTTGAGAACTTTCTAATCGAATCCAATCGAAATTTTCTGCAGAAATAGTAAATTAACTTATGACAGTTGGTCCAAAATAATTACCAAAGTATTGTTTCCCTTTACCGAAAATCATCTGTAAGCACAAATGAGAGATGAGAGGAAATTTTGTTCTCCAGAATTTTTTACTGTTTTTGTCGTTTGAATTTTGTTATTTATTTCATTATTTTTGCTTATAATTTTTCCCTCGAAAGGTTGTCATTATGGGTTCCTCTACAGCTTCCATGACCGATGCCAATATTAACACTTCAACCGATTCGGCTTCAACATTGGTAACCAGTGTCACTCACACCGATACATCGGAGACATGTGACTCGCTGGATTTGGGTAAGTTAACTAAAGAAATTTAGGGATAAAAATGTTAAAATTTTGAGCATTTAAAATTCCCAAATGTATTAAATATGAAGTAAAAAACGTGAGCGCAGATTTGAGGTAGAGCGAAGAAGCTAATTTGAAGAAGTTCAAAACACTTAATCCTTCAAAAAAGTGGCACCGAATTGGTGACTAATGGATCGAACAAAACTCTTTTCTAAAGGGGTCAAATACTCCTATGTTTGTTAAAGTTAAGGAACAAAAAAAGACAAAAAGAAGGTTCGGGAGAATAATAGAAAGATCGCAGGTTTTAGTTGGAAGCAAATAAATCATTCAATGAGACGCGAAACATTCCCATTTTTCCAGAAGAAGAAATAAGAGAGAACAGAGAGAAGATTCGAGAGAATAAAAAAGGAGCGCAGGCTTTACATGAAAGCAAAAAAATAGTTTCTAAAGAAGAAAAAGGTTCCCATTTTTTTATTCATTCGAGAATATAATAGAGAAATCGCAGGCTTTAACCCTTATTCTCATACCCAAACTTACTAACGTCGTTTGGCACCCGGGGTACCCGGGTACCCATTTCATGAAATTTTTAAGTTTTCAATATTTTGTTAATTAAAAAGTGTTTATAAAATTTTGATATGATTTGTTCGCTTTTCACCTAAATAACGAGGATCCGGAAGGTAAAAAAAAAATTTTCATTATTTGTCAGTTTTTTTCACGAAAATACATCGCAGTGGGCACTAGGGTGGAGTGAAAAAATCGATTTTAAAATTTTTAGAAGCTAGTATATTGGAAATGTGCCAAATGCCCATAGTACCAATCCTGCAAAATTATATTAGTTTCTAAAAACTCCTTGATCGCCCATCACCTAATTGAAATAATTGTTTTTAATACTTTTTTCACTTTTGTCGAAAGAAGTGAAAGTCGTAATTTCAACTCAGTTAAGGATTCAAAATAAATCTCAGTAGCCTTTGCTTTAGGTTTGCGATTTTTAAGTTATTTATTGTAGCAGTCCTGTTTGAGCGAATAAAATATTACAAATTACAATTCGCGTTTTAATCGTTGGAATGTGGCAAACCCCGCTAGTTCTATTCTGTTTATGATTGTTGAATGTTGACAATTTCCTTGTGAAGTGACCGATTCGAATTAAACTTGTGACGTTACAACAAAAAACGTTAAACGTTAAACAAAAAAAAAAGGTGAGTACCTGAACTTGTGCGCAAAAACGTGGGGCAGTGAAGGGTTACTAGTTATTTCTTTATATTTTTAAAGAGATGGCAGTTACAAGAGACAAAGTTTCGTGCGTGATATTTGGCGCTCCACGAAACCTGCCGACCAATACTCTGCCGACCTACACCGATCTCATGAAGAAATATATTCAACTTCGACAAGACCTGAAGACGGACAATGGTAAATACCCATCATTTTTTGACATATCTCACAAACTGTGCTATGAAGTTGAAGAGATATGGCAAAGGGCCTCACTTCCAACAGTAACGCATGCACAAGCGATAGAAAAACTTAGATCGTTCCACGACAAATACAACACAATGCTAAAGGTCAACAAAGGTAAAAAGAAGCAACCAAACTACCAACGAAGATTATCGGACTTTCGTGACAAAGCTAACACTCTGTTTGATCTCAGCAAATGCAAGTGCTCCGATATGGTGGCCAATTGCGAATGTGCGAAACACAACAAAATTCCGGCAAACGAACGGCAGTTCCTTCAAGACCAGAGAGGACCAAGAAAGATGATAATCGGTGGTACAGATCAAGTGGTAACATCAAAATTGAAGAGAAAAGCTGAAAGAGAGGAAGCAAATCTCAAACGAATGAAGATTAAGAAGATCGATGACGATGCGAGCAAAAGTCAACCCTATTCTGCCGAAAGTTCCGAATACGACACGGACTCGTTTGACAGTGCCACTGTCGATAATTACATCCCAGATAGAGAATCACTCAAAACTAAGCCAAATCAGGATCGCGAGTGCCAAAATATGACTATCTCTCTACCTTCCCTCGCTATAGCTTGCGATCGGACCGGAGTTTCGGACAGATCGGCTGCTGTATTAGCAACATCAGTTCTGCATGATCTTGGTCTCGTATCACCCAACGACCGATCCAAAGTAATCGACCGAAGCAAAATCCGTCGAGAACGCAGTAAACTTCGAAACGAACTGAGGCAGAATGAATACGACCACACTCACAAGGGCATAGATGGACTATTTTTTGATGGCCGCAAGGATAAAACTTTAACACAAGTCCTCGCCGTCGACAACAAGTACCACAGAAAAACCATATCGGAAGAACACATAACCATCGTCGCAGAGCCGGGTTCTTCGTACTTCAACCATACGTCTCCGCCATCAGGCTGCAGCAAAGACATAGCTGAGTCATTAGTCGCTAGTTTCAAAGAGCGAAATGCGAAGACAGATAATATTAAAGTTGTCGGGTGTGACGGCACAAACGTAAACACGGGACAAAAATCGGGCGTTATCCGGCGACTGGAAGAAACACTGGAGAGACCGCTGCAGTGGCTGATATGTCTACTCCATGCCAATGAGCTGCCCTTGCGTAATCTATTCCAGTCACTCGATGGCGGGACGACAGGCCCACACGGATTCTCTGGATCTATCGGAAAGCGGCTAATGACGTGTAGCGAACAGCCTGTCTCCTCATTTCAGCCAGTAAAACTGACCGAACAACTCTCCAATGTGAACCCAAATGAGTTGAGCACAGATCAGCGGTATCTTCTGGAAATGTGCAATAGCATCAGCAAAGGTGAATGTAGCCTCGATCTGGCAGTGCGGAACCCTGGGTGCCTGAATCATTCACGATGGCTAACGACGGCCAATCGAATCCTCCGATTGTATGTCAGCGACAAGAAACCGTCCAGGAATCTGAAGACTTTGGTAACGTTTATCATTCGCGTGTATGCTCCGATGTGGTTTAGCATAAAATCCCAGCCATCATGCAAAGAGGGAGCTAGGCACATTCACCAGATGCTCGTCAAGTCACGTTACCTCAGCCCTAGACTCAAGGGAATCGTTGACCCCGTTATTCACCGTAACGCGTACTTTGCTCACCCGGAGAATGTGCTCCTGGCCATGATGACGGACCATCGACCACATATACGTGAACTGGGCTTACGACGAGTGATGAAGGCCAGAGCTACAGCAGTCCCCAGTGGACAAATACGGAGGTTCAAGGTTCCTGCAAAACTTAACTTCGACGCCGTGGAATACTTCGACATGATTGACTGGGCAGTCTGCCCTATTTCGGAACCTCCCGTCATCAAAGCCATGACAGACGCTGAGCTCACGGATCTCATCACGACAGAGGTGACTCCAACTGTCATCTTTCCAAAGTTCCCCTGCCACACACAAGCAGTTGAAAGACACGTAAAGCTGGTGACCGAGGCGGCGATAGCGGTCTGTGGACAAAAATCGCGAGATGGGTTCATCCGTGCACGCATTGCTTCTCGTCAGCAAATGCCGGCGTTCGAGTCGAAACGTGATTTTTGTCACTTCACCCTGTAACCATGTATTTATAACTTTGACATCATTAAATATTGTAATTAAAAGCGTATTTGATTTTTAATTGAATTTTAAGATGACTATCTTTAATGTCGCGTAATACTGTGAAATTAAATGCTGCGATGGGAGATCAAAAAATTGTTTAATTTCCGTTTAATTTTTACACAGCTTTATATTGATGTATTGGCACATTTTGAGATATCTAGCTAATTGATATTCCAATATTTCCATATTTTTTTTTGCCATTTTCACTCCAGCCTAGTGGGCACCCGGGTACCCGGGTATGAGAATAAGGGTTAAGAAAACGAAAAAAAAACATTTTTAAGAAGAGAAAGAGGAGAAGCGAATTTTCTTAAAGTTAACAAAAGGGAGAAAGAAGATTCCAGAGAATAATAGAGAGATCGGACGCTTTAGGAGAAAGCGAAAAATCACTTCTAAAGAAGCGAAATATTCCCATTTTTTCTTAAAGTTAAGGAACAACAAAATCAGAAATTAGATTCGAGAGAATTATAAAGAAATCACAGGCTTTGGGAGCAAGCAATCAAATCATTTCTATAGAAGCGAAATATTCCCATTTTTCTTACACTTCAGAAGCAACAAAAGACAGAAAGAAGATTCGAGAAAATAATACAGAGATCGAAAGGTTTAGTTGAAAGCAAGGAAACCATTTCTGAAGAAGCGTCAACAAAATTCAGAAAGATGATTCGACAAAATTAAGAGAGATGGGAGGCTTTAGAAGAGAGCGAAAAAATCACTTCTAGAAAAGCGAAGAACAAAGAGAAAATTCTAGAGAACAAAGAGATCGCAGACTTTGGCAGAAAGCAAACAAATAATTTTTATAGAAGTAAAATATTCCTATTTTTCTTTAAGTTAAGTTACAACAAAATTCAGAAAGAAGATTCGAGAATATATTAGAGAAATCGGAGGCTTTAGAAAAACGGAAAAAAGAGAAAGAAGAGAAGAGAATTTTCTTAAAGTTAAGTAATAACAAAAGGCAGAAAGAAGATCCGAAACAATGAAAGAGAGATCGCAGGTTTTAGTTGCATATATAAATCTTTTCTAAAGAAGCGAAACATTTCCACTTGTCTTAAATAGAAAAAATTCAGAGCGAAGATACGAAAGGATAATAAGACAACACAAGCTTCAGTTGAAAGCCAAAAATTATCTTTTAAGAGGCAAACAATATTAATTTGTCTTAGTGTTCGGAAGAAAAAGACAGAGAGAGGATATGAAAGGATAATGGAGACCGGGAAGGCTTTAGAAGAAAGTGAAAAAACAAGCTCCAAGTAGAAGAAATATTTCTTTAATTTTTTCTTAATATTCAGGAAAAGCTGTCAGAAAAAGCAACACAGTTTTTCACTCTGTGTAGATTAAACTCTTCCATTTCGAAGGGCTCTCATACCATTCCCAACTCGATTGAATTCAACTCCTAAGCAAATTGAAAATTGCAAACTTTTTAGTCTGTCAAAACCTCAGTGGCATAAATTAATAGGCGAACATGAAAGGGATGTTAATTAATCATAAGACAACCGGGATCAACGGGGCGTATGATTAATGCAAATTTGTGCACAAGTTCACACGCTGATAGAAAATGATTTGCCGAAAATATGCGAGTCAATGCATCAAGCATCTTTCGATTAAACAAATGCGGTCGATCAGGAGGAGCAGGGAGGATTGGTAAAACAATTAACAACAATGAGCGCAGCATCAGTGATAATTCATTAGCAGCAGACATCGGGCCAGGGAGTTTTGCAAAGTTAGCGGTTCGGGTTCGCAGCGTTTGAATCACGTTGATTGATTGCGTGATTGATGAAATGCTGCCAAGCATTGAATTTGGCAAACAATGCCGACTGAAACTAATGCGGGGGGCGGGCACGCGCGCGCAACCATTTCATCTCGCTTAACTAATTTCCTTTGGTCTCTCCTGTCATTGTTCTACTCCTTGGCGCACGTACGCGCAGGTGATAATTCGGGACAAAGCGAACCGTTATTCAGCTCACTGGAGGAGCCGCTGCTCACCGCCATACAAATGGATTCGGAACACGAGCACGGCACCGAGTTGGAACTAACCAGCTGCAGCATGTACAATCGACCGGATATGAATCTGCAGGACAGCACAGAGGTGAGTAGATGAGGCGGAGCCGCTGATTGACGTTCAAATGTTGGGGTTAATGCGCTTCAATGCGCACGTTACGGTTGAATTGCGGCAAAGCGCACACAGCGATTTATTAATAGTCACCGTAGTGCGCGGCAATTTGATGCTTTGCAACAGTAAACAAATCGTTTCAACTTTATTTACATTTTCAATGACGTCACGCTCTTCTTCTCTTCTTCTTCTTCTTTTGCTTTCATGTAAAATTGTTTGTTTGTTTGCCACGCGCACACACACTCCAGAGTCAAGAGTCCTCGCTGTCGATATTGACCGCCGAACCATCGTCCACGACGCCGCTGCTCGCATCACATCGCCGCCACTACAATCACAATGGCGGCAGCACTGCGCCCGCATCGGCCCTGGCTGCCAAAGAGCGTCTGCCCAAGACGGCGCCAGCACCCACCAGCGGCACCAGGCACTTTACCTTCGATCCGCCACAGTCACCGAAATCGGCGCGCACCACCGAAAAGTCACGCACGCACTTTAGCTTCAAGGACCAGCAACAACAACAGCAGCAATCGCGACGCACTTACGACAACGCGGACCATGTGAGTCACTGGGACGAGCGCACCACGAATTTCATTGAGGAGCGCGGCAACTCTGGCACGCGGCGCGAGATCTCGCCCAATCGCAGCAAGTATCGCGCTTATGCGGCACAGCGTCATGCAGCGGCAGCGGCAGCAGCGGCCGCCTACTACGAGCAGCAACATCACGCAGACGACGAGGACTCGATGGAGCGATCGCGCAGTAAAAAGTCGCGTTCGCGTGATCCGAGCGGCAACAGTGGGCGCCAGCGCTATTCGACGGGCGGCGCAGTGGTGAGCAGCAGCAGCGCTGCGCAAAAGACGAGCCCGAAGCGCGAGCAGAGACGCTCACCGGTGAGCTCGGCGCCGCCCACCACAAAGGACAGCAACTTCTTCAGCTCGGTCAGTGGCGGCAAGCAGAAGCAGCTATCGCCCTCGACGCAGCAGCCCGGCCAACGCAAGTACTCGTCCAGCTCGTCCTCGGGTGGCAGCGAACGCGAACGCGAGCGGGAACGAGAACGCGAACGCGAACGTGAGCGCGAACGCGTCAAGGAGTGCACAATGTTTCCCTTCGATCGCGAGGCCATCGACTACGAGCGCATACAGCGCGAGTGCTTTGCCGTCAACGAGAACTCCAGCTCGGCCACTGTCAGCTCGGACTCGGACGAAGCTGAGCCTTGCTCGGTATACGAGCGCAAGCTGTCCTCGCATCACGGGTCGCCCAAGTCGGCCGACATTTTCCAGCAGTACACGCTGCTCACGCAGCACGAGCAGCAGCTGCAGCAACAACAACAACAGCAGAGCGGGCCACCGTCGCGCAAGAACTCGAAGCGCATACGGCCCAGCTCGGTGATGCATGCCACCATACGCGAGAATCAGCAGTATGTGCCGCAGACGGACGCCTTCTATCCGCAGTCGAAACAGTCGCCCGGCAAGCAGTCGCCCAGCGCCTGCACCCAGCACTCACCCAAGTCATATGCGGAGCTGAACAAATTCGAGGAGATCGCTTCCAAGTTCGATCAGATTCCGCCGAAACTGCAACAGCAGCTGGGCTCCAATGCCAATTTGACGCTGCACAAGTCAACAACGGGCGGCAGCCCCGCGGGCAGCAACAACAACTCGCCCAAAGGCAATGGCATGCTGCCCGGCGGCGGCGGCAACAACAACACAGCGGCCGGCATGACGACGACCAGCCCAACGGGGTCGTTGCGCGGCACAACGCCGCCGCCGCTGCCCAATCTGCGTGTGGACTTCTTTACCGAAGCGGCAATGATGATGCATCCGCGCAAGAAGTCGCTTAAAAACAAGTCAGCGACGGCGGGCGGTGTTTTGACAGGCGCGCCGCACGACAACTTGGACGAGAGCCAGCGAACGGCAGCCGGAGTTGCGGGCGCCGGACCCATCAACGTCACTTCGAATCCCATGGACGCGGCTGTGTGTGCGCCGCCGCGTGCTACCATCGTCGTGCAACAAGTACGTATGGCAATGTAGTTGTTAGTTGTTATTGTTGTTACAATTGTACATATAATGTATGTTTGTGTGTGTGTGTGTGCGAGATAAATTCGTATCTAACAGATACACAAGTGGCGTTTTCACTTGAATTGCACGCACACACGTGCAGCGTTTTCATATGATTTGAGTTTTCCCCCCGTTTGTTGCTATTGTTTTTCGAATTTTCCGTTGAGCGGTTTTCCTCGTTTGTTGTTTTTGTTTTTCGAATTTTCCGTTGAGCGGTTTTCCTCGTTTGTTGTTATTGTTTTTCGAATATTCTATCGAGTGGTTTTCCGCGAGCGAGTCTGAGCGAAAATTGATGATTTTCCACTCACGGCCAACTCGGCGAATTGCCGCACAGTTCCGTGCAGATGAACGCATAAATGCGGCCGACGCGCCGATCGCCTCACTCAGTTGTGTACGATCAGCGCCACAGTAGACACGGAACAGTGACAAGTAAAACATTGAAAGCGCGTATTTTGTGTTTTCTCGAAAAGAGCCCAAAAGTATTTTGAAAAGAAAGCAACGTCGAAATTTTCAACAAAAATTTACAAAACCACTTTCATCTTCGTCTCTAAGTGAAAACATTCAAGTGATTTTTAGTTGAGTTGATAAAATATCGGCTTACAATTATTATTATTTGATCACTCGTGCGCGATTTGGAAATGTAAACAATTCGCCGCATTGGCATTGTGTGTGTTTGTTGAGTTTACGAGTGTCGTATTGAGATTTGCTGCAGCAAACAAAAAGTTTTCTACTAAATACACCACACACGTTGAATCGTGTTGAACTAATGATTTTCTATAAAAACATTGACACTGAAATTGATCGCTTGGAATTTCCAAAAATGGCGCCCTTCTATAAGCGACTATGCAGAAGCCTGTCAAGGCGCTACAAGGAGGTAGGTTTGAGAATAAAGATAATAATAATAAGAAAGATAATAATAATAATAATTCACTATAAGAGACTTTTAAAAATGTGTTGTTGTGGACAAAACACTGCAATGGCAGTTTTTGGCTCTTAATGGTTCAAAAAATTGTACCTAATAGATTTTAAAATATTTTTCAATTGGGTCGAGAAATGTCTACGGAAGAATAGATTTTGACGCAACCTTATATCGGTTAATTAAAAGAAACTTGACAAATATTTTACCAAAAAGTTTTTCTATTTATCAAAGTTGGGTTACTCTGACTTCATACTTATAGCTTCATAAGGTGCCATGTAAACCCTGAAGCATATTCTCTGCTCCAGTTCGACTATCTCAAGACTACAACTTACTTACTTAAGGGCCCCGTTCATTTCTGGGTTAGAGAAGGTCCCCAAGCAAGATATCAAGTCATTGCTAGTTTAACTTTGCTGGGAACACCCGCATTCTCATCGATCATTTTTACCCTCGATACGCAACATTAAGAAGCTTCAACTGGTATCGCTAGGAACACAATAGGACCAATGCGTGGCCTACTTGGCCAGCCAGCTTATCTAATCTAACCTTAAGCTTCATAAATAGAAAACAACGGCAAATATTTTTTTGACAAGTTCTACGTATATTACATTAATTCAAGACTCTTGAAATCGTTTTCTGATTCATAAAGGTTTTTCGCAGCCTTTTCAAGATGCCGCCTTGGACATTGTAAAAATTTCCTAGAATTTTTTTGTCTTGCAAATTTTCTTTAAAATCTCACAGCAAGTTTCAAACTATCAAACATTCAAAAGAGAAATGTTTAAAACTGACTGCACTAACAAAGAGAGACTTTCCAGTTCGAAGCTGATTGGTTAGTCAATTAGGATGGCAATGTCTCCAGCATCCAATTCGCTCTACTGCACCGTTTTCATATCTCTGTCTCGGTATTTCGATTATTCCGGTTATTTAAGTGATGCCACCTAACCCACCTACCTACTAGTTATACAGACCGTTCTGAACCCTGACTGTTTTAGAGCCAGTTCAAGGCGTTTTAAAAGCCGGCAAAGCACTGTGTTTTTCTGCTAGAGATTTTCTTGTTATCCTCAAACAAAGGTTTCCCTAGCATTTTCAATATCCCTCTTCAGCGAAAGTGCTCAAAAGTTTGCTATCATCTACATCACAGTAGGTTCGGTAACAGACTCTCCTATGAACTAATAGACTTTGATAATCAAAATGAGTTTGCACAAATTACCTCGCTTTTTTATTATCAGTTTCACAGAGTTTGTTTTATCAAAATCGGCCAGATTGATCTTCTGATTCTTTCTGTGTTCAGCGTCTGGAAGGATCGAGCTTACTTCCCACTACTCTGCATCACCACATGACAATCGTACCAAACTCTAATCACTAACGAAAAAAAAACAACTGTAACACTGATCCTGCGGACAATTTAGCGAACTGACAATGTCAACTGGACTGTCTGCCTTAGACAGTAGGCCCTCTCTTGACGATCCTGATGATCTTGCATGCGCTCCTGATCAAGAACAAGACAAGATCAAGATCTACTGACAAGCTTATAGACTCTTTCGTACCCTCAATGTGCGTGCGTGCTGTGCCTCGGAACCAAAATAAAGGTAACTAACAATTGACGGGTCAGCTCGAAGAGGATCTCCCTTCAATTACGGGCAAGTTTGGAGGTAATGATCAGTTCCCAGTGCTTTTGAATTCGCTTGAATCGCGAAGTAAATGGTGATACTTTCTTTAAAGGTGCGGTTTTTGTAAAAAAATGCTGATCTTATCTTCAAAGATAGTGTCTGCCATAGTTAAATTTCTGGTCTCCTGTATTATTGGTACTTTCCCTTGAAACACACTGAATCTCTTCGGA
Source organism: Melieria omissa (assembly GCA_963971225.1). Taxonomy (NCBI): domain Eukaryota; kingdom Metazoa; phylum Arthropoda; class Insecta; order Diptera; family Ulidiidae; genus Melieria; species Melieria omissa. Next base: position 25,168,103 of record OZ020269.1, on the reverse strand, counting down.
ATTCGAATTGATTCACTGATTCTCACCTCTCTAGTGCAGATATTTCTTAGCTCTCAGCCCGGAGTTGATTTGAGAGAAAAGTTATAGAGAATATTCTTATTCATTGGCGGGTAGGTGGGTAGGTAGCAGACTAATCAGAGGCACTGCTTATATGACACACACTGATTTTGAGGGGATGTTTATTGAACTCCCGGTTTAGATTCTGTCTTCTGTTTGGGGATTCGCAACAGTATCACCTCGAGCAAGATGTGGCTTCGCACCATACACTGCGGTCCTGTCTTCGATAAAAACTAGCTGTCGGGTACCTAACGTGCCATGACCGTAACATCACATGACCGAATCTCCCCATTGGGGGATCTCGATACCTGGGAAATATATAGTTTACGACACCTTTTCAAGATTGATTTTAGAGCGCGTAAAAGCAATTTCAGAAAGCGTTAAACTATGTCAGAAACCGTAAAACCAATTTCGGAAACCGTAAGTTCAATTTTGAAGCCGTAAATTCAATTTCACAAAGAAGCCTTATAAATGCTTGCAGTAGATGCAGTAGAAAGATTGTAAGTTTACCATACCTGCAAAGACTACATATCATATTCGCTGATATCTCTAAAAGTACACATCGGATCTGGCCTAATTTTCACAAAAAATTTTCTTTCTTATATTAAAACTTTTTCATGATAAAAAATTAAAGGTATCAAACCAAAAATCCATAGAAATACTAAAGAAAATAGAGATATTTAAAAATGAAACACCGTCAAAATGACCGACGTGGTCTTTCTAGTGTTAAACATGCAGATTCATTGACCGGAACTCTTGGCTCTTCTAACCAAAGTGTGCAGTTTTGTATCCCACAACCTCCACCAGTTGGTATCAAATATTACTCTAAAGTCTAACAATTTTTAAAGTAGTGTATAGAATAGTGAAAATACTGTTTTCTCCTGTTTTATATTGCATTCCATTTCTTGTCTTGAAGTCTAATAGCAAACATTTACATCAACTATGATAATTATCAAATCAAAATATCAAAAATCATAATTTCACAAATGCTATTTTTAGTTACTTAATAGTCTAATGAACTGTTGGATTATCGCGCAAGATTGAAATATGTCACATGTCACATTAATGACACATGTCGTCTGTGACACATTCGTCATTGCAATGAAATTTGGTAATTTTTATGCGACTTGTGAAATTTCATACCATCTTAAGTGATTTGTTGTTGTTGCTTAACTTGCCATTTTTGAGCGACTGTCTGTGACAACTGTCACAATGTGTCATTGCAATAATATGGCGATGAAACAACAACAATTGAAACAAAACAATATGCAATGTGAAAAATGTATGCAAAGCATTTTCCAAAGAAATGTGATGCCAGTCATTGAAATTGCCGCACTTTAAGTGCAACCATTGCATTCTGCCAGTCATTGTGACACATTTTACATACTTTCTTTGTGTGTATGTATGTGTGTGTGTTCTGCATTGTTAATTGCGCATTAAATGTCTCGCCAATGAATCATAAAAATGCAAATACAATTATGACGACGAGGCTTTTCATTCGCATAATGTCGACTTGAAATGGTTAAGTTGTAATTTTCGTGTCGTTATGTGTCGAGTTTGTGGTGGGCGACTGAAGCGTGCCAAGTGCCAATCTGTGCCGCTCTCGAACACATTTGTGGCTTTGTTTGTTGGCCTTATGGCAGATTTAACTAATCGGTTATTTTATGTTTTATTTGAATAAATGTCACCACCAACGAGTGGAAATTTATTGCAGCAAATTGAAATTAGAAAATGGAAAATGAGAAATTAGAAAATTGCAAATTGATTTTGCTAATACGAGGAAAAAATCGGTTTAAAAGTGTTTAATGCGATTTGAAAACTTTCACATTTTAACATTTTGGCATTGAAATGTCGCCATCACGTAGCTTCGATAGTGCGTATTGAGGTCGCTGCCTGTCGGTTAGTTCCATGTGACGCTGTCGTTTATTTGCCAACTCACTGGCAGTTTGGTGGCTTTTTTCATATCCTCACATTCATTGACCATTTGCTTAAAACAAACACACACACACAAATGTCAGCACACACACTTTTGCCTTATTTAATGCTCAACTTTAAAATCGTATTTAAAATGATTAATTGGCGAATTTTGATTGTTGTCCTATGGTACTATTGCTTCTTGTTGTTGTTTTAATTGTTTATCTTGGGGTGGGGTGGATTGGGGGTGTTGGGAAGATTAATGGTTGACAATATAAAAGGGCTTTCAAGTTAAATTTAGTTGAAGGTTGCAAAAATATTGTAGACAATTATTTATAATTTTTTTGTTTTTAAATTTTTTTGGCACAAAACGCATTAACCATGGTTGCGAAAATGGATATTACGTGCAAACAGTTTAAAAATAAATAGAAACAAATAGAAGGAGCTGACTTTGAGGAAACATTTATAAGCGAAATTTTTATATGAGTCTAGCAAGTTTAGCTTTCGGACAGTGTATACGCCAATTGTATTGCGACTTGAGGTATCCTGTGAATTTGTTTTAAATTAATCAAACCTTCGAACAGATCTGAGTAGATCCTCTGGTGCCAAGAATTCAAGGTACCACCTTTCTAACATTAGAAAGACCGAAAGTTTTTTATACCTGCATATTATATCTACTGATATATCGAAAAATACACATCGGATTTGGCTAATTGTAATTGTAGAAGTATAATTGTAGAACTAATTGTGGAATCCTATGGAAAAATATAAATCATCAAAGCAAAATTTGATAGAAATACTAAAGATTATTAAATATTTGAAAATTAAAAACAATCAAAATGACCGCAATAGTCTTTCTAGTGTTAATGGTTATTTGAGTGCACACAAAAAATCATCCTACCAGCAATCAGGACATAGCGATTTGTCTAAATGCCTAACTTTTCCTTTTGATTTTCCCATAGAAAATTAATTAATTGAACTGGCCAACTTTCTGTCGTCTCTTTTGCATAGAAACAAATGTTGTCACAAAATAAATTGCGAGTCTGAAATGAGGGGAAAGCATAAATTTCGTCATGCCATGTTTGGTCGCAGGTTGAAGTGATCTACTTGTTAGCAGATCCTTTGATGGCCTAAGAAATGTGTCTATAAATCTCAGAGCCCTTTCTAGGCAGAAAGTCTGAAGTATCATTACTCGTGATTTCTCTGTGTCTCATTACCCAAATAAGCGTCAGACTTTCGATCTGCCGACATTCATAATTTAGTATGGATTTGCAGGACTTGACTATAGTTGAGGTGGAAGTGAGCGTCTCAGCCTTCCATACTCCTTCCATTTGTTGAAAGATCCTTTGATGGCTGAGGATTTTGGCGACAAAACAGGTTCACTGTCAATATAAGTGCAGCCTCAGAACCCATTCCAGCCAAGAAGTCTGAATTCTCATTAAATTAAACCCATACCTTCTACACGTTCCGGAACCCAAAGGAGCGTCAGAGTTTATATCTGTCGACTTAAATAATTTTGCCTGGATTTACAGGTAATCGTAGAGGTAAAGCGTAGCTTAGACAAAGATGTATCTGTCTCTCCAGCTGCTTTCCCGAACAAAGTTCATTATCTCAAGTAAAGCATGTACCACTGTCTTCAATACAAATGGATGAAAGCCTGAGACACAGAACCATCACGCCCCACTTGATTTGAAGTAGACACCAGAACCGAAAGCTAGTTTTGTTCTGAAATTGCTTGCGAACGCATTCGAAAGCATTTTTAAGTGAGCTCCTTCTCAGGTTTTGACCATAAGTGAGTCTCAGGCAGTAACACATTATATCCATTTTTCTAGTACAAAAATATTTTTATAAAATAAAAATATATTAAAAAAATAATATAAAAATATAAAAAAATATATAAAAAAAATATTTCTATAAAAAAATAAAAGATATTAAAAAAAAATTAAATATAAAAAATATATAAAAAAAATATTTTTATAAAAAAAAAAAATTTTATGAAATAAAATAAATAAATATTTTTATAAAATAAAATTAAAAATATTTTTATAAAATACGTTTTATATTTTTTAATAAAAATAAGTAAATAAAAATAAATAAAATATGTCTATGTTAATAGTCTTTTGCTTGCAATCTTTTCTATAAACATTCAGCAAATTTAAGAAAATTAATTATAACTAACAGTGTAGAAAACATAGATTATTTCATTTCAATTTCACAACTGACAGTTTTTTGGCTTTGAAAGCCAAAAAACTGTTTTTTGTTAAAAAAAATTATGCAAATATATGGTTTTACTGGTTTCATCTTTTCAACAGAAACATTGGAGTTTAGTGCTTTTACTTTGAAAAGTCAGAATTACTGATCTGGAATTTTGGCTTGTGTGATCTACGTGCTTAGTCTCTTAAATTCTCTTCTAATATCAGTTATTAACAAATGCTTGGAGTATTTGATCCAAGTCTTAGCTCTTGTCTTCAACCCTCACAATCTCTTCCAATGTCATTTATTATCCCAGACTTGAAATATTTAGCTTCAACCTTAGATCCTGTAGAGCCCACCTATTCAACATATCACAATCTCACCAGCTTAATATAATTTCATTCCCGATTCAAACAATAGTTGAAAAGATTGTAAGGTCAAATAAAACAGAAATTCAATTAATTTTAGCAATGAAACAAAACAACCGCACAACAATAAAAACACTTTCAATAGCAAACATTTTTGAATTTCAATTTATAATTTTCTAATTACCAATTTTCTTTTCTAATTTAAAAGTGCAAGTTGAAAATTAGCCCAAACACTCAGCGCCCTTCAGCTGCACATCAAAACCAAAACAAACAAACCGCATTTGTCGAAAATTGTAATTAATTAATTACGCTCGTTGCATAACATAAATCAAATGCTACACAATTGGTGTTAATGACTTCATGGTTCATCCTCATAAATGTTGCCATATATATTTTTTTGGGTATTTTAATTACACACAAAACTGCAGCAATGAAATTGTGCACAAGCCAGAAACGTGCATAAACTTTTGCTCAACTAGCGATAACAATTTCAATTGCCACAAAAATGCAATGCACACAAATCGGTTGGCAAAGCACGGAAGGCCGTAAGCATCTGCTTACCACAATTTCGCATTAGTTACAGTTGCAGCTACATTTTGCCTACATATGTAATTATTTATTCCAGACAAAGCGGCCGCTACGCACACACACACATAGAAACACACACAGACACATGACAGCAACAGCCGCAAATGCATTTTGCGTTGACCACAGTGGCCGCAATGTGATCGCAGCAAATGGCTTTGCTATTTATAAATTGAAAATGGAAGCACAATAATAACGGTGCTTTATTGGTTTTGGTCTAAACCAAAAGAGCCTTATTATCATCAGCCTTGGCCGTGTGTAAGCAAAGTTAGTTGAGCTAAATACACAATTGTGTGATGACCACTTTTATGAGAGCTTGTGTGCGGTTGCGTGTGTGGGTGTGTGTATGGGGAACTTGACAGTGACAATTATCCTTAAGGAAAAGAGACATTTAGGGTTACGTTTGTGTGAGAAACAAACAAGAAAACAACAGTACAAGTGTTGGTCATCTTCTTTTGGCAAACACAAAAATCAGCTAGATTTGTAATATTCAAATTACGGTGACCTCTAAAAAAACAAATTTTGAAAATTCGAGAATTTGCGTCTCTTGAAGCATTATGTTTTTAACCTTTTTCGGTCGGTTTTTTGCCGGCCTCGATAGTCCACTGGGTGGCTTTTCAGACCAGAGCTCCTAGGTTAGATTCCGAGCTCGGGCTGGTGAAACACTGCCCCTCTTCCTCCATCCTTTTGAAATGTGTGTTGTACACATGTTGAAAAAACAGTGTTGCATACACATTTCAAACGGATGGATTTTGTGGTATCACAATAGGTCCATGTAGAGGCCTAAGTGTGTCTCATACAGTGGCAGTCACTACAGCCTATCTAACCCTTTCGGGACTACTGGAATAATACATTCCACCAAGTTTTTAATGCCCCTCAAAACAATTATTCAGATCTTAAGAGCCACGAAAAATATTTATTCGAATTATATGTCTCCGGATAAAAGAATGATTTGAGAATGTTTGAGTATGTAACATAGATCTTACTATCTGGCTCCAACTTTTGTAGCATTGAAAGATTTCTACCAAGAGAATTTTGATTTTCAAAATTAAACTCCCTCCCAATTCCCGTTGCTACCAACTAGGTTCGAAATACAACTTGGTAGTCATTTAGTTACTTAGAGACCATTATTTATTGCTTATCAATATTAGATGTAGATGTAGACACATTGTTGAGTTATAGTACCGATTTGTTGGAATATGAGTACTTTTGGCAAATCTTTATAGAGACCTTAGTCTTAGTATCGACACCTCTTCTATATCTTAGGAGCCTGGTGAGCTAAGAGCCATTCAGAGTGGCCAAACATTGCCTGAAGTTAGAAGTGGAGGCACAAAGTATTTGGTCCAGAGTTGTTTGCTCCCTGCGAGCTTCTATTATTGTTATTGTACGTTTGTACCTATCGAACTCTGGTAACCAGAGGATACTGTTTCTTGAATACTAGACATGTTTTAGTGCACAATTTTTCGATTTTCATTCATTTCATGTAGTCTCATTTTATGTAGTTTGATAAAAAAGTACATGAGCCAAAAAATTGTGGGGCTATAGTGAAGTTAAATGGCATGACATCGAGATTATACTTCAGAAAAAAACTGTGAAAATCGACCAGTTGCTCCACAGCTGCTTAGAAGTTACTCTTAGAGGGTTAAATCTATGACTGACCCCGCTAGTTTTCTCTACTGAACATTTCTTTCAAACATATTTATATCCAATCTCCAACCTTTTATGGAGCTCCCACACAAAATTATTGTTTTCATAAAATATACTCCTACTCCTGCCACGTTGCCCCTAGACGTATCAAATGTATGACCGGCACTCATTTATTTGCCCTTCCGAATGTGTCTTCCAAACATACCTACCCGCTATCTTCAAGTCTTAAGGAGGCTGTTATACAAAACTGGCCATTTTGTATCTAATTTGTAAATGTAGTAATGAGAGAGACATCATATCTCGGAAACTTCTAAACCGATTTAAAAGATTTATTCAACGATTGGCAAAATTCTTGAGTACAAAAAATATAAAATTAATAAAGGTTCAGAAATTTACCACCAGAGGACGCCTCCCATACGATCGGAGTTGTGAGGTTGTCAAATTTTGGATTTCTACGAAGCAAAAATCAAAATGTACTGTCAAAACCCTATTAACTTCCAAATTTCGAATATAATTGTAATTCTAGATGAGTGTTTGGTTAGATTCGATTCAGAGGGCGTATACAGAAACCCGTTATTTTATTATGAGGCATCATTGTCTATTGTGAGTGCCCTCTATGACTTCCAGGAAGACAATGCAGTGTGAACGAGAGTATGGCATCCCAAAAACTTTTTACATACTGTCTTATGATCTTAGCAGTTCAGTAGGTGTGGCAATTCTTTCAGGTAGCTGCCGCTTTTTGTTTCACTCTGTATTGTTCCAGTGCATGTAAAATTGTTTAGAGACTTCTTCTTCTTCTTCTTGACTGGCACGACAACCCGATTGACCTAAGGTGTCGCTTTAATAATTTCCTTCTTTGTGCGAGGACACCAAATGCATATGCAGCCTTGGAGTTTCGCTAAGCGTTTCCATTATTGTTTGACATTTGAAAATTCAGAAAAAATCAGATAAGTAAGTAAAATAGTGATAAGTGAAAATCAGATAAGCAGCAAGCAGTTGAGTTAACCACCTCTATCCATTAACGCTAAGAACTCGAAGGAAGTCAATGAGAGGCCTTAGGCCCAGTCAGTTTCACCTAACCTAATATACAGTTAAACAAAACAACCAGGTAATATTTAGCTGCCAAACCATATTATTTCTTGCTTCCTTAGTACCACAAATGCTCTTAACTGCCAATGAATGCAGGCGACCATACGCGAAGCTCACTGCTACATCTTCCCAGGCACCGCAGGTCCTGCAGCCTGCAAAATTTTTTTTTATTAATCACCCATCCCACCAAAAAGTGTCGCAGCACCTTTCCAATTTTCATGCCAAGTATTGCGTTATTGTTTTTACATAATATTAGCTGTCCACGCTAGACCGTTCGCCCCTTGGTTGGTTGGTTGCCGGACTGGCTGTGGTTCGTGTCTGGGTGGCGGCCCCAACAATTTGGCCGCAAATGATGTGACAAAAAGTGCGCGTTGATTTGATTTTTAATGTGAAAATTATTTAAATTTCTCATTTCGACAACAAGTGGGAAGAGAGAAAAGTGGGCTATGTGTGGCGTTGTTTGTTGCCTTGCAGCAAACTTGGCTGATTGCCAAAATGGCCAGAAAATTATGCGCGTTGCGACCTAAAGACGGTTTCTTTGTTGTGTGCCCGGTGAGAGTGGCAGCGATTTCGAAACTACATGTACACGTTTCATTCACTGTACGCAGCGAATAATGAGCAACTTGGGGATGGCCAGGGTAGGCGGCCAGACGGCTACTGCACGTCACTACTTGAAAAGCAAGCAGCCAATTTAAATGTAAATAATTTATACGCAAATCTTAAACGAAATTGTGGGTATTAATTTCGGCCGCTCGTAATGCCAAGTGGCCATTTTCGAGTGACCTTAAAATTGAACTTCAAATTTATTACAATGACCCAAATAGGTGCGCCGGCCCATATTTGTAAACGTCGTATTTTTAATTGTCCATACTTTTCATTTGTCGAATTCGATCACTTCCGCAAAATCAAAGCAAAAGCACACAAAACAAAAGCGTGAATAAGCAAAATGACTGGCTGAAGGCTACTCGCTGTCGGTTTCTATGCCGCTTAGTTGTTGTTGTTGTTGCTATTGTCAAAAAGAAATAATCACTCATAAAAAACCTTTGTACTAATGACTTTTCCTTGCACGCCTCGATGTCGAATATGGGTCAGTTGTGGGTGTGTGAGTATGTGTGTGTGTGTGAGTGTGCAACGGAAGCAGTTAGCTGGCAATTTGCTCATTGCCAACACCAAAGAATGCGCAAGCAACCTGTTCGGCCATTTGGACGTAAGTTGAAACGTGCCTTGGGGGCTTTTTTCGCTCAGTTTATTGACCACAAATATCACTTTGACCACTGTTTCAAATGTGTCTGCAATGTGTCAAAGTTGCGTGCAGCACACTGGCGATTTCGTATTATTGGTCAGGGCCGCTTGTGTACACTCGGCGTTGACTCACAGTCACATACACACATACACAGAGACATATATTAACGTACGTAAAGCCCAAAATACATTCAAGACACTTTCTCGTCTTTTGTATTTTGTGCGTTTCTATTGTTTGTGCACTTTTTTATTGTTCGACGAAAAGTTCAGTTCACCAAGTTCAGCGTTTTATTTGCGCGTATGGGCGCTTGGCACGGCCCGATATTTGTTTGGTCAAGGCTGTCACTGTCGCGTTGTCGTGCCAAACACTTTTACTGTCGTTGGGCACTGTGTCAATTGACTGCCAATTGCTAATTGATTGAGTTTTTGCGGTCATTGACAAATTTCATTCAAGCTTTCAGACAAATCATTGCGGCATTTGTGTACTAAGTGTAGGGGTGCTCACACTCTTTGGTCTGATTTCATTGATTGATAGTTGGTTGGACAAGTTACTTCCTTAGTTACTTACGTAACTGGTTGTAGGAGTTGGATTTCCTAGACAGAAATTAACTTTATTGATTTGAGTTTTTTTTATTTTTCTGTCATGAAACTTGCCAAGAAAGTTTCATTCAATTGTATTATAAATAGATGTAGTAGAATATAAATAGATTAATAATATAAATAGATTTAGTAAAGTAGGTAAAAGCTACAGTTTCGAAAAAAAACTTTTGAAGTTTTGTATGACGTTGTTGGCGCCGCATTCAAATAGCTTCAACTTTGTAAACATTTGGTATATTTATTCAATATTTATTGGACATATTTTAGAAATGGAAATGAAGAAAAAAAATTAATTGCTTTTTTTACTCTACAAACTATAAATTGCCTTCAATAGTTTATGCCATCTCGCTGTTCTTACAATTTGCATTCCAAAAGTCGACTCGTATATATCGTGGAATCCAATTGTATACTTATTCAAAATTCAATTAGCTTTGTTTACACTGACACAAAGTCAAAACAGCGCCAACAACAACAACAACAGTTCAATGCAATGCAGCTATTTGCAGTTAACAGTCTCGTCTGCATCTAATAAAAGTGCAGAGTATGTTACATTTTGTAAACAAGACAGACAAGCAACTGCACAAAAATCATACACAAATTTCCAAATAAAAGTTATGGTGCCAACGTGTTCTCATTAAAACAACTCACACACACAGACACACATGGCAGCCATATTTTCACTGGAACAGATTTATTCATAAAAATGTAAAGTTACTAAATGCAAAGCAGCGGCAACCGTTTAAGAATATTCGTATCCGTATTTATTTACACAGCAGACATTCAAGCACCGACACCTTATAAACAGCACTTTGGTAGTCTTAGCTGTCGACTGTTTTGCTGGATGTGTGCATGTGTGTCTATGTGTTCATTCACGTTATTGTGTTCGTGTGTGTGTGTATTTTAATTTGCACATCACTCACGACGCTTTATGGCCGCCTTAAAGCTGCTGCCAGCAGTGTACACAGTGCGGCAGTGTGTTGCCGGGATTAAGTGTTACCTTTTTAATTGCTTTATAAGCGCGTGTGGTGTTGTGAGCGCGAGTGCGTAAGTCAACAAGAAGCTGCAGACAGCCATAGACTGCTGCCGTCGCTTCCGTGCCAACTGATACTTTGTGCTGCACACGTTCGTCGCTTCTGTTCCCCGGGGGCGTTGTTAATTTATGGGCTTTTCGCTGTTGTCTGGTGTATTTACAACAACAGCAACAAAAAAGCACCGCACTAACAATTTCTGCTGCTGTCACTTGACACAATAACAACGACAACAGCAACAATAACAAACAATAACAGTTCATGTATACGTCAACCTTTGTGCTAAACGCTGACAGGGCGTAATTTACACAGCTTCATCGCTATTTTGTAGTTTCTTATTGATTGCAATTTGCGGACAAAAGACTCAAATGTAACATTTTCATTTTGATGGCGCATTTTTTTTGCTTATATTTTTTTTTTTAATTTTTGTTGCTGCCGTCAAATGCATTGACCCCAATTAAAGCAGCAACATTGAAAAATAATAAACAAAATCCGTCAGCTAAAACTAACACAAAATGCATTTGAAATTTTCCACATTAAATCAACAGCAACAACACAAACAAGCAGCTAAAAATTTGCCACTATTGAAAGTGTGCTGCATGCGTTTTTTTTTGGCCGCATATTTGTGTTGTTGTCGCTTGCTTTCGACGCAACTCAACCACAAAAATGCTAGTTCGAAGTGTAATATTTATTTTTAGCATAAACTAAAAATGAATTTTGCGTTAAAGACCGACAACTAAATTTAGAAAATGCAAGCAAAACGCACTTTGTGCTGCTCCAGTCGGCGTCAGCGATGGCGGCGCAAACATAAATATTTAAATGGGGTTTGTTTTCAGTTTTATACACTGAAAACAAAAATAACAAATTTGAAACAGAAAAATTTTAATCTGGTTTTAATTAAACAAAAAATTAGTAAAATTTCACATATGAATAAAATTAGAAAAAGAACTTTTTATATTAAAAATTCCAATGTTTTTTTAATAGTTATTATTTAACTTATTTCAATTAGTTTTAATTTAATTTTTTCTACTAATTTTGCTAAATGAATCATATTTTTTTAATTAAAAACCAAATTATGTTGTTTATTGTTTATTTAGTTTTTTTTTTATTTTAGAATTAATGAAAAATAAAAAAATTTTTGTGACTAAAATGAAAAAATGTGTAACAAAAATTCAAAAAATGTTTTTTGTAACAAAAATTCTAAAAAGTTTTTGTAACAAGAATAACTAACTAAAAATAATGTTACTTAAGTTAATTAAAAATGAATAGAACTGTTGATTAAACCAAAAACCAAATTATGTTGTTTATTGGTTATTTGGTTTTTTGTTTATTTTAGAATTAATGTCAAAAAATAAATTTATGTAACAAAAATTAAAAAAAGATGTAACAAAAATTCAAAAATCTTCTTTGGTACAAAAATAACTAATTAACAAAAATGTTACTTAATTAAAAATTAATAAAAATTTGTTGGTAATTTAATTAATTGAAAAAATTTGTTACAAAAACCTTTTTGAATTCCTAGTTTGAAATTTCTTTACACAAACATTTTTTTATTTAAAAATGAATTGATTTTAAATAAAAGAGTACAAAATTTTAAAATTTTTAAAATTAAAACAAAATTAAAAAGATTAACAAAAAATTAAGAAAATTAAAAAAAAAACTAACTAACAACTAAACCAAAAAAAATTTTATTTTTCAATTGAAACTTTTTTTATTTAAATATTTTAAATTGATTTCTTTTAAATTATTTAAATTTCTTAAACTTATAATTAAATAACTTTTTTGTAATTATTCATTGTGTTTTTAAATTAATTAAATTAGTTCAGTTACAAAATACTTTTTTTTTAGTCAAAAAATGTTTCGAAAATAATTAAGTACATAAAAAATGTGCAATGAATTGAAATTTTTTATTATTGTTTATAATTTAATTTTTTAATTAAAAAACATGATTTTTCCTTAATTCCACCGGAGAATAGAAATGGATGAGGGGAAAATAAAATGAGAAAAATTTTATTTGTTTTTTGCCGTGAAGTTGGAAAATAGCAGTTTTGCGAATCCACATTCAGAGTATCGTGGTTTCCAATCTCAGCCACACCTCAACTAACAACAAATAGAGAAATATTTCGTTAAACTACATTTAAATTAACGCAAAGTAGATAAGTCTTTCATGAGGTTAGCCTTCGTATGATTTGTCAGTAGAAGAGTTAAGTTTTCTTTTAATGATGAATTGCTCTCTCGTGCATGGAGTGATGCACAAATTTGCACACAGAACAAAAATACATACACACTAAACTGGCCATAACAATCAGTTAATGTTCTCTCTAAGCGTAAGTCTTCACCAGTGGGTCACACCAAGAAATGCTAGAGCGTCTTTAAATTGGTCTTTCCACAGCAGACACGGTCTCCCTCTTAGTCGTCGGCCTCCAAACTATCGTGTCAAACAGATTTTTTGCCTCAACTTCATCGTTCATACAGAAGATATGGCTAAGCCAGCATAGAACAAAAACAACTGCGGGAAATTTGAAAATAGTTCGTTGTCACGCTGTTTTATTAATTAGTTGTACTTGTATATAGTTAAGCATTGATTACTCTGCATTTTACTGAAATTTGGATCATACTTTGGCACTGTGTGCACAAAGTACAACGACAAATGCTTTGACTAAAAATACTAATGAAATGTCCTCACGTCACTAAGTAATTAGGATAATTACCTAGTCTACAGTTATGTGTGTGAGTGTGTGTGTATAGTACGAGTACAAGTATGATTATGTCTGTACTCTGTAATACTCTGTAATTGTCATTAGTCGAAATGAATAATCCACGAAGAAGCTAAAGTGTCTACTTAACAGACGAACACAAGTCAGAGAAGGTTCTTCACTCAAACACAACCTTTCTATACATAAATTTACGACTTAAGTCGTGTGTGGGTGTATGATCCAGTATTTGGTGTTTGTGAGTGTGTGTGTGTTTAAAATCAATAAGACTCTATATGAATTCAGGAATTCAGGAGTAACGAGATGCCATTCCGAGCTTGAAGTGTCGGATAACATGTATGCAGTGCAGTTGGGTTGATCACTTATCAAATGGTTTACAAATTGCTATACGAATGCACTGTAATAAAGTAACCATTGGCAACGGAAGCAATTACTTTTGTTTTTTTGAAAATGAGATTACAGTAAATGTGTATTGGTTTAGTTTTATAAATTGGTCTATGAATGCGTTGCAACAAAGTAACCATTGTCAAGAAAACCGGTTACTTTTTTCAAGTGAAATAACAATTCAAATTGGCGGCTTATTTAATCTATATTTAGTTATTTATCACTTATGTCAGGTTTACAAATTACTCTATCAATGCGCTGTAACAAAGTAACCTTTGGCAACAAAATCGATTACTTTTTTGGCTAGTCAGGTCACAGTTAATTATAAATTTTTGTTTTTTAATTTTTATGTTGTTTCTTGCATTTAATGTTGTTATATTTTATTTTACTTTATTTTATTTTATTTTATTTTATTTTATTTTATTTTATTTTATTTTATTTTATTTTATTTTATTTTATTTTATTTTATTTTATTTTATTTTATTTTATTTTATTTTATTTTATTTTATTTTATTTTATTTTATTTTATTTTATTTTATTTTATTTTATTTTATTTTATTTTATTTTATTTTATTTTATTGTATTTTATTTTATTTTATTTTATTTTATTATATTTTATTTTATTTATTTATAAACAGTCACAAGGTTCGCAAAGTGCTCTATCAATACGTTGTAACAAAGTAACCATTGATAATAAAACCGATTACTTTTTTCGTACATGACATTAAACTTCAAATCGAAACGTTTGTGTTGATTTTTTCCAATTCCTATATGAATGCGTGAGCAAAAAACCCGATTACTGGTCTAGATAAACCGATTACTTTTTTTGCAACTGTGATTTTAGTTTAAATCGATTGGTTTATTGCGCTTTTATTCAACTCTATGAAGGCAATGTTTACTTATTTGATTTAATTATTTATTTTTTTCATTGGTAAAAGCAACAAAATCTACAATAAACTTAAAATTTACCAAACGTTTCTTTTACAAAAATTACAAGCTACCATTGAAAATTGTGTCTGCTTTCTTAAACATTATCCTGTTGTTGTTGTTTTGTCCAAGTTTCAATTAGCATTTTGTAGATTCGTATTGCAATTTATTGCTACCACCAATTGTGCAGAACTGCTCCTTTGTTTATAAATATTTTGGCTGTGATATAATTTTCAAGTGCCGCACTCATCAATCGGCGCTGTTTTTACCAAAAAAACACCAACAACAACTAGAAATTATCGTGCGTGCGTATTTTCCATTTGCATTTTCATGTGACCACTTGGCCAACCGCAGCACATTTCGGCCGCCATGCGCCTCACTCCGCGCGGTCACTCGCTGTTTTGGTATTTTGTGTATTTCGATCAAAATGTTAACTACACATTTTCAAATTTTGATGGATCTCGTATTGCGTTTTAATTTTGGAATCTAATTTTGGCCACACGTGCAATTGCAACGCCCACAAAAATAACACACGACCCGAACAACATTCACTTTGCAATTTGCAAACAGCAAACAGCCAAAAACAAAATGAAAACATAAAACAAAATTGTAGTAAAATCATGAAAATTATTTAACGTTGCATGCGTGTCGAGTGACAGAAGGCAGCTGCCGTTTGTGCGTATACAGAAATTTGAAAACAAAAACAAAAAAAGTTCAATTTTGGTGCTTTGGAATTTGCCAAACTTTTTTCAAATATTTTATTTACATTATTGAGGCACAAAAATTATGCACAAAGCGCGAATTGAAATCAATTGGTTGCGTTCAAACGAAAATTGCTTTCAAAACATGGTCCGATTATTAGATTAGCGGCAAATAAATTTTGTATTATAGAAAAAGTGTTAATTTGCGAAAATATGTGCACAACTGTGCACAAAAGGTGCACAAGGGTTAAGCGATGCCACTTAGCTCACTCAGCATTGGGAATTCTCTGTTTCACCTAAAAATTTGTAGTGTTTTTGTTCAAGTGTTGTTATGATTTGGTGTAGAAAGCAAAATACCAAATGCCAACAAAAGAAAACAAGGTATCGGAAAATAAAAAATAATACCTAATAATTGTTTAAAAATCGCTCGAATCGCATCGTTTTTTTCGAAAGTGCGCAATTAAAGCACTAAGACAACTTTCTAATTTTTCTGAATAATTTTTTTTACTTTTACTTTTTAACTGCTACTTTTTTAATGAGCATTGAACGTTAGCTATGAGAAATAATTACATGAAAAAAAACATTGAAAAAACTCGATTGACGGTGCTGTGAAAAAATAAAGCTGCGCCGAAACTTTGTTTACACTAAATTAAACAGTGGCAGCAATGAAAACAAATCAACGCGTTGCTTGCGCACAAAGCAATAAAATTAAAAAAAAAATTAATACAAAAACAACAACTAAGTAACCCACAGCAATGGCTGCATTGGATCAGTTGCCGTCATGGCACATTGAACTGCAAGTGAAGATGAACGAAAATCACTGCACTCGCCCAACAACAAATTTTACACCAGTCGCTGCATTCGAGTGCAGTGTGCAACGTGCAGCGTGCCACATGTCTGCAAACGATTTGTGCTGCGTTTTGTTGCTGCCGCACTCGAGTGTGTTGCAATTAGTCTGCTTAATTTGAATAATGAAATTGATAATTGCCTTCGCAATGGCAGAGCCTCATTTCATTTACATTACAAGTATTCGTTAAGTACTTATTTGTGTGCTGTTACTTATGCTTGAAAGCCTATGCGCTGAAGTGTTTAGCATTAAGTTTGTCGGCTCAGCGCTAAAGTGGGGTCGTGGACTATTGCCCAAGCAAAGGCAGACACAATCAATTAGAAAGCACTTAAGTTGAAGCGTTTCGCTGAAGAAAATATTCTACTCATACATAATGTGTGCCAATGCAGGGCACAGCTTAGATACAATTTGTATCTAAAGGTAATAGCTCCATGATTTAATGGGTTATAAGTACATAGAAGTGGCGACATTAGTTCACTAATGAATTGCTTATGAATGACCCCAGGATCTTCTCAAGAGAGGAGTTATGTATTTGAGAAAGAGCTGTTTGGCTCAATACACATACTAGAATCACCTAGTGGGTTTCATTTTTAAGGAGTTCTGTACAAAACTCATGAGCCCAATAACATTTGAGACCTCATTAGCCACATATAATTTTTATAACTGACAGATACATATTTTTGGATAGGAAAATTTGTTTGGCTTGGGAAAGAATATTCTTCTATATTTCTTATTGAAATGTTCAATATTTCTTGTTCACTCCTCCTCCTCCTTCTACAAGACATTGTCTTGTATTGGTTACGTTAATCGGTTGTGTTTTTTTGCGAGGATAGATGATTAGTTAGGCTACCATCTAACGCCACTTAGGAACTGCTTCTTCAATTGTGTGAGCTACCGCTCATTGTGCCATCTCTTGTGTAAAGGATGTGACAGCGGATGGTTGGGGACTTTGCTAAGATTGGTTTGGTGCGCTGTTTTTCGCTAATGCTCGCTTTCCTTTTCAGACGTTGCTGGTGCAACGTGTAGCTCTATATTTGTTTTCTTTTTACATAATAAAGGATCTTCTGAAGATTGAAACTTTTGAACTGGGGTATGTTGCTGGGCTAAAGAACATTTAAAGAACAAGAATAATTGGAACAGTTGGAAGAGTGCGGAACCGTGCACCAGTAGTCGAACTCACAACCTGTGGAATGTTTGGCTAGTGCACTCACGCCAAGGACAGTTGACGGAAAGGCTGCGTAGAACAGATTAATCAAAAATAAGTTGAAAGTGCGAACCAGAAACCGAACGAAGTAAAAAATACTGAAAACGAAAATGAAAATGAAGAAAAATATATCAGTAAGGTGTTGTATGTGCAGGACGACATGGGACAACAAAATTTCAAACATTTGAATGCGTTATGCAAATGAAGATTGTCACATAATATATTCCTTGTAGCTAAATGTACACATATGCAAGAATGGGTTAAAGCCAAAGAAACTGTGAAATGTGAGTTTAGTTCATAATTTATTGGGACAAAACCTGTCTGAATGGGTGGATTCGACTTTGTGTTACATTATCAAGATGACTTCATTGCTTGATTGTGACTGAGATAACACTTTTTTTTGGGACAACACATTTTAGTTTTTAAGTTGTTGTACAAAATATTTCAATAAATAACAAATTCATAAATAATGAAAATAAAAAATAGTATTAAACAAATAAAAAATAAATCATAAAAATAAAAAAATTAAAATTATAAAAAATAAAAAAAAATACTAAAATAAAAAATAAATAAAATAATAAAACACTTTTTTAAATAACACATTTTAATTTTTTAATTGTTTTAAAAAATGTTTAAATAAATAACAAATGAATAAAAATAAAAAAAAAATAATAAGTAATGAAACTAAAAAAATTTAAAAAAAAATTTAAAAAAATAAATAAATAATAAAATAAATAAATAAAAAATAAAATAAATAAATAAAAACTTAATAAAATAATGCACAACACTTTTCTCGAGACAACACATTTTAATATTTAAATTGTTTTAAAAAATATTACAATAAATAACAAATAAATAAACATAATGAAAATAATAAAAAAATAATTACAAAGGAAAATAAAAAATAAAAATAAAAAATAAAAATAAATTATAAAAAAAATTATACAAAATAAAAATAAAAAATTAATAAAAAGAAAAATAAAAGCATTTAAAAAAAATTAAAAAAAAATTAAAAAAAAAATTAAAAAATAAAACAATATTTATGTCAAACTATGAACGAGAACTTTGAGAAAATACCTGTAATTTGGTAGAACCTTTTCCATTCAGGATTTCCAGGAATCTAGACCCACTACCCAAAACCCTCTTTTCGGTTTCTAATAATGAAAAACAAAAACTGTGTTAACTTGCAGCTTCCAATACTTTAGGGTTTCAATATCTAAACGATTCGTTCATATTTGATACAAAATCCTACTCCTTGCTAGCGTTCATTCGCCGTAATGGTGCGGAATTCTCTGATCCATACACGCTTAAGTCGCTTTATACAAGTCTGGTTCGTTCTAGGCTAGAATATGGTTCTTTCATATGGAATCCATTTTATGCATCTCATGTCTCACGAATTGAACGAATCCAAAAGTCGTTTGTTCGCTTCGCTCTGAAGTCTCTCAGGTTCACAGATCCTTTACCATCCTATGAGGCACGTTGCAAGCTAATTGACCTAAAGTCTCTGGAAAACAGAAGAGCAACCTTGGCACTGATGTTCGTTTCTGACATCGTGGTGGGAAGAGTTGACTGCCCGTCTTTGCTGCAGTTAATTAACTTCAATGTTCCTTCAAGAGCGCTACGACAGGCAGGCACATTCTACTTAAGCACTTGCCGAGCTAATTATGCTTTAAACTCCCCTTTATACAGAGCTTTAAACGTGTATAACACTGTATCATCTAAATTCAAGTTAGACTTGTTTCTCTCAAAAGATGTTTTTAAAAATGATCTAAAACATGTCCTCTAGTTTAAAGTTTAGTTTGTAATGTCTGTAAGAACAATCTGTTCATAGACTTAAATAAATAAATAAATAAATAAATAAAATTTTTATAACATCAGCCTAAATGTATGCCACAATTTTATGCTATTTTGTTGCACTTAAGTAGCTACATTGGTTTACGACTGCTCTGCAATTTTTAAGTACGCGTTGCTCATTTTTTGCGTTTCATTAATAACCAGAGGACAGAAACCGCCAATCTTCAGTTCAGTTTTAACTGCAGAAATGACTCGTTGAACTCGCTGCAATCAGTGGAGTTCAACACATCAATTTGTTTATTAATGCTCATCAAATAAATATTCGAATATTGCCAATGCGCCACAGCACACTTCTCCCTGACTGGGTGTTGTAAAAATTTTTCGGTTTTATTATGCTACTTATTTATTTATGGGCTTCAGTCTGTTGTTATTAATTTGGCGCTAATTAAAGACTCCTTACAACAACAACAACTCGGCGGCGCACGTTTTTACGCCTTGAACGTGTGAAGTGTGGCCATTTTTTTTAATGGCATTTCATTTCATTCACCCAGCAGCGTCATTATGGCGAGCTTAATTATCATCAATTTAATAATCATTGGCACTTAACGTTAGGGGTATTCACATATACGATGCTTTATGCTGCTGCGCCATCAACGTAATTAGCTTGAAAAAAAGTGGCGTTCAACTCGAACCAAAAACCAGCACCAAAGAGAAATGCAACAAAAGTCTGTCCAAAGTCTAAAGTTTGCTGTGCTATTGATTATAAAATTGAAAAGTATGAAAAGTGAATAAAACTAAAAATAAAAAAGAAACAAAAAACAAAAAAAAAAATGGAACATAAATTCCGTGTTCCACTGTACGCAGCGTAGAAGAGTGAAAAGTTAAAATTTGTTGTTATTTTTTGTTGTAGTTAGTGTTTTGTTGGGTTTTGTTTTCATTGGTGAGCGACGGCGTTGGGATTTATGGTTCGCCCAAAAAAACAAAAAACCTGTAAAACCAGAGAAAGGCAAAAACTTGCGCGAAATTATGGCAGTTTGAAGTGAGTTTGAGGTTAGGTCATGCGGTGAGCGAGACAGCCAGCATCGCTTGAGAATTTGTTTTTGTTAAATTTATGTGCATTTTTAAGAAGACGTTTTAAAGCCAACTTGTAATTGGAACAAACGGGCGAGTGAACAAAGGTTTTCATTTTCCCTTTTTTTTTTGAAGGTTCAAGTTGAAATTTTATGTGCATTTTTGAGTGTTGAATTCAGATTTAATTTAATTAAATTGATTTTTTTGCTTAAAGAGCAAAACAGTTCTATATAAAATGGCTGCCTAGTTGAAATTTATTTCGATTGGGTTGAGACGTGAAAACTTCAAGCTCGAGCAAAACATTCACAACCGTTTCACCTACTTCGCAGAATTTTATAGCGTTTATGTTTTGTTTTTATTTCCCTATGGCATTGTTGTAAATTCCATGCTCACGCCTACATCCGAACCTTTTCAGCATCAAAAAGGTAATTTCGGCATCCGCTGTGGCATCTAAAGTGCCTCGAGTAATTCAATATTTGCTGCCACAAAATATGCCAAATTCTGGCACAAAATATTCCACTGAAATTGCGCTGCAAAACATCCCAGTTAATGCCGCAATCAAAACGAATTATGCAAAAATAATTAAAAATTCTAGACAGCAACAACAATTATGAAATGACAACGACACAAGTGGGAAAGAAATGCGGAAATGGCGGTTGGAGGCTAATGACAAGAAGCTGTGACAGCATGGCTGATAGAAAGAATGAGAAGAGCAAGAGAGAACAGAACAACTAACGGAAGTGACAGTGGCAACAAATTGAATTGAAAAAGCAATCGAAAAAAATCAATCAATTGCTGATTTTTTTAACCATACAGAGCGAAGCAGCAAACAACTGAAAACGACTTTGTCTTGGCCAATTAGAGAGCGGCCAACATGAATGCAGCCAACTGTCAATAAAGCTAATGAACTTACGACAAAAAGTCATTAGCGCAAGCATGGAAAAACGCTCAACGTGAAAGAAAATTAAGCGTAAAGTCGGTTTAAAAGTGCACTGAAGCGCTCATCGACGATATTCCTGGATTTACCACAGTGCTCTGATCTGAATGCCACTGGCTCTCATGGCAATTGAATAATGTGGCAAAAGTTAGTGGCAGCACAATGTCAACTGCCGATAAAACATGACAATTATATGAAAATGTTGCTACCCACGCACACATTGGCAACATGCGCAATTTTTTCCAACGCCTCCTTTCCCTTTTTTCACATTTTCACATTTTCATTTTTTTCTTCTCTGCTGTTATCTACAGCCCAAACGCTGTGACTACCTGCTCGCAGATTGGCTTTTTTCTGTTTCATTTAAATCGATTTAAAATGGCGCTTTAATGCGCTGCGCTTTTGCGTTGTCACTGTTGTTGGCCCAGCACGCATCGGCACAATGAAAATGCAACCAACCGTGAACGGGTAATAGCACTTACCGGTAACATGCAACAACAACAACAACAACTATAATACCGATAACAACTACAACAACTAAGAGAAGCGTGCAATCCCAGTCAGCCACAAGGACACAAGGCGCTTCAACACACCGTAATGCGCCTGAAAGTAGACTACGCGTATGTGTGTCTCAACGTTACCGAAGCGTTGCCACTGTGTGCCGATAAGCAAGGTGTGTGTGTGGGGTAAATGGCATTGCAAGAGAGAGAGAGGTAGGAGACATTAGCAACGTGCGGTCGGCGCAAAAGTTTAAAGCTGTTTTTGATGAGTTTGCGTTGAAAGCGGCACAACAAAACAAAAACGAATTGCAAGCAGTGAAATGTAATGAAACGCCATGAAATGTGGATAGCAAAATCACCACCACCAACAACAACAACTCAACTATGAAAAGATAATGAAATAAGGCATGGCGACAGTACGCCGTTGGCTATTGTATGTAGATTGGTGCTGGAGTAGGTTGGAAAGTAAAATAAAAGTAAAGTAAAAATTGGCGCAAGGCTATTTACCGGTGCGAGGCTGAGCGTCGAACGTGGAAATGGCAATTTAAAAAAAAAAAATTGAAACTTTGACATTTTCTGTGGATGAGTGCACTTGGTCGATTGTTCTTGTTGTTGAGTGAAATGGTCAACAGCAAAAAATTGCTCACAGCACCCGCAGCGATACTGAAGATAAAAGTTGAATTAAAAGTTAGTTACAAGACAACGGAAAGGTTGAACTGAGCTCTTAAAGAAGCAACGTGTGGGGTGGGAAATATTTTTCAGTTCAATTGCTTGATTGCTTTGCTTTCCTCATTCACTCCACTTGGACACCAAGGACCTCAGAAAGCCACAACTTTGTATTGGTTACGTTCGTTGATTGATTGGATATTTTTGACTTTTTTTTACTGATTTATCTCATGT
Organism: Melieria omissa; assembly: GCA_963971225.1. Taxonomy (NCBI): domain Eukaryota; kingdom Metazoa; phylum Arthropoda; class Insecta; order Diptera; family Ulidiidae; genus Melieria; species Melieria omissa. The sequence goes on along the minus strand of OZ020269.1, from coordinate 25,145,407 downwards.
TTGATATATTTTATTTTATCTTTTATTGGATTTGATTTGATTTAGTCTATTCGTTTTAGTTGATTTAATTTGATTTGATGTGATTTAATTGATTTGATTTGATTTCTTTTATTGTAATTTATTGGAGTTTATTTTATTTTATTTTTTTCAATTTATTTTCTTTTGTATTTCTTATTATATGTTGTATTGTATTGTATGTATTATTTTATTTTATTTTTTTATTTTATTCTATTTTTTTAATACAATTTCTTTTATTTTATTATTTATTTATTTAGTTTACTTTTTTTTTTTTGATTTAATTTTTTTTTTTTTGGATTTTTTAGGTAACTTTAGTTTTAGATTATTTTGGTTTTATTTTATTTTCCTAATATAATTTATTTTATTTTTTTATTTATTTTATTTTATTTTATTTTATTTTATTTTATTTTATTTTATTTTATTTTATTTTATTTTATTTTATTTTATTTTATTTTATTTTATTTTATTTTATTTTATTTTATTTTGATTTTATTTTATTTTTATTTAATTTTATTTTTATTTAATTTTTTTTATTTTATTTTATTTTATTTTATTTTATTTTATTTTATTTTTTTGTATATTTTTTAATTTAATTTATTTTCTTTTTTAATTTATATCGATTTTATTTTATTTGTTTCTAATTTAATTTTATATTTTTAATTTAGTTTGATTTTATTTAATTTTTTTATATTTTATTAATTTTATTAATTTCAACTCAATTAAAGATCTAATCCATTTTTTTGTAAATAATTTGTAATCCTTTCAGTGCAGTAATATTGTGTTTAAATATATTTTTTATTTGATTTATTTTATAAAATTAATTAATTAATTTTTTTCGATTTTGTTTTAATTTTATTTTTTAATTAAATTTATTTTGGTTTAAATTTTTTTCATATATGATTACTTTTATTCATTTCAATTCAATTAAAGATGCAATTAATATTTTTTCAATAATTTTTAATCCTCTCAGTGCAGTAAAATTGTGTTTAAATACATTACACTGCACATAATTCGTATTCATTTTGATTTAATCCTATTAAAAGTAATGCACAACAACTCTTTGGTGGGCTTTCAAACCCTCCAAATATTCGTGTGTTGCAAAAATTGTGGGTGGAAAATATGGTTTCATATGATATTCGGTTTACAAGTTGCATAAAGGACCCGCAAAATGAAATCCTATATGCGGCACAGCCTCTGCCAGCATTCGTGAGACTGTCGACATTTGTTTCAATTTTGCTTTAAAGTACTTTAATTCTCATCTGCCGTCTATTTGATTACATTTGCACATTTCGTCGTTTCGTTGGCGCATAAATGCAATAAACAAATCCGCTTGTGAGCAACGAACGAAATGCACTTTGAAAAATAAAAAAAATAAAACACAACACAAAACTGGCATCTCCAGCAAAGAAATAAAAGTAAAGAGCACAAAACTAACAACAACAAAATGATAAAAAACTATGCCACAATAATAATCTGAATTGCTATCATTTTCTTCTTTCTATTCTTTCTCGTTGCAGCCATCGCTAAGCTTAGACAACACCGTGGAAACGTTGCTAATAAAGAATGAAGGTGATTTCATCAGCGTCGAGCAGGGCAAAGAATCGTCGTTGTTGTTATCGTCATCGTCGACTACAACAGCGGCCGTGGCAACAGCGGCCACAACAGCATCGGGCGGCATGTTGACCACTACCGCAGCTGCGGTAACGTCGCTGGCACGCAAACGCAACTCGCAGCAGCTGCAACATCCGCCGCACCATCCGCAGCATCATCACCACCAGACGGCGGCGACCAGCAGCCAACAGCAGAAGCGCGACGAGAACATGCGGCAACTTTTGGATGTTACCAACACGCTGACATTCGAGGAGCTGCGCGACTTTGAGATGCGGTAAGTGCTACTCGTACCGTGTGTACTGCTGTGCATGTGTGCGTGCGGAGCACAGGTGCCGCAGCCAAATAACTAAAAAAAAATAAATCAAAATTAAAAACAAATCAGTGCAACACTGCATTGAAACATGCGACATGCTGAGTACGATTTGTGAGCGTCTTTAAGACGTCTAATAACTTGGGGCCAAAATGCGAGTCGCAGCTACATAAATTTCAGGCTGCATAAACACCAACACAGATAAACACAACTGGCACGCGATGCTAAGTTATGAGAGGGGATTTTCATGCGCAATTGAGTAAAGCATGAAAGAGCTCACATGCTACCGAAGACTCGCTGCGAACGAATGAACTTTTTTTTTTAATGTTTGTCTTTAAGACACCTTGTGTGTGTGTGTGTGTGTTTGTGTTGGTGTGTTAGTATTTTGCCGCAGGCAGCCAGCCAGGATTTATCTTTATGATAAGCTCATTTCGATTTTATGATATGTGTGCAACATGGCCGACAGCGGCCGCGCCTGTCACTCCGCCCGTTGTAGGTGCGCGTGTAATGGCCGTAATTCGGCATAATTCCAGTGGTTTAGCGTCGCTCTAGTAATTTCTATATTTGCAGCAAAGGCGAATTGCCACAAAGACAAGGAGCACTTGTTGAGAGCTGTCGAGGGGGAAATGGAATTTTCTCTTCCTCGCTGCGTTTGAGGCAACGATCAAAAAAACATTCATTACACCCAATGCTGATGTATAGTGCAGAGTATAATGAAATTGTGATAAGCTATGAATACATAAAACCGAGAAAATATGATTTTGCTGGCAATTTCCGACTTGGAAAAATAAAATAATAAATTGCCTCTTTGTACATGATGGAAGTTATTAAGAGGCGTTCAGCCAAAGGTTCGTAACGTTAGTTTGAGGTTAAGAGGCGACAAGGTGCACGGGATAGAATTGATTTATTTACATATATTGTAGATATGTATATAAATTTCCATATATATTATGCATGACATGCATACGCCATACAACTGGGAGTTAGTGAAGCGGTCTGCGGAAAAGTTAAACAATTTGTCTGTGGTTAGGTTTGTTGGACAACAAGCAGTCAACGACAATAAGTTGCATACATGTTTTTGAAGGTTGAAGGGTTTGAAGGGTGACACCTACCTCTCTAAATATCTGTTTGTTCGAAATATTATGGGTGGAAAGTGTATGGTTTCAAGTGGTATTGACCTGAAAAGTTGTTTACAGAAGCTACTTCTTTACATAAGCTACTTCTGTGCCCGTTCAGTCAAACCATCTTAACCCTTTCGTTACTACCTTACAAAGCGTTGATACAAACTTAATTTTCTACCTTTTTAATACTCTTTTTTGAACGAGTTTTGAATACAAATTACTGTTTTAAAGGGTTAAAGGCCTATAGGGAATCTTTTTACCAAATAGGGGTATTCACACCGAGCTTGTTACTTTGTTAGTTCGGTACTCGGTGCAAATATTTTGTTTTTGTTAAAACATTCGTTAAAAACAAACAATGGCAATGCCAATCATTTCACAAAATAGGGATACCACTTTATTAAACAATAGGGGTATTCACACCGAGCTTGTTACTTTGTTAGTTCGGTACTCGGTAGTTTTGTACAAATATTTTGTTTTTGTAAAAGATTCGTGAAAAAACAACAATGACAATGCAATTTATTTTACAAAATAGGGATACCACTTTGTTAAACAATAGGGGTATTCACACCGAGCTTGTTACTTTGTTACTACTCGGTCGTTTTGTACGTATATTTTGTTTTTGTAAAAGAATTGAACAAAAACAACACCATCGAGTGCCGAACTAACAAAGTAACAAAGTCGGTGTGAGTACGTCTAATATTTTTCCCGCTTTTACTTAATTTGACTTTGAAATGTTGCTATTTCTTGTCCCAAACCGAAAGCCACCCCATCTTTGGGCTTAGCAATACTTTTTGAACACATCTTTCTTCGAATCAATCATTTCAGTTTTGGGGTTGAGAACATTTGACGCTGGCTAAGCCAACAAAAAGAAACTTACTGAAATTGTTGTTGTAATTTTAAAGAATATTACAATAAATTAGTAATAAACTTCAGGACAAATAACTAAACATAAAAAAATAAATAAACAAATAAATAAATAAATAAACAATAAGCGGCAACTCTGGCACAGAATTCACACTCGACTCTCTACGCTGCACTTCTTCAAAATATCCAAACTTTTGATTACATTTTCACAAGCAACAATGAGTAATTTTTATGATTACCATTGCTTGCCAATTTTTTCCGCTTCAAAAGACACAAAGTTCAAGTGCGAGGCTCAGCAAAGGAAAGCAAAAATAAATAAAAACAAAAAAACAAACAAAACATCATTTAGGTTTCTTCTTTTCATCTGTTGCGCTGCCGTTATTCTAATTGTATGAGTGTACTAAAGAAAATAAGCAGCAACACTGCTCAACTCAGCGTTGCGACCATAAACCATACGTCAACAATAACAACAATAACCAACCAACAACAGCGCAATGGAAAATAAACATTTCGAGTTGAAAAATTATCGCTTCGATGAATTTTTTGTTGGGGGTTTTAATTCTAGTCGCGGCCAGTGGCCGGGAACGAATGATCCAAAGTTTGCCTGTGGCCGGAAACCGGCGCAATTAACTTGAAATTTATGCAATCTGTGCTTAATTTTTCTGGTTGTTGGTTGAAAAGTTTAAAATTGAACTGAAGGAGTCGAAAGCATCAGTGGAATTTAGAAAATTCATAGGGAAGTGTCAAATTGCTGCCACATCATAAAAATTGTTGTAGATTACTTCAAGTAAAAAGTAAAGAAAATTTTCCAAAGTCGTAAAATTTTACCAATTCGAAAGTTTCCATAATAAGGCAATAAAGTAAAATTATTTATGTGAGGATGTTAAAAAATTTAGCTCAAATGATTTTGCTGCATGAGTGATGAAGGTTTGGTGTTGTTTTTATATAAACATGAGTAATGGAAAATGTTTGGTGGATACATTTTTGTGTCCTACTTTAAGGTAGTCTCGATGTAAGTCTAGAAAATTCTCCCAGCACTGATTTATTGCAGTTGAATTGAGCTAACAGAGCTTTGGAAATGTTCTTTCTTTCGAACATGTTTTTGGTCTAACTTGAGCAACAATAGACATCTTTTTCCCCTCAAGTCTTGATTCAATATGTCACAAACACATTTTTTGACTCTTTCATCTTTGTAACTTTAATTCGACTGATGTCCAACAACATTTTTTATTTTTAGCAGTTGTAGTTTTTCATCATTTCGAACGTTTATTGTCCCTCAAAGTGGTCCTGTTTGAATTCCAACTACCCAACATTTTACAGAAATCTATGATAAATGAGTTCCTGTACGTAGCGTACAACTCTTCTTTAGGTTATGTCAGGTTATGGAGGCAACAAATAAGCCTCACGTAAGCACAATAGTCCATCGTTCTACCGCATACCTTCGTATGACTTTCTTCTCATCGACTAAGTGCATTGTTATTAGATTCGATGTAACTCGTCTTTCAAATGTTAATATTTCATAATTCAGAATCAGAAAAACACACATCGACTGACTAAAACCATCGTCAAACAAAAACTGTGCCTACAAAATTACTGAAATTTTGGGAATCACCTTTCAAAAGATGTGTAAACTAATGCCCCAAGTTTTGTTAACGAACGATGTCATCTTCCTGTTGAAGTTGGAAACTTTTCAGACCAATAAAACTAGACCACAATCTGTGAAGACCACTTTTTATTTAATTTTTTTTTAATTTTTTTTTTTTAATTTTTAATTTTTTAAATTTAATTTAATTTTAATTTTTTAAATTTTAATATTTTTTGATTATTTTAATTTTTACTATTTTCTTAATAATGAAAATTAATTGTTTTATTACTTATTTGTAAATTTCTCAATCAACTAGTTCACAAATATTTTGTTTTAATTTTTTTATTTAAAAATCCATCAACTCTGAGTCAGTAGTGACTTGTGTTTTGTGCGTGTAAGACTTTTTGTTTACATAAAATTACAAAACAAAATCTTTACTAGGCCAATGTAAAATTTTTAAGCAATTTTCTTACTAAAAATATTTTGTTTTGGTGAATATTTTTTTATGTACACATACATAGTTCAGATGTGTTTTTATGTATATTGTTTACTTGCTATAGTAAACAATGCGCATTTATATGAAATTTTTGTTCTATGTGTTGTTTACTCAAAATCAATCAATGAGAAAACTGCAAATTTCTGCCTAACAGTAGGCAATACTAAGTCATACCACAGGCGCATTGCCATATATCACCTAAAAACTGTAAAGTGTAATTAGTAGCATAACTTTAGGCTCACTTTAAGCTTGAAAGCATTGCAAATTGATACACAATTACGCATCAAAATATTTCATTTTTATTTTGTTTAACTCAACTCAACTCAACTCAACTCAACTCAACTCAACCATGTGTAATGTGAGCACAGTAAATATTGTTCGAAACATAAATGAGTAAACAAAGTAAAATTACACTGCAATCCAACTGAAGACATGTAGAACAGCACAGCAAAATGTGTGCTTGTAAATTTTCTATGAATTTTCAACATCATTGTTGATGTGCTAAGCGCAACTCTGGGCGCATTTTCGTGGCTGCAGCGTCACGTTCTCGTTGCAAATTTCTGGCAACATTAGAAGCTCATTGCAATGCGAATGTTGTGTGCAAACAAAATGAACAAAACTTAAAAATCAAAAAGAGCAACACTGTCTCAACAGCAGATGGTAACTTTTCCGGCAAGTTGGCGCAACGTTTTGCGTATAATTTTCTTTTTCAACTATTTTCTGGCTGCCAGCATTTTCAAGTTGTTTGCAAGTGTGTTGCAGCAAATGTTCTAACAGCAACTTGGCAACAATTTGCAGAGTGCAGAGGCAATGGCAGCAAATTTGTTGCCAAGTTAATTTATATTTGGATTTTCTGTTGCATACTGTTAGGTGCAGGCATTGGCAAATAATTGCGTAAATAATGTTTACACTATGTTGTTTGCTTAATAAAGTTCCGACGGCAAAATTACATGCCGCTCTGGAGTGTGGCTTCTGTGGCAAATGTCAAACAGCCACCTGTTGCATACACCAACTGTGGCAACACAACGAGCAAAAATGTGAATTTTTTGCATATTTTACAGCGCACTGATGGCTGTCAGCGACAGCATTGACATTACATATTGAGTGCAGTAGAAAAAAATTTGTATAAATAAAAAAAAATTATTCAGCAAAACCTGTTCATTGCTTGGGGAAAAATATGCAACAACGAAAACCTACGCGCGCTCAGTTGCATGGCTTTGCAAAAACGTTGGTATTGTCAGAGCCGAGTATGGGCGCACGTTATGTTGCTGACAGCATTATGGTTAAAGGTTAAATATTTAAAAATTGCTGTTTTTATTAAAGACTTAAGTGTTGACAGAAAAAGAGTTGGCAGTGCAATTATAAAATATTCTATATTTCGATGTAAATATTTACATATATTTTACAATACAATACACAATCAATTCATTGCTTTTGAAAAATAAAAATGCAACAATAATGGATCCATGTGAATCGACAACAAGCAAATGTTTAAAATTGGAAATATTTTTAATGGGAATTTATGTTTGCATTTCATGGAGTGCGATTGTATTTGCATTGTGCAAATTTTGGAAAGTTTAATATTGAAAATGTGGACAATGATTGACACTGACTTGAGCCAAATTTTCTATTATTTGGGGTATAAATAAATTTTGATAGATTTTAAAAAGGCACAACAAGCATTAAATCGTTCGAACCATCTTGTAACAGTATTCAATTCAAAACCGTGTAATTTTCATCTAAAACTCAATATGTGATATTTGGTTGAAGTGTAAAAATTATTATTTTTTCATGCTCTAACCAAGTCAACCATTATGACAACTAAACAAAATTTGTGGAAAGCGCTGTTTGGTCTGTACCACAACACTCGGTCTCATGTTGCAAAATGATCAAGGAAACTTCAATGGGATTTCCAAATCCGCTTTCCTTAATCACCAGTCATTGCTTCTTTGGACTATCACTTGTTCCTATTGATAAATCATTGCCTAACCGAGCAGCACTATACTTCTTACGAAAAAGCCTCAAATTTGGATTGATTCAATCTTTGGATCGCATCAAAAGACTAGAAATTGTTTCAATGCGGAATCTGTATACTGATTGAAAGATAGAGAAAAATCGTACCTAACTGTGGACAATACTTTGAATAGAATACAAGGTACCAATTTTTCTGAATATAGCTTCAAAGTTACAAAAAAAAAACACTTCAAAACTTATTTGTGCCTCTAATAACAACGCAATGTTTTACTATTTAACACTAATTCCCTGAATTTTAAATTCTATTTAATATTTTTAATTTAATATTTTCTGGGAATTAGGGTTAATGATCTCCAGCAAGACAACATATACGATCTAATGATTTAGTTTGGGTCATTCAAAATTTCGCTTGTCTTAGTTCAAAGCTCCAGGTTTCGCATCTTCTGGTCAAAATCCAAATCAAATACACAAAATCTTCCATTCAAATAAACCTTGAGTTATAGTCAAAATCGTACATCTATCATTTTCATTAAAGCCCCATCTGTCGTTAGTTTCTGCATCTTAGCCTCGTAAAAAAGTTAGTGTTGAATTTAGTTGAGTTTAGCAAAGAGTTTATGTGGGAATTTTTGCTTTTGTATCTATCAAAGCATTAAAGCATTTGAAGGTAAAATGTTTGTAGCAAGAGACCAGAATTGTGAAGAAACAACAACGTCGCGACTCACGCATCTCATTGTGTACGTGACTATTTGGCCAAAAACAACGTTCAAACAGTTCTGCAAGCTCTTTGTGCCTTTTTGTCTATTTTAGCGACTCAAGTTACCACTTCGTGGAAAGCGTTTTGAGACATTTGAGACAATAAAGGAAAATTTACAAAAGAAGCTAAAGGCGATCTGAAAAAGTGCTTTCACGATTCGAGGTTGTAATGAAAGGAAATTAAATTGAAAATCTCTTTTTCTTAAATTGAAAATTTCTTTTTATATAAGAATTCTGGGTATTTTTTATCAAAAGTATGCCGTCAGATGTCGGGTATTTTGCGGATTTTTTCTAACAAATCTCAAGACACGCTACCTTCTACACTTCAATATGTTTTCTGAATTTTTTAATTTTTCTTTAAATTTCATTATTTTTCCTTAAAGTCTCTTCTCGAAACACACATTGCTTTCATACTTCAAAACTAATATTCTTTATTATTCAAATAAACACCAAAAATTCTGAACGAAACTACTTTAGCAAAAATTCAAAGCATACATTGAGGCGTAGTACAAACTTCGATTTCAATACTTACCGTTCAGCGCTAAACTTAAGCAACACGTCTAATGGCATTTTAACAACTTGATTTGCTCCTTTACGGCTTCCTTAACTGCCACAATGATTACCTCGAAAACTTTGCCACAGCCAACTATACCGATAACTAGACGCTAGTTAGCGCTAACGTGTTAGTAGGTCAACATGCAAATTACCTTCAACAAGTTGCAAAACTATTTTGAAAAAATGTACACAACAATGCAAATACCTTCGGTTTTAGTTCAGACAATAACAAAAACTAATATAAAATAAACGTAAACTTCAAGTTGTGCAAATTCCAATGTGGCATGAGCGGAAAATGCAAATGTACTTGAAGAAAATTGCAAGACAACACGCAAACATTGCAAACCCTAACCTCGCTTTTTGCTATCGTCAAATTGCTGCATGTTTCGTACAGTACAGTTAGTGGTAATGGGCCAAGCAGTTTGTGCGGAGGTCAGTCTAGCACGTTTTGTGCGATTGCTATCTGCCATTAAGGCCACTTTGTGCCAGAATATGCAAACGTTTGCCGTGTTTCCGGTTCAATCCTGTTGATATTGTTGAGGCAACACGGCAAAGACTTTGCATGTGACTGAGACATTAACGTTAGACATGCAAACGTTTGGAAAAAGCTTAGATTAGGAGATTTCATACACCCAGGCAGGTGAGAAAACTCAGGCTTCTCGTGCGAAGGTTGTGCACAATTATGCTCGCATTACAGGCGAAGCACAGAAGCGCACAGAAGCAACAAGTGTTGTCATGGACAGAAAAATGCAGCAGACTTAAGCTGCTTGAATTGAAAGCAACATCTGTACAGCAATTAGTAAGGAATTTAAATAAATTTTTCGAAAATTCTAAGCACTCAAGTTGTGTTTACAACATTTTTGCAAAGTCTATAACACATTGCTTGCCTCGTTGTGCAATTAATTGCACATAATGCTCGCCGCTCATAGTCGATTCACTGTCACTGACCGCACTGTCGCTGTCGACAATTTGTGCAAAGCTTTTAAGCTGCTTTTCTGTTACGAGTTTATTTTGAACTTTGTCCGTTTGCGGTTCATAAGCGCCGCCAACATTTACTGTCTGTGGTGGTGGGTCAGCAATGGGCCACATTACTTTCAATATTGGCGCCACTGAACGCAACAACTTCAATTAATCCACTTAGACACGCTTCGACTCTGATTTGAACTTATTTACTCATGTTTTGATTGTTGCTGTTTTTGTTTTTTTATTGTAATTTTCAGTTACGGTTCACCACATCACAGCCGCTCACAATCGGTGAAAACGCCAGGCAGTCGTGCGTCGGGACGGCCCAATCAGCTCTGCCTGCCACAGCAACGTTCACGGTAAGTGTTGGACTCATTCACTTTCGCCTTCTGCTTTTCCCCACCAACCTCAAGTTGTAGCAAATAACTCCCACAGCGCATTGAAGCAATCAATTCAATTCACTTTCTATATTATTTTTACTTATAAATTCTGTTTTCTCATTCCCATCTTTGAACCTTCGAACCACTACAGTGTCGCCTCCATGCCCAACACTGGCGTCGAGGAGGAGTACTATAGACTGAGACATTTTTCCATCACCGGCAAAGGTGTGGTCAATCGCGGCGACTCGCTCAAGAGTCGACGCAGTCGATCCAACAACAGTGTGGCCAGCTCGAATTCCAGGTGAGTCGTTGTTGTGTGACTACACAAAAATGGCAACTGCCTTTGTGCAAAAAGTTGCGAGTTGTGTGTCGTTATTTATTTTGTGTGTGTGTGTGTGTGTGTGCGCAATTTAAAGCCAAATACTGTACTTGGCCTAGACGTGTTTATTTGTAAAGCATTTCAATTTGTTTGTTTGTCTATTTTATGGACTCTCTGTGCAGCACGGAACATTTGACTGCCACACAATTGCCAGCACCGAATTCGGCGCGCACCTCGGCCACCTGCAGCTTGGCGTCCAGTCGCGAGAGCAGCACATCAAATCCGGGCAACGGCCCATATAGGTGAGTGTCTTTACTTACATACATTCACACATATATACAAACATCTACACTTATTTGTGGTGGGTATATATTGAAGATTTCCACTTCCTGCACAAAACCAAAAACAAAAAAAAAATTATTTTTTGTGGGCGCTTGTATGTGTGGGCAGCAAAAATTGAAAGTGTTTTCGTGTGGATTTTAGATTCGCAATTCGAATGAAAGCCACTTGTCCGCCACAGATGGACACTTTCAGTTGCTGCTGTTTTCAATGTGCGTTTATTTCCAATTAAATAGTAGGAAACAAAGTGTTGATTGGCATTAAACGCATTTGATAGAAAAGCATTGCTAAAATTATACCAAGTATGTAAATATCTGGGCAATTTATTGTATAAATATGCACACAGTTCGTTTGGGCTGCCAAAAATAGCAGCAGCTAACTTTTAAAGCATCAACAAAGATAAGGAAATGCGTATTGAAAATTGTTTGTATGTTATAAACATTTTCTTCCAGAAAAAGCTTAGTTAATGTCATAAATTGTTGATGCTGAAGTCAAGCACTTTGATCTGATGCTACTAGAAAATGCCATAAACATTTAGATGGCTTTGAGCAGAGTTCCACGAAGTATGGACTCAATTAGATGGCAAATTATTTAGTTAAAGGCAGAGAAAGTGTGAATTCGAACTAAGTTAAATAGTAATTTGAGACGGTACACTTTGCTCTCTTAAAACCTTTGCTTCAAAGACAAATAGAATCAAATAAAAAAAATATTGTAAAATCTCCTTTTAATAAAACTTCTGATTAACTAGTAAGAAAAACTAGTCGAAAGAAAAAGCATTGAAAAGACATTTTTCAAAAATTAGATTTGACAGATTTAATAATGAATCGGTGCTCAGAGAATAAAAGTTCCCATTGACTACTAAAAAAACTAATCGCAAGAAAAAGCATTGAAGAGAAAGTTTCCGAAAATTAGTTTCACAGATTAATTTAATAACGAATCTAAATAGTACTCTTGGAGCCGTCGGCGGAACGCAGTTTAAAAAAAGAAAAGGCGCGGGAGTTCGGGTGGTCGCGTGCGTTTTATTTCGCTATTAAAACACGAATGAACAAAGTGAAAAAGACATTGGACGAGACAGACGGCCGAAGCCGGTGGATTGGGAAAGTGGGACATAAATACATAGGGGACTGGAAGGGAGAGGATTGGATCATTGCAGGATCCACAGATCACTGGAACGAACACATTTGAACATGGCGGCCCGCGTTGCCTCTGGCAACATTAATGCCGGAGCTGCTCACTGAGCCGGCCCAATGCCTCCAGAGCTTGCTCGATGAGGGCGCGGGCTCCGACGCGCGGCTCGGGGGTTCCGTCGGTGGAGGCCTCGTCCTCGCTGAAGGCGATCAGCTGCCGTTGGTCTGCTGCCTCGGCTGCGGAACGGCTGGTTCGTGGTTGGGGCTGTCGGCGGTGGCGTGTAAGCCGATCAGCAAGGGTGGAGCGCTGCACAGAGCGCTGAGCTGGAGCGGGTTGCTGTCGCGGACGTTGCGGCTGCTTGCCGCCCTTCGTTGCGGCCCTGGCCGCTGCTGCTGCGGCTGTCCTTTTACTGAAGTGCAGCATAGTGTGGTGCGCTCGGCCGCACTTGCTGCAGCGAGCGGTGGAGTTGCACCGGTTGGTGGGGTGGGACCGCGCCAGGCAGTTAGTGCAGTAGCCCTGGGCGCGGGCCACCTGCTGTCGCTGCTGCGGTGCCATCGCCAGGAAGGCCCGGCAATATCGTATGCCGTGGAGGTGGTGGCACAGCCGGCATTGCTGGGCGACCTGCTGCTTCCTAGTTGCCCTGCAAAACATAAGAAGAGTGTATCACTACGATATAATGATAGTGGGTGGATAGGGTATGAGAATGAGTATGGGGAAAGCAGGGCCATGAGTTGAGTGAGCTTTAAGACGCTATTAATGGGCATAGCTTGACGACTGGCCTTGTTAAGATGCCAGAGTCGGTGCGGATATCCACGACACGTACGTGATTGTCGGGACCGCGATGAATTTTATGAATGCGGCCGAGCCGCCATTCATTGGGGGGAAGCAGGTCGTCTTTAATGACGACCATTTCATTTTCTTCCACCTCCCTCTGCGGATGCTTCCACTTATATCGCTTGTGGAGATCCTTTAGATATTCGTCCTTCCATCGTCGGGCGAATTGATGATGGAGGACTTTGAGTTTTTCCCATCGATTAATCAGGGATAGCTCGGAGCACTCGGGTTCGGGGGGGGCGGCGAGAGGAGCGCCTCGGAGAAAGTGACCAGGGGTCAGAGACACTAGATCGCTAGGGTCCTGCGATTGAGGAGAGAGTGGACGTGAATTAAGCGTCCCTTCAATTCTAGTCAGAAGAGTCGTAAACTCTTCGTATGTGAACCTATGAGAGCCGGCTACCTTTTTAAGGTGGGTCTTGAAGCTTTTGACCGCCGACTCCCATAGTCCTCCCATGTGAGGAGCATGTGGGGGGATGAATTGCCACTCGACGCCCTGAGGACCGTATCGGTCGAGAATATCTTGGGCGATTTCTCTCGAGAATTTGGCAAAGTCTCTGGCCATGGCACGTTGAGCACCGACGAACGTTTTGCCGTTGTCGGTCATGAGTTTGAGAGGTAGCCCTCGTCGACCAGTAAATCGGGCGAATGCTGCGCGGAACGCTTCGGTCGTAAGATCCGAACAAAGTTCCAAGTGAACGGCTTTCGTGGAGAAGCACACGAACACTGCAACATAACCTTTGAGGTAGGTTGAGCTACGGAGCATGGAAGCTTTAATCTGGAATGGACCAGCAAAGTCGATTCCAGTTGTGGCGAATGGGATGGTAAGTGTGCATCGTTCGGGAGGGAGTGCTGCCATAATCTGTGTTCGCAGCCTTTGTTTATGGATGACACACGTTTTGCATTGGAAAATGCACTTTTTGACTTGCGGCTTTAGGCGCGGAATGTAATATTCCTGCCGAACCATACGGAGCATGAGTCGTTGGTCCGCATGCAGTAATAGCTTGTGAAGGAAGCGAAGAAGCAAACTGCAGTAGCGGGACTCTGGAGGGAGAATGATGGGGTGTCGTTCATTATACGACAATGCCGCATTGGCGAGTCTGCCATTAACTCGCATCACCTTCTGTTTGTCTAAGAAGGGATTGAGTACCAAGAGAGAACTTTTCTTGGATATGGGAAGCGAATGAGAGAGCGCTTGTCGTTCCTGGGGATAATAGGAACTTTGCGCGAGAGTTATAAGGCGATTCTTAACAAATGCCAACTCTGCTTGGGATAACTGTGTTCCGTGTATGGGATGTTGCTGGCGACGGGAGGAGATGCCGTTATGAATGAAGCGGAACATGTACGCGATTACTCGCAGGGCTCGAGAGAAGCTGGAGAACCGATCGAGGATGTCGGTCTGCTCTTCGAGAAGGTGGTGGCAATCAACTGCTCGTTGTTCCGGGACTGGAACTTTGCGAGAGTGACCTTTGGGCCAAGCATCGGAAGCTTGCTGCAACCATTTGGGGCCATTCCACCACAGAGAGTGATCTTTGAGATCTTGCGGCTTGCATCCGCGCGTTCCTAAGTCCGCGGGATTTTCAGCGCTTGGGACATGTCGCCAGGGAGCGTTGTGCACATTTTGACGTATTTCAGTCGTGCGGTTGGCAACATAAGTTTTCCATGTGCAAGGTGGCTTTTCCAACCAAGCAAGGACAATTTCCGAATCGGTCCATAAATGGATTTCCGATTGATCGAACCCGAGGTGAGAGCGGAGGGATTTGATGAGCTGGGAGAGTAAAACTGCTCCGCAAAGCTCTAAGCGAGGTAGGCTTATTGTTTGGAGAGGTGCAACTCTTGTTTTCGCAACAAGGAGATGTGACGCGAGGTGGTCACCATTCGTGCTAATACGTATGTATAGAGCTGCACAGTATGCCTTTTCGGAGGCATCGCAAAATCCATGGATCTGAACATTTCGATTGGGGGCATAGTTAACCCACCGGGGAATTTCGATAAGTTCTATGGCAGGCAAATTCTCAATGAATTGCTGCCATTTAATAAGTGATCCTGGCTTTATGCACTCGTCCCACTCAGTACCTTCAAGCCAAAGCTCTTGCAGAAGCTTTTTGGCAAGAATCATTATAGGCGAAAGCCATCCTGCGGGATCGAAAAGTTTGGCAACGGAAGAAAGAATTTGCCTTTTCGTGAATGAGGTTGCAGGAGAA
Source organism: Melieria omissa (assembly GCA_963971225.1). Classification (NCBI taxonomy): domain Eukaryota; kingdom Metazoa; phylum Arthropoda; class Insecta; order Diptera; family Ulidiidae; genus Melieria; species Melieria omissa. Next base: position 25,129,956 of record OZ020269.1, on the reverse strand, counting down.
GTGGGAGAGATGGAGTATGAAAATGAGTCCGATAGGGCATTCCAACGGATGCCAAGAGTCTTAGTGGAACTCGTTGAATCGAACTTGAGGAATTCCGAATCGAAAAGGTCGTCTTCGGGAATTTCCTCTAAGAGTTTTGCGTGATTAGCCGTTATCTTTTTTAGAGGGAATCCCCCAGAGTTGAGGGTGGCTATCACTTGAGAGAGAGCTTCCTTAGTGGTTGGAAGATCATGACCTCCGGAAAGAATGTCGTCGACATACGTTTCCTCTAGAAGTATTTTTGCCGCTAACGGGCTGGATGGCTGAGAGTCGTGGGCCAATTGATGGAGCGTTCTGATGGCCAAATATGGCGCACAGTTAACCCCAAATGTCACCGTTTTCAATCTGAAGTCTTGAATAGGAGATTCCGGGGATTTGCGAAAGAGTATTCGCTGGAATTCCTGGTGATCATTTTGGACCCGAATTTGCCTATACATCTTCTGGACATCGCCATTGAAGACAAAGCGGTAAAGGCGCCATCGGAGAATGAGCGATGTGAGGTCATTTTGAAGAGTGGGGCCAGTATGCAGAACGTCATTAAGTGACTGACCAGAACTTGAGGACCTTGAGGCATTGAAGACTACTCGGACTTTGGTAGTCTTCTTTTCGGGGCGGATGACTGCGTGATGAGGCAGATAGTACGAAAAGTACTTGCCATTTTGGATTATCTCACGGGGATTTGTGAGTTCCATATGGTCAAGGGTGAGATATTCCTCTAAGACGTCATCGTAGATGGTCTTGAGGTTTCCCTTTCGGGAGAGATTTCGCTCCATGCTAACATATTGCTGGAGGGCGTTTGGGCGGGAATTGCCTAACGCTATGGTGTATGGAAATTCTGCCTTAAATGGGAGTTTAACAGTATATCTACCGTCCGATCCACGGGTTGTGGTCTTCTGGTACAACTCTTCGCAATAAGTGTCATCCGAGGAGACAGGTGTCGGGAGTTTGACTTCTTCCTGCTCCCAGAATTGCCTAAGTTGTGAACTAAGTTCCTCATTGGAGACTTCTGCCACGTATGTCGAATAAGCTGACACCGTGTGGGGTACTGGCCCGCTGAGTATCCAACCGAAAATGGTGTTTTGGGCTAATAAGCTGCCACAGACATTTCGGCGGATACCTTCGAGTAAGATCTGGGGAATCAGATCGCTGCCAATTACTAGACCTATCTGCGCTGACTCGAATGGATTTGGGTCCGCGAGATTTAGCGTGGCAAATTCTTGCCAATTGGGATGGCTAATTGTGAATGGGGGTAGCAATTTCGTCAATTGGGGGAGTACTATTGCTTGCACATTGAGGGTCGTGCTGGAGTTTGGAACTGCCAACGTCAAAAAGCAAATGTGATTAGCATTTTGCACAATTTTACCGCCCATGCCTGAAATTTCGAAGTGCGATTTTTCAATTGGCAGTTTTAGGCGTTTTTGCACCTTCGAGGAAATGAAGGTGCGTTGCGAGCCTTGGTCGATTAACGCTCTAACCTTGAACAATTCTCCTAAGTGGGCAATAGACACCAGTGCCGTAGGCAGAAGGGATTGGGTGCCATTATTGGAATGAAGGGCTTGTACTTGAGGCGTACTTAGCCTTGAAGATGGGCCGGGTTGCGCGTCTGAAGTGGGGGCATGAGTTGTGGAGTTATTGTTCGGTTGTGGATGAGCTGTTGCGACCTGAGAAGTGGTCGTCTGAGACCTATTGAGAGGCTGCGGGGCTTGGGATTTATTGTTGGGGAAATGAAGCAGGGAATGATGCTTCCTTTGGCAGTAAACACACGTAAAACTGCTTGTGCAATCCTTTATGGTATGCGTTGTGGCAAGACAATTTTCACACAAGTTGTGCTCTTTGACGTATTTCAATCGGCTCTGGGGGGTGAGCTTCTTGAAACTCTGACATGTTCGAATGGGGTGGTTGGCGTTGCAAAGTTTGCACGCGAAGTCTTTTTTCACTTCAGTGTGGAAGTGCTGAGATTTATTTTGAGGCCGATTTTGGGGAGTATGAAAATTGGAGGGTTGTGGTTTTGGCTTAGCGGGACGAATGCTATTGAGCCGTTCCACCACCTCGTACCTGCAGGTCAGGAACTCGTCCATTTGCGACCAAAGAGGCAGGTCCTTACGAGATGTAAGGGATTGTTCCCAGAGAGCTAATGTCTCTTCGGGTAATTTGGTGCAACAAATGTACACAAGCAGCGGATCCCAATTGTCAGTGTCCACGGCCTGGGACCTAAGTACTGACAGACAATTATTTATTGTACTTTGAATCCGCTGCAGCGCTTCGCTATTTTCGGTAGTAGCCGGAGTGATATTTAATAATGATCGTATTTGGTTGTCAACTAAAATGCGCCTGTTTTCGTAACGGGATTTCAGGGCTTCCCATGCGAGTCCGAAGTTTTCATCGCTTAAGGCAAATTGCTTCACAATTGCACCGGCTTTGCCTTGCGTCTTGTATCGGAGGTGATACAATTTCTGGGCTGGAGTGAGCTTGGGGTGGTTTATGTATACTGCCGTAAACATATCCCGGAAGGACGGCCACTGCTCATAGCCCCCGAAAAATGTTTCGGTATCGCAAGGTGGAACTTGTAAACAAATATTCGGAGTATTTGTTGGTTCTGAGGATCGAACCTGTTCCGTATGCGCAGCGTGCTGAGTGGGTGGAGGCTGGAGCATCTCAATGATGTCCGACATTTGAGCCATGCACAACTCATATTGGTCAATGCAGGCTTCGTTCTTCTGCCGAGCCGACTCCTTGAAACGGTCGGGCTGGCTACTGTCTTCCGCAATGGAGACTGCCTCATATGCTTGCATAAGCCTAGTCCATTGGACTTCCAAATTCTTTTGACGAATTTGGACGAGGGACTTTGTTTGTTCCTCAATGGGGGTCGCAGAAAACTTTGTGCATAATTGCACGAGCTGATCGGACTCGAAAATAAATTTGGCAACGCTAGGATCGGTTGCTTTGAGAATGGGGGATTGCTTTATGTTTTGTGCTTGATGTCCGTCCAACGTTGTGCTGTGGTGCTGATGTTGTCTGCCCTTTGCCTTTCGCTGTCGCTTCCCTTCTCGTCTGCGTTGCGTGTGTGTTGTTGTTGTCCTCGTCTGGTGGTTGTTTCACTGCACTGCACTGTGTGTTCTATGTGTTTATGTATATATTTTTTTGTTTCGTTTGTGTTGTGAAAGGGGGGGCCGGGGATGGCTTTTTTCTCTTTTTTTTTTTTTGATAAGGGGGCCGAGGATGGCTCTTTATTTTGGAATTTTTTTTTTTTTTTTGTTTTTGTTTCTACGGAGCTCACTTTTCACTTTATTTCTTATTGGTTTATTTTTTTTTTTTCGTTTCCTTTTATTTTTTCTCTTGGGTTTTTGGGTTTTACCTCATTTTTTGTTTCCTACGCCTTATGTTGTGCACTATGTACTTTTGTCACTGTTGTGTTGAAATGCTGTTCACTTAGTTTTGTTCACTGTTTTGTGGTATGTTTCACTGTTTTGTTAATGTCTTCACTGTTTGTTAATGTCTTCACTGTTTGTTAATGTCTTCACTTCACTGTTTGTGGTTTTAAATTTGTTTGTTAAATGTTTTTAATGTTTTTTTTTTCGCGGGTTCGCGGTGGCTCGAAGGACCATAAATAGTACTCTTGGAGCCGTCGGCGGAACGCAGTTTAAAAAAAGAAAAGGCGCGGGAGTTCGGGTGGTCGCGTGCGTTTTATTTCGCTATTAAAACACGAATGAACAAAGTGAAAAAGACATTGGACGAGACAGACGGCCGAAGCCGGTGGATTGGGAAAGTGGGACATAAATACATAGGGGACTGGAAGGGAGAGGATTGGATCATTGCAGGATCCACAGATCACTGGAACGAACACATTTGAACAGAATCAGTGCCCAGAGAATACCTAAAGCAATTCAATTACATCGACTCTGCATAGAATCCTGCGATGATTAAAAGAATATAGAAGAGTTTTATTCGAAGGAAACAGTGATATTTTCGAAGTCTTTTATTCATGGAATGATGACTGAAAATTTTACTTATTTCACTGCCTTCACTTTTTTTATGGTGTCATGACGTGGTTTTTAAAGGTCTTTTTTTCCTGTCAGAGATGGAAAATATTCGGAAGATACTGAGTTCCTGTCCAGTATGCCGGATTCTTACCGACTAAGTACCATCGATCTCTGCGGAGCCGGCTCTCGGTTTTATGTCGCGACGCGTACGTTTTGGTCTCAGTTTGATCTCAGTCCTCTAATCACGCCTACTCGCATCCCTGCCATTTAAAACCACCGTTGTGTCGTCATCACTTCAGATGCAAAATGGTCGACTCCTGTCAAGCGTCTGTGAAGTTGGTACCACCCTAATCACGTCCAACAGGCGGCTTGATTTTTCTTGGAACCACATCTTTCCTTTCTTGCATTTTTGTTTGCATTATAACAGTAGACACAAGAGGATCGTCATGACCTACGAATCGATACCGAAAGGCCTTGAATTTGTTTTACCTTACTTTCTTCTCAGCCAAGTCGCACTTTGAAAATGTATCAAGATACAAATATATCTGTTAAAAAAGTGAGATAGCTCGGGTTTTGACCTTCAAGATTTGAGAGCTTCGCTCGTAGTTCTCTGTGGTTAATGGCTTTTATATGAGCCTATCTTTTATGTAGCTAACAAGCCTATTAAAGTACTGGTTATAAAACCGATCTTTTCGATTTAAATCAATCTTTTTAAGTCAAATAAAAATTGTAACTATGAGTCACTCTGTGCTGTACTATGCATGAATGCTTTTACGAGCATACTTTTAGGCATTCACTGTCTGTGTTGAGCAAGCAAAGGGGAAACATGCAATAGTAGTAGTGTAAAGTAGAACAAGGGTAAATTAGGAAATAAAGCGATCGTTGGTTTTTGACTGCGTTTGTGCTGAATAATTTAAGTGTTTTTATTTTCAAGCACAATCCAAACGAAGTTAGAAGAGTAATTTTCGTGACAATATTTTGAAGTCAAATCAATCTTTACAAGTCAAACCGGTGGTTTTAAGTCAATTCGATCTTTTCATGGAGCCGAACTTGCAGCTTCAAGGTCTTCTCAATTCTGCGACCATAATGTAACTTACTGATTTTGAGGTTTTAGTTGAGTTACATATCGATTATTGGTTCAGGTAGTGCCGCCTACTGCCAGACATCGCCGTTGATGTTCTCCATAATCCTTTACTAGTTGCCGTAAAGTATTTTAAGAAGGCTTCTCAATACCTTAATTCTCAGCTTTTATCCACTATTCAAACTCAGAGATCCTTTTCTTAGGACTTAGAGTCTGCATTAGTGCATCTCTTAGCCCAGTGCATCTCTTAGCTCTTAGTGCATCTTCTAGCCCAATAAGAAGCTACAGTTCAGTTCATGTTAGGTTAGGTTATAGAAGGGGTGCGTGCCGTATGCGTTTTCACACCTAGACCCTGTTGGATCCATTGGGATTCACTTCATCTTAGAAATCCAGTGTCCTTCCTTATCTGTTGGGTTTCTGATAGAACCAGACAGGATCTTTTGGAGCCATTTGCATCCTCATCTTTTCATGGAGTAGTCAATTACTATGAACTTAGAAACGTTGGTTAGATTATGAAGAACTTGAATTTAGTTCAAGCTTCAAAGATGGCATTCAAAATACGAAATCTTTCTGCATTTTTATGAGATATTAAAATGTCCTTTAAATTACATAAAAAATTTCTACTCAGGAATTTTGGAAGCACAGATTTTTTTGCCAACACGTTTAAACTGAGTGAAACTTACAATTGACCCAACTTTTATATTAGAAATACTAGAAATAAAAGAAAAAGAGTAGCAACTTGTATAACACTGCAAGCATTTTCATCTTTTAACTAGAATCGATTTCAATTTAAAATAAAAACAAAAATAGCGGAAATATTTACACTGCATTGAAAGCACTGAAACATAACTTTCAAGTGCTTTACTCTCTCTTTCTTGCTCTCTCTCTCTCTATTTGATCATTTTAAACTCTTCCCATTTATATATTTTTTTTACTAAACCTATATCTTTTTTTCATTATTGCAGAGTCCTAATGCTGGGCGGCCCCGCCGTGGGCAAAAGTTCGCTCGTTTCACAATTCATGACTTCTGAGTATTTGCACGCCTACGACACAAGTATTGGTAAGTCTAGACAAATCTATATAAATTTAACAGTAAAAAAACGCGCACTAATACTTTGAAGAATTGTTTTTGTTTTACACCTGCAAAACGCTTTGACTTTCATTTGATTTCTCCAATATTTCAAGTTCAGTTCAGAGTAAATAATTCCAAACCGCTTTCGTGTGTGTGTGTCTCTCCTATTTTATGTTCTACTGTGTGTACAACAACATTCAATCCTGTATGTATGTCACATCAGTTGTGTTGTCGTTGTAAACAATCAATGTGTGATTTCTGTGTCGGTAACATACAAAAAAATATGAATGACTGTGTGTCATCATGCATTCCCAAGTTATTACTTTCTGTTTTCTTTTAGATTTTTGCGACATAAATCGCTAACCCAATTTTATGGCGCAGTCTATGCGTCTGCTTGTTGTTTGTTTTTTTTTGTGTTCCTTTATTTTTGTTATTTTTATTTGTGTTATTTTATTTAAATTTATTTTTGTTTGACTTTGGTTTGCAGCAAGAACGAGGAACGAGAAAGGACATGTCAGCAATCTGCATTAAACTCAAAAGCCATAAAAAGTCCTTTTTAGTCAAAAACATATAAATATTTTATATCAAAGAAAAATAGAAAAATATATAAAAACAAATCAGCTCCTGCTTTTGGCAATCAATGTGTCATTTTACAGTATTTTTTTGGTGCTCGTAACATTTTCGCTTCACCCCAATTTGCTCGTTAACTGCGCCCCACACACTCACACACAGGCACACACTCAAACACTGAAACTCTGCCATAAAAGTGCACAAAATGCGACATTTTGGTTTCTTTGTAAGCTGCAACACATTTGCCGCATGCAGTAAATAAACTTTTATCAGCCGTTGCCGTTGCGCCAAGCACGTAAAAAGTGCAGGTCGTGATAGTTGTGGCTTGATGAATGTTGACAGCATTTTCTATTTTTCACAGACGAGGGAAACAGGCAGTGTTTTACTTTTGGGAAATGGTAAAATCGTTTTAAAGTAGTCAATCCCTTTCAAGTCCTGACAAGTTTCTTCAAACCGTAAAATGTAGCTTTGGCTTCTTGCCAACGCTTTGAAATGTCATTTTGATGCTTCAAGTGTGTATTATGTTGTGTCAGTTGGATTCGCATATAAAATTTTGAATTTTGCAATTCAAAATTCTGTCTCTAAAACAACAACGCATAAAGGGTTCTTCACACTTCATAAACTTTCTAAGATGTCAAATCTCCAGCAGTCCATTGCAAAGTGACACGCTTGATTGTTACAGCAATGCACAGCACTTGCTTCAATTTTTTATGTGCCCATACAATGCACACACATACTCAGATGTGCAGCACTTTCATGCTTCATGCTGCTTTCAATTTTACGCTTAAATGCAAAATGTGTTTAGTAGATTGTTTGCGTTATGTTGTGTGTGTGCTTTTTGTTTATATTTCAAGTGCAGCATGGCTTGAAATGTGTTGCCATGTACTCGGCGGCATCAAATTGTGCTGCAATGTAACACATTTTCCTGCTATGCTCATTTGCAAGCACTCAACACACACACACACAAACACATGAGAGCAAATAAGTAAACAAGCAGTTCAACAACGACATGTCCTTTACGTCAAGAGTGGAGGAAATATTTTATAGTTTGCATTTTGTTTTGTAGCAGTCGTTGAATTATATCTCTTCTTTTCAGCTGCACTCTGATTAAACGCATTAAATGTTGCTGTTTTTAACGGATTACTTTCTTGCCTTCTTACTTTTAGTTAAATTATATTTTACTGTTGTTCGTTAATTTTTAGTTTTAAGTTAATCAAACATAATTTTTTATAAAGTTATTCAAGTTCATTTGATTTTAATTAAATTTGATTTGAATTTGGTTTGAATTTGATTTAGTATTTTTATTTTATTTTTTTTAATTTGTTTTTATTTTATTTTATTTTATTTTATTTTATTTTATTTTATTTTATTTTATTTTATTTTATTATATTTTTAAAATATTTATTTAATTAAATATTTAATTTTAATTAATATTTAATTTAATTTAATTTAATTTAATATTTAATTTAAAATATTTTTAAAATATTTATTAAAATATTTTTAAAATATTTATTTAATAAAATATTTTAAAATAAAATAAAATAAAATAAAATAAAATAAAATAAAATAAAATAAAATAAAATAAAATAAAATGAAATAAAATAAAATAAAATAAAATAAAATAAAATAAAATAAAATAAAATAAAATAAAATAAAATAAAATAAAATAAAATAAAATAAAATAAAATAAAATAAAATAAAATAAAATAAAATAAAATAAAATAAAATAAAATAAAATAAAATAAAATAAAATAAAATAAAATCAAATCAAATCAAATCAAATCAAATTATTTTAATTTAAATTATTTCATGTTATTATTATTTCTTTGCTTTTTTTATTTTTAAATTTTTTAAAATTCCTTTTAGTTTATTTTATTTAAATTTAATTTAAATTTGATTTTAACTTAATTTGATTTTGATTTGATTTAGATTTGATTTCAATCTGACTTGGTTTGAATTTATTTAATGTGAAATTGATTTGAACTTGATCTGAATTTAATATAATTTAAATTTAATTTCATTTGATTCGCTTTGAATTTTATATGAATTTGATTTGAGTTCGACTTGAATTGGGTTGATTTAATTTGTTTAGATTTAATTTGAATTTGATTTTATTTTAATTAAAATCTTAAATTGATTTAATTTGATTTGAATTTGAATTTAACTTAATTTGAATTTTATTTGAAATTGATTTGATTTGAATCTAATTTGGTTTGAATTTTATTTAATGTGAATCAATTAACTTGATCTGAATTTTATATAATTTCATTTGAATTTTATTTGATTCGCTTTGAATTTTATATCAATTTGATTTAGGTTCGACTTGAATTGGGTTGATTTAATTTGTTTAGATTTAATTTGAATTTGATTTTATTTTAATTAAAATTTTAAATTGATTTGATTTGATTTGAATTTGAATTTAAGTTAATTTGAATGACATTTGAAATTGATTTGATTTCAATTTGACTTGATTTTAACTTTATTTAATGCAAAATTGATTTGAAGTTGATCTGAATTTGGTTAAAATTTCTTTTGAATTTTAGTTCATTCGAATTCGATTTGAATTTTATATGAATTTGATTTGAATTTGATTTGAATTTGATTTGAATTGGTTTCATTTTATTTGTTTTGATTTGATTTGAATTTGATCTGAATTTATTTGATTTGAATTTTATTTGAAATCGATTTGATTACTTTGAATTTAATTTTGTTTTCAATGGAATTTGATTTGATTTTGAATTTATTTGAATTTTATTTAATGTTAAATTGATTTGAACTTGATCTGAATTTGACATTATTTTAATTGATTCGATTTGAAATTTATTTGAAATTGATCTGAATTTATTTGATTTAAATTTGATTTGAATTTGATTTACAATCAATTTGATTTGGTTAATTTGATTTTATTGCAATTTGAAATTGATTTTATTTTAATTTGAATTTGATTTGATTTGATTGGAAATTGTATTAAAATTAATTTATTTTGCTTTGTTTTTATTTGGTTTGAATTGACTTGATTGTATTTGGTTTGATTTAACTTGATTTGGTTTGCTAGAATACAAGACATTAGTGCTACCCCACATCGTCCAGATAGGACTTGATGCATTTCAGTAATGCCTCCAACAGATCGACTAGAGAACCAATTAGAGTATTTCCTGAGGAATTTAGTCTTTTCAAGTGCTGAAGTATTTTACATTCGATTTCACTTCAGTGCATCTTCAGCTTAAATATTTTTGGGAGATTCCCAAACTCGCTGCTTAAAAACAACTAAGTCAGTGAACCGTGATCACTGCCATCAGTTTACGAGAATAAAGCAGAATAAAGATCGCTTGTTCTACGGGAGTTGTAGCGTTCAACCACTCAAAAGCGGGACAGATTTCACCACCTATTGTCCACTAACTGCTTGAAGTAGTCCTGTATCTGTCTGTCGAATCGGGAGGCAATACTTGTGCCACATTGACTTGTAGAAGAGAGTATAATACCTCTGAGTCCCCGTGAATTACTAAATCTCATTAGGTCGGTGAATCTAGGGAATGTTTTCTAACTGTTCGTAGTAGCGGGTCCCATGACATCATTACTGGTCTCAGTGCATTTGGTAGATGATATATTTTGTTGAATTTCAATTCATTTTATTTACGACTTTTCTTCATAATATTCTCTCCCTCTGTTGCTATCAGCTGTATTACAAAAATATAACACACATTTTCTTCAAATATGTACACAAAAGTATATACATACATGTTCTTCTTCTTTTTCTCATTCTCTACTGCTCTCATCTGCAACTGCGGTGCTCTGTTTTCTAAAATTTTCTTTTTCACACTCACATCACTTCTTCTTGTGCGCATCAACATCATCAACAAAATCATATTAAAAAATTCTTAAAAAAAATATCAAAAATTTGAAATGCTGCCCAATTTGCATACTAACAAATATTTTTACAAAACAACGCTAACAGGCAATTGTGAAATACGCATAGAGATAGACAAGCCCATGGACGGTAAACCAATCATTTCAACTATTACATTTTTCTTAAAAAAACTATGCATTGCATTCGCAGGAAAAACAAAAACAAGTTTAATTTTTTCATCATAAAAATATAAAAAAATTATGCATTTTTATTGAACTTTTAATCTAAAACACTTTAAGTATGCATACGCAATATACACTTCCACATTTAAGAGCTTGAAAATTACACTCACACACACCCACACCCGCACTCACCCATACACCTACACCCGGGCATGTATCCATAGACACGCAACACCAGCAACAACAACAGATAACTTGGTTTTCCTCTTGGCAGCATTTGAAAGGCTAAAAGTATTCGCGCCATTTTATTGCGCATTTTTCTCGCTGTCCTCTGCCTATGCGAACTTGAAACTGGCGCATGCACACACACACAATCATGCTACTATACAAACACAAGCACATGTACATATTTGAACTGAACACTCACACACACATGCAGATATGCGTCAATAGGAAGGCAAACATATGCCGTTGAAAAGTTTTAAGAAAGCAAAGACGCCACGCATTTGGCCGCCGGCTGCAGCGCATTTCGTCACATTTAAAGCCATTCCGAGTCCCATTAAAGGCATCCCCACGCTTAAAAGCATCAATTACATATGTGCCTGTGTGTGTGTATGTGTGTGTATGTGTGTGCATGAGTGTGAGTGCGTATGTGTGTGCGTCATTGTCGACACAGCAGCAACCGGATTCGCCTGCTTTCTTTCGAAATTTGAATCCTTTAAGTGCGCACACCTCCATTCGCACATTATGTATTTATTTGTATGCATGTGTGTGTGTTGGTGCGCGTGTGTTTGCGTAGAACCTTTGCCTGCGGCTGGCCATCGCTACGGCCTGACGTTCAATGCATTTGGGGCAAGTTGCCGCGACTTGTGGCGACAGCTGTGGAGCAGCGTTCAAATGTTTGTTCCTGCCGCTAATAATGATGTTGCTCATCCAGGCAATGACAATGATGATGATGATGATGATGATGATTACGATGATGATGATAATGATGATAATGATGATGACAATGATAACATTAATAGTAATGGAGCTGAGGGCTGCTCAAACCCCAGTTGGCTGCAACCCACTGTTTCGCTAAAGAGATTGAAATGTTATTTTACTCCTCACTGCTGGCACTTTGCTCCTAAGACATTTTTCGGCAATTTTGTTCGTCTCGCTGCCTGGTTGCCTTTTTCTTCTAAGTATTCACGTTATCCCTTTTGGGCGTAAATTTCTCTTTTTGTGTTTTATTTTATTTTCATTGCCAACAATCCGATCAATTTGTGTAATTGAAATTGTTGCGCACGTCTCACATCACATCGTCATTGTCGTCATCGACATCAATTTCAACAATATCAAGAGCAACTACAACAACAACAATAACAACGACGTCAACATTTCAATTTAGGTTTTAGGTGTTTTCTTCTGATTTTGCCACTTCAGATGCTGAAATAACTTTTGATATTTTCAATGATGAATTGCACATCCAACCCATCAAAGCACACAGCTGAAGTAGTCAAAAATATTATATCGTATGCTGATCAATGTTCTGAATCATATGTCAACTTTGGTCATCTAAAAATTGATTTAAACCCACTATTTTTTTTTTACCATTTATTATGAATCAATGTTGACAAAGTTTGGGCAATCAACGTAATAAATATAAAAGAAAAAGAAAAATTGGGGGAAATTGCCACAGAGAGGCTTTTTCAAAGGTCAGAAAACAAAGTTTTGGAACAAAACTATAAATCATAAAGGACATTAGTAGATAGAAGCCCGAAAAGTTGGAAGTTTTCACAGAAACCTTATTTCAAAGGTGAGGAGACAAAGTTTTGGAACAAAAACCTGTGATCACTGAGCTTAAACCACAAAGAAGATAGAATAAGAAGAAGGAATAAGTAGATAGAAGAAAATAAGAATTGGTGGAAATTTCTACAAAAAAACTATTTCAAAGGTAAGGAGACAAAGGCATAAATATGTATGACATTAAGACATAAGGACATAAGTTGATAGAAATCCACTAAAAAATTGCCACAGAGAGAGTATTTTAAAGGTGAGGAGACAAAGTTTTGGAACAAAACCTGTAAGCACTGAACTAGAAATCACAAAGGACATTAGTAGATAGAAGCCCGAAAACAACTGTTGGAAGTTTTCACAGGAACCTTATTTTAACCCGGCGTTGGTGTGGTGAAAAAAATTTACGTTATTGGTGTGGTGGGGTATGACATACCCCAAAACTTTATATAGCACCAACCTCAGGAAACAACACAAATATAAAAGATAGCAATTATATATTATTCTTCATTTAATTTTACGTAAGTAGATACAAAAAAATTTCATGTGGAAGCAATTAGTAAAAAAAAATATCAAATATAAGAAAATTAAACGAAAAATACTGATATTTATAGGTTGACTTCATAAAATGGGGTTTAAAAAATTACGTTATATAATTTTCCAAAAACCATAGTCTGCTTTATAAACGACATACATATAGTTATGTGACATATTTTTTTGGTAGCTACGGTGAAAGAGTAGCGAAATACAGGGTCTCAAAATTATCGCACTTTTTGCAAGTCGTATAAGGTTTTTGCTCTCAGACAAACCGAACGTACTGACGACGTTTTGGTACAGCTTCGTCTTCTCTCAAGGATTTACAGAATCATGATGATGTAGAAAAATTATGATATTTTTTGGAACATATGATACGATGAAAACGATTGTCGTATGTGCTACTAAATCCAATGGAACATACGACACTCGTTTTCTACGGCGACGAAATGCGAATACTGAACTAGGAGCTTTTCTTGCACGTAGCAGTTGGACAGTTGGTATTTGCCTCTTATGTTTCCGTACGGTGAGTTTTTGAATAAATCGATGACGCTAGACCATCAAAAATATCAATTTGTATTCAAAATCATTTACACAAAAAGATACGTTATTGGTGTTGTGGGGTATGTCATACCCCAATGGACTTTAGCGGGGTGTGGCTGAAATCTGGTCACACTCAAGTCGTTTTTGGATAGCAAATGTGTATGGTTGGACTATTGTAAACAGCTACTAGAAGCGATAGTGGCCACATAAAACTGATATCTGTATTATTTACAAAAATGCAACCTCTGTGGTATGGTATACCCCACCACACCAATGCCGGGTTAAAGGTGAAGAGACAAAGTTTTGGAACAAAAACCTGTGATCACTGAGCTTAGACCACAAAAAAAGTAGATAGAAGAAAATAAGGATTGCCACAGAAAAATAATTCAATGGTGAGGGGACAAAGTTTTGGAACAAAAACCCCCAGGCACTGAACTTTAAACCAGAAATCACATAATTAAGTAGAAAGAAACCCACTGTTTAGTGGGTTTCTCCCAGTGTAGAAATTGCCACAGGGAGACTATTTCATAGGTGAGGGGACAATGTTTTGGGACAAAAACCTGTAGGCATGGACTTAAAATCACAAAGGACATTAGTAGATAGAAGCCCGATGAGAACAATTGAACATTTCTACAAAGAGACTATTGCAAAGGTGAGGAGACTACGTTTTGGAACAAAACCCCGCTTGCACCGACGAAGTTCAAACCAGAAAGTATAAGGACAAGGTAATACATAAATAAAATCCCGAAAAGAATTTTGGAAATTTTCACAAGGAGACTATTTCAAAGAAGAGGCGACAAAGTTTTGGAACAAAAACCTGTGATGACTGAGCTTCATCAAACCTCAAAAGACATAAGAAGATAGAAGCTTCATAAAAACTATTGGAACTTTTCACAGGGAGACTCTTCCTTTTACGGAAAAAAACGCGTAAGCACTGAACTTCAAACCAGAAAGAACATAAATAAGTAAGAGATCACTAAGAACTGGGCATCGAGTAACAAAAACCGGCATCTCTGATCCTCTTCCTTTCTTTCATATCTACGTTGGTTGCATAAGTTTCGGTTTCTACTCAGAGTGATAGATAATTTAAAGTATCAATAGAGCTGACTATCCACTCTTGGGAAAAAACTTTATACATAAAGCAGGTTTTTACTTTAAAAGTTCTGACATATGACAATTTTGTTCAATGCTGTAAATTATGGGAAAACATCTGCCGTTGTGATGTTGTATACGCAACACTTTAGAAATTTTATTTCGAAAATTATCTTAGAAAGATTCATTCAAATTGTATGCAATAAAGTGAGAAAAATGCGCTGTTTTCAATTTAATAAAATAACTATACATAAGTTCAAAGAAAAAATGATCTAAGTTCATAACGAGAACATCAGATAACTTGTACATACATATATTTATATATTTACATGCGTTAAAATTTTTACTAAATTATAAAATATTATAAAAAAAACATAAATATATATATTTCTATTACAAATAATCCACTCATAATAATCACATCGTTACCTTAGTGGAAAAGACTATAACTTCAATTATGTTCCAAAATTAAGCTTTGGGAGATTCTAATTGATCACAGTTTATTCATAGATTTTTGTAATTTTAAAAAGTTTATAAGCAGATTTTTGTAATTTTTCACAGAGTTACTTCCATTAAATCATAAAATGATAATATTCACATTTTCACAACGGATTCATTTTCTCTGTTTATGCATTATTTTCAAACTATTTTCTTCTCTAAAATGACAAAAATCTTCATTAGAGTCTTTCCGCACTGAGGTAACGATATAATAATTATATATATATAATCTGCTTCATTTCATCGACTATTTTACTAAACCCGGTTCGAATTTATTGCTGCCGTATTGCACAAACCTGACCACTGTTTGCTTTGTTTTTTGAGTTGCTTGTTTCTTGCATGTGTTGCGTGTCCCTCTACCACTTAACTAACCACACAAATTATTATGCAATTATAAAAGAAAAATTACAGATTTATATATTTTCTTAAACATAATTTTATTTCTATCTCTTTTACGCAGATGATGATTCCGGCGAGAAATCCGTTTCAGTATTACTAAGCGGCGAAGAATCCGAATTGATTTTCATTGACCATCCTTACACAGAGATGACGGTAAGTAATGGCGCTAGTAATGTAAAAACCATAACAAACAACAAAAACAAATAGCAACAACACAAAACCAAACAAGTAGAAGCGACCAACGCAAACAGCGCTCACACGGCAAACACAGTCAAGAACACCGTTAAATGCGCCGCAAAGTCAACACCAGCAACGCGCTACAAAAGTGGCCATATTCTTTATCACTTAAAACACACACACACACAAACATACGCACGCACACACACATACACGCGCATAAGCATAAGCAAGCAAAACACGTGTGCAAACAGGACATGGCCGACCACACACACACACAAACCTGCTGCCACGCAGTTCATTTCAATACGAAATTAAATGCGTCCAGTGTAGCATTGTTGTTGTTGCCTTGGTCCTGCGTCAATAATTGACCTTAAGCCTTTTGTCGCACGGCTCGCTGGCGTCACTGAGCAGCGACTGCACTTGTGCGCTAATCGATCGATGTCCGCCCCTCATATCTCCCTAACTATTGGTTATTGGTTACATCACATTTATTTATTTGTGTTCATTGTTTCTCTTTCTCGTTTTTCGCTTTCAACAACCATTGTTTACATGCTGCATTTGACGCGCAACAGCCCGACGACTGCCTCACCAACTATGATCCGCACGGCTACTGTGTCATTTATTCGGCAGCGGACCGCAGCAGTTTCGGCATTGCCGAACATGTCCTGCAAATGCTCTGGACCAATCAGAATATCGCACAAAAGGCCGTTATCTTGGTGGCCAACAAGGCGGACTTGGCCAGAAGTCGATTGGTCACATCGGAAGGTGAGTGTGTCAATCATTTTTTAATTGAATGATACTCGTACATTTGAATGATGTATGAGCATTTGAATTTAAATAGGTAATTGTTTAGTTAAATAAATTAAAATTTTAAATACTGGAGCGATAATCGCTGAGGCTATCGATTTTCAACAGTTAACAATTGTTTAATAAAAAACTGGAAAAGCAGAAAACGTGCTTAGGTGCGTCTTTAAAGTGTGACTGAAATTCTAGCAATTTCATAGGGTTAATGTGATATACTTCTTTATTTTACAGTGATTTCTGTCACACTTTGTCATGAAAGACATATTTGTTGTCTCATACTGGTGGCGGGTATTGTGATAGACTCAAAGAAACATTATTTAACAGACTTATTGGTTTCAAAACAGAAGATTTAAAATATTTCCATCGGGTACTACACCAAATAAATACGTAACCTTCATTTAATACTTTTTTCATAAATTGCTTGCTTTGCTTGAGATGTTGAGGAAAATGTTGAATATTAAAAAAAAAATTTAAGTCTTTTAATTTTTTTGGGGGAGGTTTAATTTATTAGGAGGAATATTTTCCCAAAACACAATAAAGTATTTTTTCAATATTTTTATGAAAAAATTTTCCGAAAAAACATGAAAAAGGGTGATAAGGAAAGGGGGAGAAAGGGTTCATGTGTATACAACATATGAATATTCCCATTTTTAATGCAAACAACTTTCTCCTATACTTGGAAACTTTATCTCTTCAAGTTTTCATATTTTCCGTGTGAAGATCTAAAGGGACCCATTTAACCTTTATGTGGAAATTAAAAAAAAAAAAATTAGATGTGCTGGTCTATTGCTTTGTTCAGCAAAACTGATCTGTACGATGTCCTCTTTTAGAAATATGCGGTCGTTAAGATGTTGCACACAAAAAGTTCAAAATTGTTGTATTGTGTAATTACACCGTGGCGACGAATAACTGTTACTAACGTTTTGTTAAAAATAAAAAAGACCGTGATTGATTTTGAAAAATATATATTTTATATTTATTTCAGTACTTATTTCATTTAGTTTTTAATTATTAATTTCAAATCTTTCACCCTTGTTTTTGTTCACCAGCCGTAAACGCTTTGGGAAGGCAGCGCAGGCGGCACGCACGACTCGTCAGATATTTTATTCCATATCTTCTGAAGGCGTCGCTTAAATTCTTCTATCTTCATGTGTTTTACGTTCTTCATTTTGTCCAGCATGAAACCCCATATAGAGAAATCCAATGGATTCAGATCCGGAGAAGAGGGATGGCCATTCATCTGCCGAAATAAAACATGGAAGTTCGTCTTTACACCAGCTCTGAACAATTTTTTCCTTGTGAGCTGGAGCAGAATCTTGCTGGAAGCAAAATTGTGCATTTCTAAATAACTGCGTGGCATGGGGCAACAAATGCTTTTCAAAACCTCTTCCAAGTAGTAGTTTGCGATAATTTTTACGCCTTTTTCGTTAAAAAGGAGAGGAAACTTGCCTTTCTGCAGAAATCGCTCCCCATACCATAACGGAGGACACGTTTTGATACCTCTCAATCGCTTTTTTATGAGTTGGGATATCAGCCATCCTTGTTGCATACACACAATCGTTTTGAACGTTATGACTGTCTTATAACAGAAAGAGTTTTGCATCCGAAAAAATTATTTCGCAGCTTGCGTGCCGCCGAAGGAGTTGATCACTTCTTTTCTTTCTCATTATTTTTTGACGCTCTGTAAGACCGTGAATTGGTTTTTTTTGTTTAGGCATTCATCTTCAAATTTTTTTTAATAACATTTTGTACGGCTTTATGGCACACACCCATGTCTTTAGCCATCTTTCTTACAGAAATCGCACAATTTTGACTCATGAGTTCACGCACTTTCTTCACCATTTCTGGAGTTCTTCCGGTACTTTTGCGACCGATCTTTTTTGCGATTTTGAGGGTTCTAGTTTCCTTAAACCGCGCTTTAGTACGATATACAAACATTTTGTTGATTGTCAGATTTTTTAGCGATTAAACAATCACCCTTGGGTTTTCACCCTTCAAAATTAATTTTACCCCAAGTTCTCGTTTGGCGTGTATGCTTCTCAAATTGTTTACACTAAATGATTTCGTTGCCTAACTAGTGTATTGTTTACAGTATTGATACAAAAAAAATACCAAAAAAAATAATAAGTCTAGGCCTAATACGATAGGCGCAGCAGCGCTTTGAAAAAAGGTAACAGTTATTCGTCGCCACGGTGTAGAGACGTGTTTCTAATTTTTTTTTTTTAATCACAATCTGACGGGGTAAACCAAGGCCTACAAATTTGTATGGGGAAACATGATTTATTGGACTTTTTTATCTCAAAGTGTGTAAAATTAAAATTCAAACAAAAATTCAAAATCTTGCGGGATCAAGAATTGGTTAAGAAGCTTCTTCAAATCAAAAAAGATATAATTTATCTTTTTTGGAACTTATGATATACTATCCCACATCACACGACATCATATATGCTATCACAACCCATATACATCATCACAACTATCACAACCCATATCACCCAACTTTTAGTTTATAACATTACCCGAAACTGACTTTTTACGAAAAAGATAAAAAAGTCATAATTTTCTTAAGAAGAGCTTAGCTCGCGAACTCAAAATCGATATCACTGTTTTATTTCTAATCATTTATTTTTTTGTAACTTCTGGGCTTTCAAGCTTAATGAACAAAAAAATGCACAAGTACTACTCAAAGCACAGTCACCATCGTTTACACGGACTGTAAACGATTCAAGCAAACACATTCATTTTTTCGTTACTATGATATCTTAAAAAGGTTTAATTTGAAAAAGGACAACACATTTGTGAAATAAATCACCATATCACATTACCCGAACTTACTCTACTAATTTATTGGCAAGCTGCCTGTTTTGAATTGAAAGCCTAATGCCAATCTACTTTCAAGTTTATCGTAAAAAAAGATTTACAGATTATTTAGATAGATATGAGGGAAGCCAAGAAAATGAAGCAAAGGAGGTCAATTTCTCAAGGTTAGATAGTCCATTGTACACACAGAAAATACTTACTAACTTACTTAACTAGTAGAAACATGCGACCGGGTTACGACCTGCCGCAAAAGTTGTCTCCAGGCGTATCTGCTCAGTTGGTCAGACCTTGAAATTAAAGGATGTTCTCAACTTGGTCCTCATATCGAAGCAACAGTCTTCTTCTTCGACCTTCTACTACCTAGTAGAATATATTTTTCGTCGAACCTTTATCGCCCATACGGGAGCCATGCCCAGTAAAGCCGCTGGATGTGGATTGGCTGTGATATGTCCATGTTTTAAACAGCTTATTGTTTAAGTCACGTTAGAGCTCAGAAAAGCCGTACTCAGGTCATTGTGTTACCATAGAAAAAGGAAAAGAACTGTAGACGACACACCCTCTCTGAGTAGAATTAGAAGTCGTTGAGACTCACTTCTAAAGGCAGCAATGCCACTAAAGTCAGTGGTTGACAGACTTGAAATATTCTCTTCCTCCTCTGCCGAGCTACAGCTGTGGCAGTGCTCATTAAAAAAAGACTCAGACTGGTCGTGTCTGCAAATGATCTAATGACCAGTTAGGACCACTACTTATGACGCAATTGCATCAAAACCAACGATAAGAAGCTTTTTTAGCTCTCTAAGTCGTTGTAAGGAAGCAAAATCCTAACTGATTATCAAAACCCCAAACACATATACTTACTTTTTTTTTAATAAATGTTGTGTGGCAAATATCTTTTTAAATGGTATTGGAGTCGAAATTTGTAGACGATAGACCCCAAAATTAAATCCTATTTGCACCACTGAACTTTAATATGATTATTTCTGCATCAAATTTCATGCTAGAAATTTAAACTGTCTTACAAATATTCCAATATGCACCAAAGTTAAAAACCTACAAAAATTTCTAATGGGAATTTATTAATTTTATTACGTTTCTCTTCTTTTTCTTATAAAATTCTTCTATTATTCTTTATATAACCATTATTATTTTATATCTATTCAGAGCACAACAATAAATTGTACACCTCCACCTGCACAAACTCAAGCAGAAGAAAAATCAAATACATTTAATTTAAGCCTTTACAAATCCCCACAAAAACCGCTCGCGCATGTTGGCTCCCATAAAACGTGAGCTTAATTTCAAACACCATTAAATCACCTTTTTCTTCATCCTTCCCTTGTCAAACTAAAGCTGCCTACACAATTGATGCGCAGAGGGGTGGGGGCGGCAAGGAGGCATTTGAGTTACCTGCGCGTCATCTAACTGACGCGCTGAAAAACGTCAGACATACAACAACAAAATGAGGTAGAATTGATTTGCAAACAACGCAAGTAGAGATTCGGCAAAAGCCGCAAGCAAAACAACAACAACGACACTAGCAACCACAAAAGCACGCACAGTGGTATGAACGCCTAGTGTTAGGCTTTGATTTCGTATGACAACTTTTACAACCACTAACGCTTGCTTTGCTGCCATGTTTTCGTCAAACCTTGGCCACATCCATTGCTGATTATACTCTTTTGCCCATATTGTAGCAAATTTAGTACCACTTGGCATTAATGCATAAATTTTATGCGACCAGCAAAAGACAAAAACAAAATTAAAAAAGATAAATTGCGCACCAGTGCGTGCGCCGAAAGCCACCCAACCTTAACGCCACGACAGCAGCAACAACACAGCTTCACGTCTTTAGTGCTTTATCGTTCGACATTTATTTGCACGTTAAGCACTTTTGTGGAGCATTCAAAGCATTGCTGCCACCTCGGCAATTGGCCCAGCTCACATGCCTTTCCGTCTGGCGTTATGTGAGTGTGTTTGTGTGTCTGTGTGTATGTGTGTGTGTGTGTGCGTGTGTATGTGAGGCTGCTGCATGCCTCATCGCTGGCTGCTCGACTGTTTCCGTGGTATTTTTATCTAAAATCAACATTTTGATTGAGTTTTTTGTACATGCCACCGATTACGCCGCGCCGCCACTACGCCCCTCCCATTTATTTCTTCCTAAGTCTTCCATCTGGTTCCATTTTTATTGCTGTCTGTACGCATGCCAACGCGGCTGCTGCTGGCACGCCAGCCGTCACCAACTGTCTGTCTGTTGTTGCGAGAAGCAAAGGAGAAGCAAAAATATTGCATACTTTTCTGCTGCCGGCTGTTCATTATTTCATTGGTGTTTCCTTTGGTGTCGACTTGTGTTATCTGTTTCGTTCGTTCGTTCTTAAATTCGATAAACCTCAGCTGACACTTTTGATATTTTTAATACACATTTATTTCCGCTTCCTGGCTGGCTGGATTTATGTCCCACTTAGCCTCGCAGCCAAATTGAATGTGAAAGTGAGCTGCGGCGCGCCGCAACTTTCCAGACACACCGCGTTGCGTCCGCTCTCCTGTTCGGTGCAAAGAAACTTTCATTTAAAACTTTTCACACAAAAGTTAATAAAGTGAAGCAAGCAAAAAAAAGGCCAAACAAAGTTGCGGCAGCGGTTATAAACCTCCAACATAATGGCACATCACGCTATGCGGTGAAGAAAAATTACAGCTGCAATGTCATAAAAAATATGCGACATTTTAGCATTCAACCAGCTTGGGGCGGCTTCCACTTTTTGCCTCATCCATTTCTTGGTAAACAGTGATTCTTCACTTCCGTCAAAGGTTGACTGAAACGTGACAATTGTAGGGACAAAAGTTTTCTTACTTTTGCTGAATTGTTTTTCTGAGAGAAAACGGCAAAAAATAGAATTCAATGAAAGACAGGTCAGTTGGAAAAGCAATAACAACGGAAACTGGAAACGGGAAGTTTAGGTCAAAGTTATGAGAAAAAAGAGACCAGAAGGAAAAAAGATGAAACAAGTCAGAGTTTTTCTGGCTGCAGTTTGCTGCCTTAACTACGCAACTGACATAAATGTGCAAGTTAAATGGTAACGAGAGAAGCCACAGGAAAATTCAAATGAAATCTAAATAGAAAAAAGTATAAAAATTTTAAAGGTCAACAATGAGTTGAGGATGGAAAAATGTCAATTGAGTTTTTATCAATTGAAATTTATTAACTCAATTAATTTTCAAGTTGGATTTGTTAGTTCAATTGTTTTGATTTATTTGACATTTTAATAACTTATAATAAAAAACAAAATTATGATAATAAATTTAGACAATAAATTGTGTCAATTTGAACGCTCAAATGTGAAAAGGGGAAAAATACACATTTTCAGTTTTGGGTTATTTGACATTCAAGTTAATTAATAATAATTTTGATAACAAATTTAGAACAACAAATTGTGTCAATTTAAACGTTCAAATTTGAACTTTTATCAATTGAAATTTATTAATTCAATAAATTTTCAAGTTGGATTTGTTAGTTGTTTTGATTTATTTGAAGTTTTAATAACCCATAATTAAAAAAAATGATGATAATAAATTTCAAACAACAAATTGTGTCAATTTAAACGCTCAAATATGGAAAGTGGAAAAATACACATTTTCAGTTTTGGGTTATTTCTGCCGTTCAAATTAATTTCTGAGCTTTGATGTATTCAGACATCTTTAGTAGAATTTTATGGCAAATTTTTTGCGGTATATTTTATCTTAAAAACATCTTGTTT
Source organism: Melieria omissa (assembly GCA_963971225.1). Taxonomy (NCBI): domain Eukaryota; kingdom Metazoa; phylum Arthropoda; class Insecta; order Diptera; family Ulidiidae; genus Melieria; species Melieria omissa. The sequence goes on along the minus strand of OZ020269.1, from coordinate 25,106,787 downwards.
TAAAAGACATTTGTAGCATTTTTGCATCAAAGGGTCAAATTGACTCATAAACATGGGAGCTAGAGGGTTAAAGTGTTCCATAAAAATGTTTCTCGTAGTATTTTACATAAAATTGCTGAACACATTATATACCTAAAGTGTAACATTACATGGTTTTCGTATGTCGATTCACAATAAAAATATGCAAAACGGGGAAAAATTAGGTTAGTCAGCGAAAACTTTGACCCCACCTAAAAAAACGAAGCGGTAAATTTTCAAAATGAATTTTTTGTTTTGCCTCTTCTAGCGGAATTCGCTTTCAGAACCGTGTTATTTAAAAGAAAAATTAAAAAAAATTAAAAAAAAATTAAAAATGATAAAAAAAAGAAAAAAATAAATTAAAAAAAAATAAAAAAATAAAAATTAAAAAAAAAATCGTATTTATTTTTGACTCGAACTTTAATCAATTACAATTTTGTATAATTACTTTGATATATTTGAACTATTGATCAATTCGAATAAAAAAATTATAATAATAAATTTAGAACAGGAAAACGTTAGCTAATTGAAATCCAAAAAAAATCGTAACTATCGGAATCATGTCAATTTATACATTCAAACATTGTGGAAAGTGGAAAAATAATGTACAGCAATGTTGTAATGATGAGGCACTCTATGCTGTGCTATGCATGAATGTTTTTAAGAGCATACTTTTAGGCATGCACGTTGAAGTACGGCCGGTTGGCTATAATTCGGATATGGCAAGGATGATAATGGGCTGTGCTAGAACGATCGAGATAGAGAGTCCAACTGAAATGTGCAAGAAAAGTCGGCGCGATAACCAAACAGGTATAAAAGGCAGCAGTGTGCAGCGCAGATCTGTTCAAGTCTGTGTTGAGCAAGCAAAGGGGAAACATGCAATAGTTGTAGTGTAAAGTAGTAACACTTGTTACTACTTGTTGTAAATGAAGCGATTGTTGGTTTTTGACTGCGTTTGCGCTGAGTAATTGAAGTGGTTTTATTTTCAAGTACAATCCAAAACGAACTTAGAGAAGTCATTTTTATAACAATATTGTCTCTTAGTTATTGTTGAATAGAACTTTAATCAATTGCAATTTGTTAGTTCAATTAAGTTTCAAGTTGGTTTCGTTAATGTGAGTGCTTTGATTTCTTCTGATAAATTCTAATAAAAAAATTTGCGTAATGAACTTAGAACAACAAACGATTCCTAACAGAAGTCAAAAAAGTTTTAATTATCTGAATCATGTAAATTGAAATACTTGAAACAATATTATTTATTTTTTTCATTTTTTTTCAACTCAAACCTTTTTATTTTTGAAAGCAAATATCTAAGAAAGAAAAAGCCAACTCTGTGGCTGTTTTCCCTGCAGGACTGACTGTTGTTGCTGTTTTTTCTTGTTGTTTTAGTTATTCTTTCCTTTGAATTTGTTTTGTCACATTCCGTTTCACCTGCAGTATAAGTTGCTATTATTGTTTTTTTGTTGTTCTTTTGTTTGCACAACATGTTTACTTTTAATTAAGAAACCATTTGAATTAAAGAGCGGCAAGTGTTGTTGACAAACAGCAAATACAACAATAGCAATTCATAAAAAAAAAATATAAAAAACATGCAAATTACTTGTAAAATTGCAAGTAAAGAGGGACAAATTTAGAAAGGACCTGCAGCTAAAAGTCACCTTTTAATATTTACTTAAAGTCAACTAATGACAAAAAATTCTGATTTTTTAATTAATAACACTGTGCAAGTCGAAAATTCAGACATTGGGGGGACCTACTGAGCGATTTTCTATAGGTATACTGAGTTGAGATCCACCGGCCGTTTGGCTGGATTGGCTCTAGTTAAAGATAAATCCGACTTTCCGAATCTGAAGTTTGCTCATTTTAGTCGAGTTCGTCGCTTATGTCTTCGAACGTTTAAATGCTAATTGGTCCTAAATCGTTCTGAATATCGCCTTACTCTCTTCGGTAAGTTTGTAGATATTTTAACGACCAACAAATTTGCTTAAGACACGAATCCAAAAAAAAATACATTCAAACTGTGTTTTCGACAAAAATGTCCCAAAAACCCCACTTTCGTCGAGGCATAAATGCAGTATAGCGAATCCTCGTGAAAAAATAAATAAGTATGCTTTTATATAGAGGGTTGGCTCCTGCATCTAGCAAACTAAAAATTTTGCCTAGGAAACGCCCATAGAAGGCATGGCTCGGCGTCAAAGTTCAAAGTTTTTATCAAAAAAACTCAATTAATCTCCAACTGATTTACACAAAGAAACAAAGATGAACTTTGAATTTTTGGAAATTTCAAGAAACGAGAGTATCTTCATATAAAAAGAAGAAGCAGCAGAACTTTGATAAGATTAGATTTATCGTGGAGTTGATTGCACTGAAACTATTACTGATCTATTTTGCCCCCTACAGATCGATAGAGAACATCCCCAAGACCCACCGACCTAGTGACCCACAGGGGTCAGCAGAAGCTTAAGTTATGTTTAATAATTGAAAGGTCCCATGCTACAAACAAATAAAAAATAGACCCGTCATGATGATATATGCCGCTTTCTCCTAAAACTAACAAAATCTCTCATATCAAAACAATTCTAAGGAAAGGAATAATCACTTCTACGGAAATTATTTTCATATTTGAAGCTGATATCAATTTTTGTTGTTTCTATTGTTTTACTTATAATTTCGCCAAATTTCTGCACTGAAACTACTCAGCTACCACGCAGCTCCAAAAAATGTTGTTTGTGTACACTGCTTCAAATATTGATGAGGCAAATATTAGCACAAGATTGCGACTCAAGTGGGTGCGAGCGTCTTTTGCGCAGTTTCGCACTCTGCATGAAGAGAAGTTTGTGCGTGTGTGCCTGTGAAGCTTGCGGCTTTATCTACTCATTTCCGTTTTAATGATATGGCCACATGAACAAAATACAGTAAAGTGAGAACAGAAATTTAATGAGCAGACGGCAATAAAAAATGACTACGTAATGATGATATGTTGATGATTTTTGACGCTCACACACACACACATACACTGGTAGTATTGAATTTGGCAATAAATGCCGCTGACAAGGATATCAATGAAATGACAATGAAATGCACTGCCATCTGTCAGTCACGACACTTTATCATAAAGCGAAAATTTTTCATTATGGCATTAATATAAATTGCACACAAGTGCATATAAACAAAAGTAAATTATTAGCAACAGAAATGGTAAACAATAACAACAACAAAAATATCATATGATAAGGTCAAAGTTTTGCAACGCTCACAGCAGCTGTTGAAATGGCTGCCAACCAGACTGAAACGATGCAAATGTGTGCGGGGGCGCGTCTGTCTGTCGATCTGTTGTTGTTGATGCTAAACAATGCATTTGTATTATATATATTTTTTTTATTGTTGTTATTGTTATTTGGCTTAATTGAACAGGCCTTAGAGACAAAATAAAGTGCAGGAAATAAGGCAAAATTTAAGGAATTTTTGGCATTTGCATTTTTATTTACATACTACAAGTATATAGTTTTTCTTATTGTTAACATCACATTTAAGCTAAAAATATGAAAAATTTAATATTTTAAATGTTGCATTGGATTTTTGTGCATTTCAGAGGGCAAAGCCATGGCCACAGCGTACGATTGTAAATTCATTGAAACCTCGGTTGGCATCAACCACAATGTCGATGAGTTGTTGGTGGGTTTGCTGTCGCAGATACGTTTAAAATTGGAAAATCCAGAAAAATCAAGGTAAACTAAAGTTGATTGTACACAAACATTACAACCATTAACACCAGAATGCTTGGTCAATAAGAGTAAAAGAGTTTAATAAGAGTAAAGTTTTTTGTAATAACTTTTCCAATTTTTGTATTTATTTAATTTGTATTAAAAAAATATTAAAAGTCACTGAAGATTTTTAAACTCAATGCGGTAATTTTGGTTTTCTTGGGCATTCTAGTGTTAAAAGTAGAAAATTAAAATAAAATCAAAAAATAATAAAAAGTAAGAAATCAAACAGAAATTTAAAATAAAAAGCCAAACGCTGTTCGCTGAGAAAAAGTTGACGAACTGAATTTATTTGGGCAAAAATCAAATACTAAATGCTGCAAAATTGCACAAACTATAAATTCGATGGTTTTTTCTCGTGTTACAAAATAAGAAAAAAATATAAGGTTGCACCAACTTACATCAAACACAACCAAACTAAACTGGATTTCAGCCAATGTTGCATCTATTGCTTTGAAAATAGTAGATAGAATAGTTTTTGCATAGCAACACACACACACCCACACAAACACACTGATGCATAACATTTGCACTTTACTGATTTTAAAATATTTACAAATTTTTTCATTCATTCCTTTGTTCCTTTCTGCAGGGATTTGTTCAGAAAACGTTCAATACGCAAATCAAAGCGACGCGCTTGTTCACCATTGAGCGGTGCCTGTCTGACTGGTGGCACTAATCCCAATACACCATTGGGACCAATGAATAATGTGATTTCCGATGTCAACACTCCGCCCGGCAGCGCACACAGCAGGTGAGTTAAACGCGCACAAATCGCCCATTGAGCGGTGGATTTTATACGAATTTGTTTTGATTTGATAAGTTTTCCTTTAATGTTGATTGTGGTTGTGCCAATTGATGGAAGTGAAGGGTCGGTAGGTGGGAAAGTTGAAGTGGCAAAACCCATAAAGGCCCATTGTAATGCCACAATCAATCGGGCTTAAGTTCGGTTATGGATTGAACCAGTTTGAGCTCCTTTGAGAGAGAGAGACTCTGGGACTCTGAACGTTGCAATCTGGTTGAGAAAAATTTTAATGCTGAGAAATCACAATTTTTTTAATTTTCAAAGGATACAAATACCAGGACACACATTGGCTTTCGATGCTTGCCATCTCTATAAAAAAAACTGCGATCTTTTACATTCAAATTGAACGACAAATCGCATAGTTCAAGACCAGCTTTTCAAAGCCTAGTAAACTGTGAAGATCTGTCGCCTAGATCTCTCTAGATTGTTCAAGAAAAGTGGCCCAAGTGGGTCTTCCTTCTTCTAGATAAAAGTGGAAGTTTAAGAAGCAAAAAAGCATCTTGTTTCCGTTCATTTCTCTGTTCTGTCCACCAGCTCCTCATTTAGCCCCTCCGGCACTGGTCTTCCTGTACTTCCTCCTGAACATTTTCCCCATCATTCTTGCCACTACGGACCTCACAACAGTAACAAATTACAAATTATTAAAATAACCAGAAGGTTATTATTATCTCTTTCTCGTCTAAGCAGCTCAGACAGAAGTCATTAGAAAGCGAATCCAAACATTATTTCTTGGGTCCAATTTCAAAGTGACCCATCAGAACAAAAATCATGGTTCCTTTTAAGTGAGAGAAGTTCTCTAGAGCGACTAAAGTTTAAGGTTGGCCAAATTTGTTCTGAGTTGTTGGAAATATTTTCCCAAGCAAGATGAAAATTTAGTAAATTCTTTCCATAAGAATTTGAAACTTTCTTTCGATCGATTTGATTGCAATTCTTGAGAAAAATCTTGCTTGGTTGCCAAGTGCAAAGTGACCCATCAGAACAACAATCATGGTTTCTTTTAAGTGAGAGAAGTTCTCTAGAACGACTGAAGTTTAACGTTGGCCAAATTTGTTTTAGTTGTTGGAAATATTTTCCCAAGCAAGATGAAAATTTAGTAAATTCTTTCCATAAGAATTAGAAACTTTCTTTCGATCCTAAAGTGCTACTAAACTTATCTCAGCGGTTAAATTCGATTACAATTGAATGAACTGTGTGTTCGTATCCCAATGCAACTCAGTTACCATCTCAATGAGAATTTTTAGTTTTAAACATGCAAACAAATTCTATGATTTTGTTTGATTCTAGTCAGTCTTCAGAAAAATCTTGCTTGGGTGCCAAGTCCAAAGTGACCCGTCAGAACAACAATCATGGTTTCTTTTAAGTGAGAGAAGTTCTTTAGAACGACTGAAGTTTAAGGTTAACCAAATTTGTTCTGAGTTGTTGAAAATATTTTCCATAAAAATTTAAAATTTTCTTTCTTTCTTTTCTGCCACTAAAATTATCTCAGCGGTTAAAGCATTCGATTACAATTGAACGAATTGTGTGTTCGTATCTCAAGAGAGAATTTGTAGTTTCAAATATGCAATGAAATTGCAACCAACTTCTTTGATTTTTTTCTGTTTCCAGTCAGCCATCAATGCTGACTAACACGTCTTGTGCAATTCTCTAGAAAAATCAACCATCAATTTCGATTTTATTTCTATTTTACTTTTTATCTATTTTTTATTACTAAAATCTCCACACACACACACATAGCAAACACAACAACAAGAAAAAAACAACTAATTTTTCTCTTTCGTTTTCTCTCTCTTTTGATGTGTTCATTGCAGTCCGCGCAAATATCGCGGCTCACGTACGTCCACCAGCCTCAAAGTGAAAGGTCTCCTGGGTCGTGTTTGGGCGCGCGATTCCAAATCGAAAAGCTGCGAAAACTTACACGTGCTGTAAGAGCAATGCGCGCCCAGTGATGCCGTCGAACCCATGGACCCCCTGTTGGGCGTGAGACTCTTTGTGCGTCGTTTTTCCCTGGAAGACATTAATTGCGTTTTGCCAGCAGCGGAAAATACGAAAATGGAAAATGCGGAAAATTTTTGGAAAGTGAACAAAAAGCACAGAATTTCGCAAGGAGTCAAGCAAATTTATTTACACAAAATGCTTCAATGTATTTCAAACTGAATATTTTTGTATATATGAAACAATTTATTAAACATTAATTAATTTTAAGATTTTCCATGTATTATTGTATCATAATTTTTTTAGCGCGTAATTTTACACAACTATTTAAGAAATATGATTTTTGAAATTTTTATCGTTTCCTTATATTTACATCTATGATTATGTTTATTTATTATGAAAATATATCTAAAAAATACAATTTAAAATATGTTTTTTTACTTCATTGCTGAGTTTGGGTTTTTCAATTTATGAATTTTTTTTGGAATTTAATTTTTATTTTTTTATTTTTACAACTCTGTTTTTTTAATGTATTGCAGCATGTTGAAACGGAAACAAAAGCCTATAGTATTATATATTTGGCGCATATTACCAGAGAAAGCCAGTCTAGTTCGGTGAAAATATCATCATATCCGTCAAATATTTAACATTTATAAAAATTGAATAAAACCAAAATAGTAAATAATTTCGATTTCATTAAAATTTTGTCAACGGTAACAGTCAACATTAAAATTGGGTCCATTAAATATTAAAACGAATTGATAAAAAGACAGAACAACTGTTTTTAACAAAAATATCAACACATTAGATTTAAAAAGATGATGAAAAATGTATTTAACAGAAAACTACATAGAAACAAAGAACAAGAATTTGTAAAGCCGCCAACACAGTTCAGTGTCTTTTCAACTGTGCTTCTCTCAGTGTTGTTTCTTCGTCTAGACGTGCCCCTGTCATGCATTGGTGTCGCACACTCAAGTAGCACACACACACACACATACACATTCACCTAATTAGACTTTTACAAGCATTAATTGCAAAACTTTACATCATTTATCTAATATTAATGTGTACAATTTTGCGTAACTACATTGAAACATAAATGAAAAGAGTATTAAATGCATTTGTATTCAAATGGCTGAGGCCACAAATAACTTTAGATGTAACGAATGCACGGCAGCATTTAATGTTCAACTGAATATGGTCGCAACAAATTAAAAATAAACATGAAATAGATCGAAAAAGTTCAAGCAAAGTTATAAAGAAAATATGTCAATATTTGACTTATGGTTGAGTTAGAAAGAATCAAGATTTGAACGCAAGAAATGGGAAAAAAGGCAGAAGAATAGTTTATAAAATTATAATTTCTATATTTGGTTTATTAATTTAATATTAATTTTTATTTATTATTATTAATTGAACTCATGAAATGTGGAAAAAGGTATAACAATATTTTATAAAAATATAATTTCAATATTTGATTTATGGTTTAGTTAAAAAAATCAAAAATATGAAATGAACTGAACGCTTGAAATGAAAAGAGAAAATGTTAGAGAATTCTTTTACAAAAATATAAATTGAATATTTGATTAATGGTTTAGTTAGAAAAACTCAAGAATATGAAAAAAATATTAAAATATATAAAAATATAATTTCAATATTGGATTTATGGCTTAGTTTAGTTTAGAAAGAATCAAGAATATGAAATGAATTGAACGCATGAAATGGGAAAAAAGGTAGAAGATTATTTTATAAAAATATAATTTCGTTATTTGATTTATGATTTAGTTATTGAGTTGAATATTGAATTGAATGCATGAAATAAAAAAGATAAAAGTAACAGTTGCTCAGGAATTGCGTCCATAGCAGAGGCTGAGGGTATGAACTTTGCAATGGCTTAGAGTGAGGAGAAAGCTTTCTTTTCTAGTATTCTATCTTGCGACAACAAAGCTGAACTTGTCTTTAGAAAGAAAGGTTGATAGATAGTAGTGGCAATCGCACGGTAGAGCACACTCGGACTAGTGAACTTGTAATTACTAATCTTACGGAAAAAGGCCAGCGCAGCTAGATTTTGTGTTGGAAACTTTTGTTTTGTTTGATACTCATCATTGCAGATTTGTAAATTTTACAGTTGTAGTTTGATTCTTTCTCAAAATTGATGCTTGAAGGTAACTCAAAATATCAAAATGAAGCTAGTTTTTACCACAGACAAAATGTTGACAAGGCTTCATTAAGTATCATAAATAGTAAATAAACATGACAAATATTTTGTCAAAAGTGTTTCTATTGCATTAACCCAAAACACCACAAATCTTTCTCAGATTCATTGAAGTGCAGCCCACAGATTCAATTAGTTTCTCACAGATTTTTCAATTTGCCGTGCCGGATACCAAAAAAATTGTCAAGTTCTGTTGTCAATAGATCAACGATTTCCAACAGAATTTTCTTGTCTTACAAACTTTCTTTGAAACCGCACCAAGTTTCTGGAACTACTACTGACAGACTATTACCAGCTAAATATTATTCAAATTTTTTTTAATTTCCCTCTTCTTTGTCATACAGCAAAATGGACCATTATTCTGCCCAGTTCACTTGTATAGTTCCGCTATAATTTGGATTGATTGTGTCTACCACATTGGCTACTTCAATTCATCCTAATCACGTGATGTGATGTGAAGGTTTACAAAAACACTCCAAGCCTTTCATAGCACTCGGTTAATGAAAAGGAAATGATTTTGGTACCTAGAGAAGCCCGTCCACCTAACTGTCCAGAACTAAGGCCGATAGAGAGATACTGGGCCTAAAAAGGAAAATGAAGGTAAAAAAAATGGTCTTCAGCAGCTACGAGGGTATCGAACACTACCATAAAACATTTTTTTGTTATTATTATTAGGATGTGTGAGGGGAAATGGATGTCAGAAAACGCGGGCACGTAGGCAAAGGTTTGCTTTTTGCCCTGGCTTGCGCCTCCCATTACAGAGCAAGTAAAGGGCCCACTTCCGCTAGCGCCTCACACCGCCAGACAGAAGTAGACTATTTCTAAGAAATATTCAACTGCTCACCTGCAGTTGCCAGTCCCACGGCAGGACCAGTCAACAGTGAACTGTTGCTGTCAGGTTATAGTTGCCCTAAGAGGATAGCCATAAGCTCTGGATCTCAGTCAGCCGGAGCGTTGCTTTCGCAAATCCAAGCACGTCCGATAACTCAAGACAACAGAGCTCATCCTCCCGAAGGATCATATCGCCAAGGCACATGTGTCTGAGCCACCCGAAAGCTGGGCACTCACATATAAAGTGCGCCGAGGTCATCCGCAAGGCACATGTCACATAGAGGCGAGTCTTTAGCTCCAATTCTAGAGAGCAACTCGTTGAAAGGGAAATATCCAGCTGGTATTTTGTTCTGTTGATCCTAGGCGCGCCAATAAACATCGTCGACTGCCTACACGTCGCGAGACTGTGCTAGTGGTCGAAGAGCTTCCGTGCTAATATGCTACTGATCGTAGCCTTGTGCCCAGATAAGTTACAGGCAATCGCTGGTTCAATCGCTACAAATCGGAGCAAAGATCCAGCCCTGGCGAGCTCGTCCGCCTATTCGTTACCCTCCACATCAGAATGCCCGGGTACCCACAAAAGTATGATGACCTTTTCGGTGCCCAACTCGATTAGTCTGCAGACAGCTTCCCGCACAATTTTGTATCTTGTCTGCATTGCCGAACAAGGGTTGACAGCCGCTTGACTGTCGGAGCAGATATATATGTCACACCCAAACCTACTCCTCTGCCGCAGCTCAAGTGCCGCTACTGATATGGCAAACACTTCCGCTTGAAAAACGAAGGTTAGACTATCAAGTGAAAAGGAGAATTGAATGTTATCGGTGCCATAAAACATTAATGGACGGAGTTCCTTAAAACTTAAGCTTTTTTAAAATACATAATTTCTGGTTTTTATTTTTGTTTTAATCTAAAAAAGTTTCACAATTAAATACTTTAATTTATAAAAATCGAACTACTGGTTCAAGATAGCAGCCGCCGTGGCTCAGTTGGTTAGTGCGCGGTCTAATAGATGTTTTTGATGGCTACTTTAATTTTGGTATCAATTATTATTTATTCGAATATTCAGTTAAGTTCTGAATACAAACTTTTTTAATATTGCAATATGTGAACTCTTTGTATCAGTTGCGCACACAGGATCTCATTGGGAGGGGCCACGGCCTAATACCATTTGATCCTAATACCATTCGAAATCATATTTGCCACCCACAATTTTTCCAACCAACAAATATTTAGGGGAGTTTAAACCCCAAAACCCCATTGTGTGCGCTGGTGATTCGCATACATAAGCACTGAATTTTAAGTGTTCAATATTTTAGACATTTGAACAGATATTTGAAAGCTCTGATGAAAACTCTGTTGATTTCTTTTGAAAATCACATTGCGGCGCATATCAGTTGAACATTTAAAGCTCAAATTAAACCAACCAAAAAAATGCTGAAATATTTTACTAAATCAAAACATTAACTATTATTATAAGCACTTGAATTAGAAACAACAAACAAAGCATGAAGCACTTGTAAGAAATGTTAATTTTAATTGCATAAAGCGTAAAAATTAGTGAAAGCGTTATTTAGAATTGTTTTTGATACCAAACGAACTCCAAAATCGGTAGTGTTGGAATTGAAACCGAACTTTAAAAATATTTATGTATGTATTCCAGTGCGAGTAGTTCGAGTAAATTAGCATTTAGTGTTTGTTGGAATATGATGATTTTTTTGTTGTTATTGTAGTTTAAACGCGCGCGCCCCGGCCATCCGTCCCGTAAGGCGTTTGTATGGTTTCGTTGAACGTTTCAGCAGTTAGTTGGGACCATTTGCGAGCTAATATAAAGCGACAGCAGCACTTTGAATATCGATTAATTCAATCAATTAATAAGCGAGCACTCACACACACATACACACATTAACACCCACACCGACATTGATTACGTGTAAGCACCAGTAAAAGTAATCGGCGCAGTGCGCACGCGCGCAGCCGAATTGCATTTTCTCCGAATTCCAGTTGTATGTAGTTCCGGTGTTTACCATTCATAGATCTGCGTGTTATCACATGATTGTTTTTTGTAGCAATTGGCACTCGAACAAATTTGTACATTTGATGGCCAATTTTAATTAATAAGCATTAAGGCAAAAGAACTTTTGAATTTGCATAAAATATTGCATTGATTTTTGTAGTAAATGAATTTACAATAAATTTATATAAACGATGACAATTGAATTATAATCAAATATGCTGCACAATGGAATTAAAACTGTAAACAGTCGATTATGCGCGCGCACACACACACACAGAGCGTTCGACCAGCCGAAAGCCGCAGACGCCCGACTGTAGCGTGCCGCATGCCAGTTTTTACGGGCATGTAGCTGCATAATCGATTTGTTAGTATATGTTCGTAAAATTAACGTAAAATTTAAAGCAACTAAATGAAAAGTTGAGACAAACTATGAGATAGAGACGGACTTATAGTGAACCCAAAAAAAAACAACAAAGAATCAATTGTTCAGTAATGGAGAATTTTCGTAATTTGTGTCCAAACAAAAAATCGATTTTTTGCATATAAGAAAAAATCACTAAAATCATTTATTATGATACAGATATATATGCATATACATACATACACATTAATAAAATTACATACATATATAGAAAATCATAATTGTTGTTCCAGACATTTTTTCATATAAAACTAAGTATTACATAAAAGTATTCGATTGGAAATTGTATTCATGATTTTGTGAACAAAAATGCGAACATTTCGCAGCTAATGAAAAGGAAATCAAATTTTATTAGCAATCCAGCGCAAAACACTTTTGAGCAACACTGCTGACTGGAGAGAATGAAATTGTATTTGAAATAATTACAGTTATTTTTTCTAAAATAAAAATTAAATCAAATTAAAAAGAGGAAATAAATCTAATAAAATGATGAATGCATAAAAAAAATGTGTGGCTGTGACTTTTTTATGGGAATGTTGGGCATTGGTGTGGATGGGTTGGGTTGGACGTTGGGGGGTTGGGGGGTTGAAACCCCCGAAATATTAGGATCGAACTACATACAAATGAAAAGGAATTTTTGGCATTTTATAAATATTAAAGAATTACTTTTTGAAAAACCCGAAACATTTTTCTGAGTCCGCCCCTGGTAGATGACATTCTTGGTTACTGAAAAGGACTACAAGACATCAGAAACATATCTGATAGACCAGTACGTAATGATCTAGTATATAGATAGGTCCTTAACATAGAAAGTTCCCGGGATTGGTGTACCTATGAGGGTCAAGAATAAGAGAGTCTGAGTCAATAGGTAGGCAAACAACTTGAGTTCAGGCAGTAATATACACAATTGAAGAGTGTAAGTCGTGCTTACTCCAATCAATTGAGGAACTACCGGAACCGGAAGTAAGCGATTCTCCTTGTTTGCCGGACGGCTGGTGCTAGATTGTCTTGAGAACCTAAACGCACCTGGGCTTCATGATCAGGCTTAGGTCCTCTGGGTTTCAGATGACGCCGGTATTGAAGGAAACTAACCCTAGAAGGGCGTTTGTTTTTAGGCTGGGCAGGAAGGCAACAAGCCTTCCATAGCACTCAGTCCATTTTGAATCATGAGGGATAGAGAAGGAGTGGAGAGTGATATCTCACATTTCACCCATTTTAGAAATGTGTATGCAACACTGTTTTATCCAACATATGTTACAGCACACATTTCAAGCGGATGGTGAAAGGACGCGAAGAAGGGGACCTACAGTTTAACGCCGAATCCGAACGGCGATACCGTGGAAGGGTAATCGTGTTTGGTAATCTTTGTCGAATTGACGAAGTCGTATTCAACTCAAATTTTTGGAAGAACTAGAAATCGTAGAAACTCCAAGTTCATTATACAATTATACTTACACATTTTTTTGGAAATAATTCGCACAGTAAAGCACATTACCAACTGAGCTCACACGAAAAGAGAAAGCAATCAGATCGGAGAATAAGAAGAAATTTGAAGAAATATTTGTGGTGTTCATCGAATCGATGAAGGTTACTCTTCTAGAGTTAAGCGACAAACAAACTTTTAAGGAAGGGTGCATCACCTCCTTTATCGGCCCAGAACCATTCTGCGTTTTGGGAAAAGGAGATTTTCCATCCTAACCAAAAAGGACGAGATAATCAGCAGGAAATTTTATTGGGACAACCAGAATTAACACATTTCAAAGAGACTTTTGGGTCATATATTTAAAAGGTTTTATATTTTTAGGTTTATTTAATAGATTCGAGGAGTGTTCTAATTGCCTAATTGAACTAGAAATTCGTGGAGACGAATATTAAAAGTTCTGTACGCAGGAAAACGAAACTGCAAGACATAACACTTCGTTCAATAATGTGTGTGACTGACACATAGATGGCGGCACTAATACTAAATCAATATTTTTTTTGTGAACCTTTTTAGGCTTACTGTCAAAATTATATGTCAATCCGACCATTAGTTTACAAGTTACAGTGCTTTAAGTGACACTACTTTTGAGTTTTCAAAGAAAATGAATTCAAACCAATTCCGTGTGCTGATTTATCATTGTTTTTTAATGAAAAAAAATACTGTTCAATGCCAGGAATGGCTTGAAAAACATTATTCGGACTCTGCTCCATCAAAAAGAACCATTTGTTATTGGTATGCCGAATTCAAACGTGGTCGTACAGACACCGATGACATTCCATCTACTGGACGGCCAAATGACGCTGTTATTCCGGAAAACGTTGAAAAACCACTCAAAATCATTATGTCCGACCGTAAAGTGAAAGTGGGGGAGATTGCTGACATTCTAAAGATATCATCAGCAGGCAGTGTACACACCATAATACACGAACATTTGGTTATGAAAAAGGTGTTTTCGGTGCTCACACCGGAGCAAAAACCACAACGAATCGATGATTCAAAGAGCTTTTTGGACATGTTTACGCGCAACAAGTCGGAGTTTTTGCGTCGGTACATCGCAATGGATGAAACATGGATCCACCATTTCACTCCAGAGTCAAATCGGCAGTCTGCTGAGTGGCATGCAACCGGTGAAAGCCGCCCAAAGCGTCCAAAGGCACAAACATCGGCTGGCAAGGTTATGGCGTCAGTATTTTGGGATGTGCACGGAATAATATTCATCGACTATCTTGAGAAAGGGAAAACAATCAATAGCGACTATTATATAGCGTTGTTGGAACGTTTAAAAGAAGAAATCGCGATTAAGCAGCCCCATATGAAGAAGAAAAAACTGTTGTTTCACCAAGACAATGCACCGTGTCACAAGTCGATGAAAACGATGGCAGAAATGCATGAATTGGGCTTCGAATTGCTTCCTCATCCCCCGTATTCTCCAGATCTGGCCCCCAGCGACTCCTGGCTCTTCGCAGACCTCAAAAAGATGCTCCGTGGTAAGAGATTTGGCTCAAATGATGAAGTAATCGCCGAAACTAACGCCTATTTTGAAGGCAAAGAAAAATCGTTCTACAAAGGCGGTATCGAAAGATTGGAAAAGCGTTGGAATGATTGTATCTCCCTAAAAGGGGACTATGTTGATGAATAAAAACGAATTTTAGCAAAAAAAATGTGTTTTAATTAGTTAGTCCCACACATTATTGAACGAAGTGTTATACCAACAGAATCTCTAGCTCTATACTTTAGTATAGTCGAAAGCATCTGAGGAACTACTTTTTACCAGCCAATTGGCAATGCAGAGCTTTAGAATTTATAGTGGAATTTCTCTCAGAAGCTGGACTCATAAATAAACCATGAGTCCTTGAAGGGACTCTCAAGACAATAGATCTTTGAGTTCTTTTATATTATTATTTTCCATTAATTCTTCGGCGCGAAAACAGCTGCCCAGAATCGTGTAAGATGGAAGAGTCTTGTGGAGGCCCTATGCTCCAGAGAGGAGTGAACAACGAAATAAAATCTAAGAAAAAGACTATGAGTGAATAGTAATAATTTTTTTTAGTATGTCGAGCCAATTTTGAATAAAATGTCTATAAAAATGTTTTAAGCTTCTGGGGTAGAGCACCGATTAGAGGCTCTCGAGGTTAGAACCAAAGCGTAATAAACAAAATTGCAGTAGAATTTGCAGCAGGCTTATACATGCCTCCCGTATGGGCGAAAAAGGTGTTCGATGCTGTAGTTGGAAGCCAACGGCGAAAAAGGAGACCATGTGTCCGGTAGAAGGATCAAGTTGAAGACGCCATAAAATCTTTTAGAGTAAATGCGCGAAAAAAGAGAGAACTTGGACAGAACTTTTTCGCAGGCCGTAACCTGTTAATGGGTTTTTATTGCTAGTAAATATAACCTGAAAGCAGTGGCACACATAGGATTTAATTTTGAGGGGGTGAAACTTTGAGCCAAATTCCATTTGAAACCATATTATTCACCAGCAATTTTTGTATTTGGGAGTTTTGAACCCCCTCCCCCACCTGCGTGCGCCACTGCCTAAAGGACACATATAAGGTAGGAGATTATGGGTGTACCCAGAAACAAATTTTGGGTGCCAAAAATAGAATATATAATGCCTTATATATCACTGCCTTATACCGCCGTATATCACTTTAATTCACATCGCTTTAATTCACATCAAATATTTCGTGGTTTAAAAATTAACATTTTACTTTGTGCTGGCAATGTTTTTCAGCCTTAAACTAAAACTGCCGTTAGATGGCAGCATAAATTCTGTTACTTGAATTAGATTTTCACTAAACCATTTTTCACATTTTAGCACACAATATTCAAACCCACATCTTTTGTACACATTTGAAATTGAACCAAATTACACAAAATCTTTTTTCCAAAGCATTTTCAAGGCTTATATAAACAATTTGCACTTCACTAAACATCTCCACTACACTCTTCACACTTTCAGCACACTCAACACACGGCAACTCTGTCCGCTTGTCATTTATTCCGCTTTGACAGCGGCACCAACACTAACAAAATTCCACAGCACAGCAAAACGTCAAATAAGCAGCAAAACGAGGAGGAGGAAAAATTTCCGCAAGAAATTCCGAAATTGCAAAATATTTTAACAGAAAAAAGACACATAAATCAACAACAAATTACAAGTAAAATTACTACAAAAATAGAGTTGAAAGAGCAAAGGCAACGTGCAGAAACCCGTTAGCGAATACTACGACGCCTACATAAGCAGCCGGACGCAGGGAGAATATGGTAAGTGTGCAGCAGCCCCACCAGCAGCAGCAGCGAACGGCAGCAGTTGAAAAGCAAAAGTAGGCGGCAGCGCAGGAGCGCAGTTGCATAAAACAATTAAAAAAGACGCGATAGTGAGAAGAAAGTGATAGTAAGCGTCGTTGCACGTAACGCCACCACCTCCCATCAGCATTGCCGATCTTTGCACGTAGCGCCACCACCCACCAGCAGCTGCGTCACCAAAAGTCAACTGGCGTGGGACAGCTCTTAAATTCCAACTATAACAAAAAATCCAAAACAAAGTGCACAAAAAACGCAATTGCCCATCAACAACAACAACACTACCAACACAACAACAAACCAAAACAGCAGCCATGTATCCATGGAGTTCGGCCGCTTACAATCCGACGCCAACCGGCGGCGGTGACTCGCACCGCATGGTAATTCATCCTCATAAGCGCCTACAACACTCATCCATGTCTACACGTCTAACACGCATTCACACTAATCTCGCACAGTCTGCTGTAGTTGTCGTCTAACACTTGAATGTTGTTTTTCTTTCGAGCAGGAGCCGCATTTGTCTACGTGTATTTGCTGTTGTAATTTTGTGGGTGGCTGCTGCTAATAACATTTGGTGAAAATCTTCAAAGACAGCTGTAGCTGCACTTGCAAGCAATTAGCACAATCTCACAGCAACAACAACAAGAACACACCAACAATGCCACTAATCCGCATCAGTTGTGGCATTAAAGACCAGTTGGCCAGCGCTGTGACAATGCTTCGGAAATGTGTGCTCACCTCATGTTTGTACGCTTTGTGCCAGTGCACAGCTGCCTTACCGCCGACCTGAATTTAGTACTAAAATATTAAAAGCATTCCATTACGCGTAATTGGTATTGAACGGCAGCAAAGTTTGCTTTGCACTTGAGTTGACTATGGAATGTGTAATGCTTTAGGTTCTGATATGTTTGACTGAAGGTTTTCAATATTTTGTAAGCTTATCGGTTGTCATTCTTTTGGCAATTTTAAACTGCACATTGAACTCGTGTTTGCTGGTTCGATGCAGCTTTCGACGTACATACACCCCCTATGGGTACAGTGGCGCCATATTGGGCTTTTGAATTGTAAAAATTAATTCGAAATATGTATAAGCCCAAATTTTCTGTACTTTTCTTAGTGAATTTCTCAGTCAAATTCGTTTTTATTAAATATTCCTATTAACAGCTCGAAACTTTGGTCCATTATTATGTTGAAATAAGTATTATAAGTTATTTCCCAGCCCTCACGCTTTGAAAACAATTAAAGCTATCAAATCTAAAGTGGCGCTGAGTGTTTGAGTTGTCTTTATCGTATTTGTTGTATGGCAATCAGTCTTTAATTTGACCACAACTCTCACCGTAAATGGCGTTGATGTGTTTTTACAACAAAAACCTACCTTCGAGCCACTCTTAAACTATCTGCTGCACATTGTTGATTCAGAAAGAAACACGATTTGCTCTTAAATGTAAATCTTAAAATTGTCTTCATAAATTTCAACTTACATTGTAACACACTCAATCATATCTCATTTATTACATTAACTATTTCGAATAATACAAATTGCTTGCTCCACTTCCATTGTGCCATTTGACTACGCTTATCATACATACGTCCATTCGTTTGTCGCCTAAGCGTCGTTTTCGCTCATAATTTCGCTTTTGACAGTGTGTCAGTGTGCGCGTGCCCTCTACGGTTGTGGTTATTACTGTGTCCAGTGTTGGTATTGTTGTTTTAGTTGTTATTGTCATAAGTGTTTGTTGTGCTATTGTGCCCCATCATTTATTCACATTGCACCACATACATACATACACACATAGATTTATTGTATTTAGTGTGGCTTCAATTAAAAAGTTGCTACGGTTGTCGGTGAACATTCAATTGGACTGCAACAATCATTGCAAAAACAAATCAAATTCGAACTGGCATTGGAAGTGGAAATGAAAATGAAAATGCTTGAACGCGTTCCAATGGAGCAATTTTCTGGCGCACCGGTCGCCTTGACGCAATCGCATTCATTCATGTCAACGCATTGCTTCAATTCGACATTTTCTACTAAGCTCACTGTTTTTCGTTCTATTTGCAGACCATGCCGAATGGGTTGGACGACCAGGAGAAGCTGCTGGCCGAGGCAATTGGCACAGCCCGCAAACAGGCATTCCAGATGAATCATTTTCTCGACAAGGATCGCATACTGGACGCGCTCAAGTGCGCCAGCACCATGCTGAGCGAGCTGCGCACATCGCTGCTCTCGCCCAAAAGTTACTACGAGCTGTGTGAGTATGCAAGGCAACTGTTTGAGTTGTGGCAAATTTGAATAATCTGTTTTTTCTTCTCACTTGAACTGGAAGATATGGCAATCACCGATGAGTTGTGCCGCCTGGAATTGTATCTGAGCGAGAAGAGCGGCAAGGATACGGATTTTTACGAGCTGGTGCAGTACTCGCACACCATAGTGCCGCGCCTCTATCTGCTCATCACTGTGGGCATTGTGTACATCAAGAACGATGCCACGCTGAAGCGCAGCATACTCAAAGATCTGGTGGAGATGTGCCGCGGCGTGCAGCATCCACTGCGAGGCCTATTTCTGCGCAACTATCTGCTGCAATGCACACGCAACATACTGCCCGATGTGCTGGTGGCAGAGAACGAGCACGAGGGCACCGTCTACGATGCCATTGACTTTGTGCTCACCAACTTTGCCGAGATGAATAAGCTGTGGGTGCGCATGCAGCATCAGGGCCACTCCAGCGAAAAGACGCGCCGCGAGAAGGAACGCGAAGAGTTGAAGATACTTGTGGGCACGAATTTGGTGCGTCTATCGCAGCTGGAGTCGGCCACGTTGGAGACGTATCAGCGCCTCATATTGCCGGGCATACTGGAGCAGGTGGTCAGCTGTCGTGATGCCATTGCGCAGGAGTACCTAATGGAGTGCATCATACAAGTGTTTCCCGATGAGTTCCATCTGCAAACTCTGGATCCGTTCCTGAAGTCGTGCGCACAACTGGAGACCGGCGTCAATGTGAAGAATATAATAATATCATTAATCGATCGACTGGCAGCGTACAACCAGCGCAGTGGCAAAGTAATTGTGTGTAATTTTAAAAATCAATTGAGGCTTGAATTTGGTTACACTTTTTCAGACTGGCGGCATCGATATCGAGTCCATTATACCGCCTGAGGTGGAGCTGTTTGAAGTGTTCAGTGTTCAAGTGGCCAACATTGTGCAGGTGCGTGACTTGGTGGTTTTAATTTTGTGCCTTTGAAATAAATAACTTTTTCTTTTGCAGACACGCACCGATATGCCGCTGGAAGACACAATATCCCTGCAGATAGCGCTCTTGAGTCTTGCACAGAAAGTCTATCCAGATCGCATTGATTACGTAGACAAGGTTCTTGGCACAACAGCGCAGATACTGGATCGCCTTAACATGAATAAGTATGTAGAGATGTAAAGGAAATGCAATTAGTAATGCTTATCATTGCTTAGAACCTTCAATCAGATAGAGGCGTAAACTTTAATAATTTTTAAGGCAGCAAAATGATACAAAATGAACCAATTACAAATTTGTCATTCAATTTAAATGTTTTTTGTTGAAGATGAAGTTATGTTGCATCGTAGCTTAGAATCTTCAATCAGACTGAGGCGTAAAATTTAATCATTTTTAAGATAGCAAAATGATACAAAATGAACCAATTGCAAATTTTTCATTCAACTAAATGTTTTTTGTTAAAGATAAATACGATTTTTATTAATCCCTTCATGAATTCTTTCCATTATGCAGCATTTCTCATTTCCTCTCTGTGAATCAGGAACTGTCGCGCCTGCTACGCATTTGCATTGACTTTTACAACAACGCCTTGACCATACTG
The DNA here is from genome assembly GCA_963971225.1 of Melieria omissa. NCBI lineage: Eukaryota > Metazoa > Arthropoda > Insecta > Diptera > Ulidiidae > Melieria > Melieria omissa. Next base: position 25,086,149 of record OZ020269.1, on the reverse strand, counting down.
CAGCTGAAGAACTTCACGCCGCTGCTGGACAAATTCGACTACACGTCGCGCAAGTCTTTGGCTCTGTACTTGGTCATGAACATACTCGAATACGAAACGCTGATACCCACAGCGGATCAAGCGGACAGCGTACTCACCATAATCTCGCCCCTCATCAAAGACGAAGAGACTGTGGGAGCCACGGGCGGCAAGGATGCATCGAACGGCAACAGTGCCGAGCGCATTGATCCCGAGGAGTTCGCAGAGGAGCAGAGCATAGTGGCACGGTGTGTAGCTGAGCTTTCGCCTACTTGAGAATTGCACAACTAAACTGTTCCTTTTCTATTTGCTCCACAGTTTCATTCACTTTATGAAGGCCGATGTGGCGGACATGCAATACAAAATCCTACAATCGGCACGCAAGCATTTAGGTGCCAGTGGACCGCAACGCATCAAACACTTGCTGCCGCCGCTGATTTTCAACGCTTACCAATTAGCCTACAAATACAAAGTGATCTCCCACTTGGACGAGAATTGGGACAAGAAATGCCAGAAAATTTTGCAATACTGTCACAGCACGATTTCCATTCTCGCCAAGGCAGATCTGCCCGAGCTGGCGTTGCGTCTGTATCTGCAGGGCGCATTGGTTATTGGCGAAATTGGCTACTCCAATCACGAGACGGTGGCGTACGAGTTCATGACGCAGGCATTTTCGTTGTATGAAGATGAGATATCCGACTCGAAGGCTCAACTGGCCGCTATCATGTTGATTATGTCCACGTTCGAGCAAATGTCATGCTTCAGCGAGGAGAATGCGGAGCCGCTGCGCACGAATTGCGCGCTGGCTGCATCAAAGTTGCTGAAAAAGCCCGACCAATGCAGAGGTGTGGTGGCGTGCGCAGCGCTCTTCTGGAGTGGCAAGTGAGTGAAGCACTAATTGATGCATGTGCTGAGTACCTAATTGCTTATACTTATTTAAGGAAAAATGGCGAGGAAATGCGCGATGAAAAACGCACACTGGAGTGCCTGAAGAAGGGCGCACGCATCATTGCGCACGTTAGTGTCTTTAACTTCATTTCCCTAATCTATTCGAAAATAATTTTCATAATTTTTTTGTCGTAGTGCTTGGACATTGGCGTGCAAGTGCAACTGTATGTGGAGCTGCTGAATCACTATCTCTTCTACTTTGAGCGTGGCAATTCGCTGATAACGGTGGCCATGCTAAATCAAGTAAGCTTTACTCAAAATTGCTCTTTGTCCGATGACTCAGTCTACTATCACTTTGCTGTCGTTTTTTTTTCAGCTTATTGCAAAAGTAAACGAGGAACTGCCAAATTTGGAGCCCAGCGAAGAGACAAAACAAATCGAAATGCATTACAAGAACACACTGGCGCATATTCGAAGTCGCATGGAATCGAATGATGCGGGACTCGAAGTCTCGTTTGCGGGCATCTCCATCAATTAGTGAATTTCATTTTACTTAAAACGCAGCATCCGTTTTGGCAGCGTCGAACGTTGCGTTACTTATTCACTGAATGGCATGAATGCTGCAATTCCAGACAGCACGTGCGCTGCACCTTCACACGTCCACTCCGCAACCGAACTATCACTATTCACTGTACTCTCGGCGCGCAATCAGTTTAGTTTTCAATTTAATTTGCTGCCACAGTGCACTCAAACTGCACGCAACAGCTGCTCGTGCTGTTCATTTAAAGGTTCTGTTGTTCAATTGTGTTTAGGCGCAGAAGTGCAGCAAACTTTGGCCAAACTCAAATCAAAATTACATTCTCAAAGCAATGCCTCCCCCTAGCGACCTATTTTATATTATTGTTGTCAATGTCTACTGTGGCGCCCTATCATTCGTTTCTGTTGCTACATGCAAACTATATACTTATTATTCACTTAATCCCCCCTTTATATATATAATTACAATTTATTTAGCTTCTATTTAAGTTAAAAATGCATAAAAGAAACGCAAAAACAACAACATTCTGCAAATTATGTTTATGATTTAGTATTAACGCAAAAACGTGCATACAGAGATACAAACGTTTATTGCCGCATGCAGATTAACGAGCATACGATTGGCAAATTTATTTAAATGCCTCAAAATTTTGCAAATAGAAAGAAAGAAGAAATGATTATGCGAAAGTAGAAAGTGTGCTGGAAGCGATTAAATTCGACTAGAAGACAAAAGCAACAAATTATTATGATGACATATACACGAACACACACCACACACACATGAATGATGAGATATATATGATTATAATGATTCTTAATGAATACAAAATAATATAATATAATAAAAATTGAGATAAACAGAGTTTTAGAAAAAAACAAAAAATTATGAAATTTTTTCTTTTTACTCTTTGTTGTATGTTTTATTTTTGCAGGTATTTACAAGTGTGCCAATGTTGTTGTCGTCGCGTTGAGTGTGTGGGGGTGTGAGAAATTTGCTGAAATTGGCAAAGCTGTCATTAGGTGCTGTGAAGAGTGAAAGTAAGAGGCTGACTCATGAGCATTGAATCGGCAAACACGACGTGTTTGAATGGATCATTGAAGTGCTGATGACAGTGTGAAAATGTACGAAAATAAATTGTAGAGAATTATGACATGTGTCCTTGAATGTTGATGGATAATGATGACAAGCGAACGAGCAGATGACTTTTCTAATAGGAATTTGTTATGAAATCTGAAATCTGTTTGAATGAATCTTGTTTGAAGATTGAAAATTCAAATTGCAATCATGTGTTTATGTGTGGCTTTTTCACGAGTTTTTACTAACACAATGGGTTAAGCTCAGAAGATATTTGTTGATTGATTGATTGATTTTAATGTGCTTAAAGCCAGCTCTGCTCTAGAGGTGCAGAGTCCAGGTTGCGTTGTGCATTTGAAGATCATTGTTATCTAATAGCTGCTCTGTAAAGCGTACGAGCTATAAATTTGAAGATCCCCTTTTCTATTTTTATTATTACTGATAGAGAAAAGTACACTGGAACCTAAACGATCTATTGGGCCTTAAAAGCAATATTTTTCTAATCTTTTCCTATCATTTTCTCTATCTGACTGATTGATTTATCATCGCCCAGTCCAAACCGCTGAAGCTTCAAAGATGAAATTTAAGCTGTAGGTACATCTTAAAAATTGATCCTTCGCTAAGATGGAATTTTTTTAAAATTCGGGGTCTAAAAGGGCAAAACATGAGTTAGCCGTGAACCTACTTTGGGGTCTTTTTCGACCGTTTTTTTTGTACTTCAAATTTTTTTAAAATTTGTTAAAATTTTTTGGTTGTTTTTTCATGACTTTCTTACTCGAATATTATCTATGGAAACCAAACCATTTTATATTTAAAAAACTAAGTTGGCTTTGCATTTTTTGTAATTTGTCTTTGTGATCTTAATCTGGGTCATCTTCGACCAGTTTTCTTTAACATAGGTCAAGGTGTTGTATAAAGAAATGCGATTTAATTTTTTTTTGATTAAATATTGATTTCATATTTGGAATATTGACTTCAAATAAAAAATTATTCGACTTTATTTTTTAATTTTTCGAAAATCAAAATTTAATGGGGTCAACAATGGGTTAAAGTGCGTACAACATGAACAATCGGCCTATTGATGTCAAAGTTGGTCTCAAAGTTAATATTTATTTATTTCAAATTTGTTGAAAATATTTCAAATAAAAAATAATTCGACGCATGTTTTATTTTTTCGAAAATTAAATTTAACGTGGTCAACAATGGATTAAGGTGCGAGTAGACTACTTAAAACCATGAACCAATGGGCCCGTTGATCTCAAAGTTGGTGAAAACCTTGAACTCCAAAAAAATTTGACACGTGCTTTCTCATTTTTTGAAAATCAAAATCTGATGGGGTCAATGACGGGTTAAGCGTTTGTATAAAGAAACTGTTTAAAAGCATGAATTAATTACCCTATTATTTCAAATTTGGTGAAAGTACTTTTAGTAAGAAATGTGTGTTTTTCGTTTTTTCGAAAACCGAAACCTAACGGGTTCAACTATGGGTTAAAAGTTTATATGGAGACACAAGATTTTTCGTGCCTTTTGACTTCAAACTTAGTGAAAGCATTTAGTATGTGAAATAATTCAGTAGGTGCTTTTAATTTTTTTCGAAAATCAAAATCTGGCGGGGTCAACGATGAAAAAGAAATTCGATACATTTTTTTTATTTTTTCAAAAATCAAAATCTTACGGGGTCAAAAACGGGTTAAGTGTTTATAAGAATCTGTGAAAAAACATGAATTAATGGACCTTTTGGCTTTAAACTTGGTGAAAGTACTCTGAGAAATAATTCGACACTTATTTTTTAATTTTTAATTTTTTTTTTTAATCAAAACCTAACGGGGTCAACAATGGGTTAAAAGTTTGATACAAAAACAAGATTTTATGGACCAATTGACTTTAAATATGGTGAGTATTGTTTCATAAAAATCTGACGGGATTAACAAAAGGTTAAGAAAAATTTGATTTGTTTTGCCCCATCAACTTTAAACTTGCGTGCAAAGCCGCTGGGCCCTGCTTGTTACATATATGTATATATGCATGTATGCATGCATGTATGTGTGCATGTATATGTATGTATATATATATATGCAATCTCATTCTATTATATAACCCAACAAACACTTTGGAATGTTCTAAATATAAAAAGATTACCTTCACCCTCTCCAGATTTTTGGAGCGTTTTCTAGTGTTACGAGAATGTTGGCTCTAGAAAAAAGTGCCTCTAGAAAGAAGTCCTGGGAATGTGTCCCAAATGCAATATTTTCCTAATTTTTTTCTATTATATGAAATATGTTTCTATTACATGGCCCAACAAACACTTTTGAATGTTTTAAAGATAAAAAGATTACCTTCACCCTCTCCAGATTTTTTGAGCGTTTTCTAGTGTTACGAGAATGTTGGCTCTGAACAACAGAGCCATTCTGTGAATCAGTTTGTCCGTAACTCCAAAAAGAGGTGCTGGGAATGTGCGGTCTAGCCCAGGTGATTTGCAGGATTTTGAGAAATTGACAGTGCCTATTTTGCCCTTTTAAAGCTTATTATTCCAATAACTATTGTATCCAACAGCTCAGGGAGATTTCCGTCAGAAGTATACGAGCTCGTATCTTGTACCATGCAGTCTGAGAAGTTAGTCCTTAGAAGAAGCTCTAAAGTATCTCCAAAAGATTGCGGTAGAGTACTATTTGAATACTTGAATGTACCTATTGGGATACTTTTCCCTTTAGAAAGGGTCTTTTGCAATCTAGGTTCGTTATATTTATTACCTCCCTATTCAATTCATACTTTCTCCTAATGAAGTAGTTAAGGTTGATTTATGAGTTTACTTCGGAGGTTTTTGGTATAGCACATTCAATCAGTAGACTGTGAGATGCTTTCACCGAGGTTTCAATGGCAAAATGGATGCACTTATGATCCAACACCGAGTCTTTTTCAGAGACTCTCCAGTTCTGGATCATCTCAGAAGATTTGTTAGCTACTACTAGACTATAACTTTTTGGCAAATGGCATTTACAAAAGTTGGTTTTCTCCTCTATTCACAATTTTTATATTATTAGTTATTAAGTATTCAAAGAGCGACTCACCTCTAATGTTCGTGTCTGTACTGGCCCATGCTACGATGAGTATTTCACTAGAACACTGCCCCAAGAAAATGTAATGAATAAATAATTCCAATTATAGTTGGCTTATTCAATTTTATTATTTTTATTAAATACTCGTAGATTATTTCAACTTAAAGCAATGCTTTCATTTACAATGAGTACATTTACATACATACACATATGTGACATATATATATATCGTATATATATATTGTTTTTAAATAACATTTAAATATAACTAAATTATATTCAACATATTTTCATTTCATTTTATACAAAATAAAAATTTCACATTCTTGTTATATTTTTAATCAAAAATTCAATTATTATAGTCAAAACAAAATTGCAAAATTCAAAAATTAAGTATAAAATTTTGCTGAAATGAAAACAGAAACATACAATTTAACAAATTAAAATATTGTTTTTTTTTTTTTTTTTTTTGTTTTGTTTAAATTAGATTCTCGCAGTAATTGGCAGTTGTATTTTTACCAGCGTTTTCTTTTTTGCTTTTCGCTCTTTTTTGGTTTCAATCATTAGCAGGCAGCTTATGGTTTTACAAACAAATATTTAAAAGAAATTCTTTTTAAATTATTAAGAAATTTAAAATTAAACAAAGAAAAAATGTGTTGAAAAAAAGGAAAATTCAATTTCTCTTTGTTTTTTTATATAAAAACTACAATTGTAAATCACATGAAATTGTTAAAATTACAATTATTTAATTAGAATTATTAAAATTACTTAAGCAATGAAAAAGACCGTACGGCAAACTTATGCAAATTCATAACTGAAAAAGTCGCTAAAGAAATCTCAAAGTATGTATGGCAGTGTTGCCAAGTGACACGAATACATGCAGCAGGTGAAGCCACTGAACGATCAGTGCGTTCGAAATCATTAATTCATTCATTAAGATTAAATTTATGACAATATTTAAAAATTAGTTGCATTTAAAGCTAAAACTAAGAGAATATTGTATTGAATACCGATACGAATTGTTGCCTAACGTCTGCAAAGCGTCGGCCAGTGCGACAGACGCGCGGCTCGCTTTGCTTCAAGACAATTTGGAATTCACAAATGTTCTCATTATTTCTTCAACGAGAGATTTTATCGATTGGTTGGGTTGTCCCGCATCCCGGCGCCATTTACGGGTTCAGCTTGAAGTAGTTGTAGACATTGGGCCAGGCGGCCAGCACATACTCCTCGATGCCGCACTCGTTGCTGCCGCGCAAAATGCGGAAGTAGCCGTGCTCGCCCCACCAGGGACCCCAGGAGTTGGCAGCGACCTGCGCGAGAACAAAACGAAAACAACACAAAAGTGAGAGAGTGAAAGAGAGACAAATGGCTGATGCTGTCTGTCAACGTACCCAGTATTTGACGCCGTCATGCTCCTCACCCCAGCCGACCAACTTCACCGAATGGAAGCCGGTGGGACTGCTGCGGCTGGCGGCAGTGTGACGGTAGACGCCGCCCGAGTACGCGAAGAAGTCGCGGTAGATGCGCATTGTGGCCTGCACCGGTCCGGAGTGGAAGATTTCGGTCATGATGTCGGTCTCGTTGTTCAGCGAGTAGGCGGGGCCGACAGTGTAGAGTTCATCGCGATCGGAGCTGGCCACAGGTCGGCAGCCGTTGGCGCTCAACGAGCGACGGCCATGGCGTATTTTGCAGACATCGCGGCGGCCCGTGTACGGGTAGCACTGCTCATCGAGCACACTGCACACGAAGCAAAATAAATTATAAACAATTCGATTCGATATAATTAGGCCAAACCTACCCCTGCTTGTGCAGATAACGCCAGGCCGCGTCCAGATGGCCGCCCATGCAGCCCTGCTGCTTGCGTGTGCAGGAGAGAATGTTTTGCGGCGCCAGCGTTACCACTTCCTTGCCCTGACTCTGTATGGCAAATCGATCGGAAGCCACCGATGTGGTCGAGAGCACCCACGACGAACCGCACCAACCTGCAACAACACGAAAACATTTCCAAATATTTACAACAATAATTTGCACCGCCACGCACCTTGATCGGGCACATCGGAAATATAGTGCGACCACTTGTCCACCGAATTGAATTGTCTCGGCAGGCTGCTCGCCTTGTTGGTGACACGAGTCATGGCCTTGACACGGTAGGCGGGCTCCTTGGTGCCCAGACGCAGCGTCAGACCCTCGTTGTATTTGCGTCCGAACCACTCTTCGTACTTGCGCGCCGACCAGCCAAGCTGTCGTATGGAGTTGACGTTGTGAATGAGATTGTCGTCGGTGAGGCAGAGGTCGCGATCACAGTCCACAATGCCGCCATCGAGGCAACGGCACTCGTTGCAGTTGTCTTTGGTGGTGTTGAACTTGTCGAAGTAGACACCGTTGTGCAGGCAGCGCATGATGGGATCGGGCGCGTTCAGGCAGAACGAACGATAGTCGGGGCAGCAGTCGCTGGACTGATCGCGATCGCAGAACTCATCGCAGTAGCAGAGTGTGGCTGAAATGAAACAATGCGCAATTGAATTTTAAGCAAATTGTTTAAAGTTGTTTAGCTTGTGGAAACAGGAACGCAAAGCATGCGAAGAAATTGTGTGTCTTTGGAATAAATTGATGGCCATTATACCATCCGGGGGTGGGGCGAGGGGAATGGTTGCAGTGCGTGTTAAATGGGATTTCTGCCAAACCCATAACAATGTTTCCAATTCGAATTGACATGAAGTAAGCTTTTGTCAAAAACCATTTGCAGGCTCAGCTCAGCCAATAGGAAAGAGACAGAATCGTGTAAATGAACTGCGGAATGTAGATGAACACGTGACAATACGAGTGACGTGCGTCCAAAAAGTATCAGTATGAATTTTATATGCAAAACTTAAACAAAATCTAGGAGTTATCGTTTATACTTCTTGAAGAAAAACAAGTTTTTTTGTGGAATAAAAATATGAGAAATAAAAAACCATTACCCGAAAAAACTTCAGCCGCATTTGAATGCCATTTTTATTATTATAAACCTGCGAGTTTACATACTCAAGCATTTGGGCCCAAAAAACCACCATGGGCCAATCCAAAAATGCAAATGACGCAAAATAAATATACTGAATTAACTCATCCTTAAATGCATATAGATCCGTCTCAAAGCGGGCTGACATATAGCACACTAAGTAAAAAAGAATTTCAACTCGAAATTTTCAAAACCAGACTTTTTCCAATAAATCAACTCTTACTATATACTAATAAAATTATTTCTCATTACTATCTTGCTCCTGCAGGATCAACAGGTTTTCCTGAAAATTTGGGATTTTTGAGTTGTAAGTCTTTTGTATTTAATGCGCGGTATATTCAAATTTAACTCCTATATAATTTTGTTGAAACTTTTTTTATTTTATAATAAATTTTTTATTATTTAATTATTTTTATTTATTTATTTATTTATTTTTATTATTTTGATTTATTTTGTATTCTATTTTATTTTACTTGTTATTAATTCTGTTTTATTTTAGTGATAAATCCAGGAAAACGATAACGTAGAAAGAACTCATTTTCGTAATATTATTTTTATTTGTCTATATTTTTTCTATTTCATTTTAAGTGTTATATATATGTGGGTGTTTTTTTTAGAGGTTTGTTTTTCGAATAGAGATAAAACTGGCATTTTGTGGTCAAATCTGGCAACTCTAATGTCATTTATGTTCAGTTTGGTTTGCCATTTCATCATGAACAGGTTGGCAAAAGAACAACGCTTGCAAATCGTGCAAATTTATTTCGAAAATAATGGTTCAGTTCGCGAAGTTTACCGCAAGTTCCGTCCATTTTATGGTCGACATAATCGTCCATCAGAGCAATTAATTCGGTTAACCATGGGTCGTTTTCGAACTACGTTTACTCTATGTGATAATACGCATCCGCAGAGACGTCGAACAAAGCGCACCGAAGAAACAATTGCCGCTGTAGAGCAAAATGTTGAAGAGGACCCGAATGAATCGATTCGCCACCGTGCACAGCAATTGGAGCTTTGTCCATCAACTTTATGGAAGATTTTGCGCAAAGATCTTGGCTTGCGACCTTACAAGATCCAGCTTGTGCAAGAATTAAAGCCGCGAGACCATGCAATGCGTCGTGATTTTGGTGTATGGGCCGAAAATGAGATTGATCTCGATGCTGATTTTCATCGCAAAATTTTGTTCAGTGATGAGGCTCATTTTTGGTTGAATGGCTACGTCAATAAGCAAAATTGCCGCATTTGGAGTGAAGAGAATCCACATGAGACCCTTGAGACGCCATTACATCCACAAAAACTGACTGTTTGGTTTGCTCTATGAGCTGGTGGAGTCATTGGGCCATACTTCTTTCGAAATAATGCTGGAGAGTCAGTTACCGTTAATGGAGACCGGTATAGAGCCATGATAACCGACTATTTTGTTCCCGAATTGGATGACATGAATGTGGATGAGTTGTGGTTCCAACAAGACGGCGCTACATGCCACGCAGCGCATGTCACAATCGATTTATTGAAGGAAACATTCGATGAGCGCATAATTTCGCGGAATGGACCTGTCAATTGGCCACCAAGATCGTGTGATTTGACACCATTGGATTATTTTCTTTGGGGATATGTGAAGTCGCTCGTCTACGCCAACAAACCAGAAACGTTAGGGGACTTGGAAGCCAACATTCGTGGCGTTATTGCCGACATACGGCCCCAAATGCTCGAAAAAGTGGTTGAAAATTGGACCTGTAGAATTGGCTTTATTCGAGCCAGCCGCGGCGGCCACATGCCCGAAATCATATTTAAACATTAATGGCATAAAATTATCCTTCCAATAAAGCCAAATTGATGGACATTAAAACGATTTTCTTGTATTTTATTTCAATTCGAAGTTCTATACCTCTAAAAAAAAACACCCTAATTTCTTAAATTTAATAAAATTAATTTTATTTAAGTTTTAAAATGTACCGCAATGTATATAATTTAGTTTAATTTTTAGTTTAAATTGCTTGTTTTATAAATTTTTAAATTAAATTAAAGAAATAAATAAAAATAGTAAATTATAAATTTTTTACAAATTTGTATGTTTATAGGTATTTATTTTGTATTTACTTTAATTTTATTTTTTATTATTTTTATTTCATATTGCTTCATTTTCGTCATTGTCCAACTACATCGTAAGCACGCATAGCATTTATGTATGTGCCAACTAAATAACGAGCGAAACTTGAACAAGAAAAACAGGCATAATGCAATGCAAAGTAAACATGCATGGAGCCAAAGGAAGGAACAAAACGTTATAAACAAAAACTGAAACCTGAACGGCCAGCCGTAGGTGCATCAGTTGGGTCTGAAAGGGCGTAAAAATCATTACAAGTCGGGCATTAGTAACTGGAATTTGGATGTTTCGAACTTTTCTATTTATAGATCAAACTGTGTCATAAGTGGTTAATTTAGTGTTGAAGGTATTCAACTTACTTGAAATTGGTAGCGAGCAGCCGTCCTCGCGATTTTTGCAGCACGTGTTACGCAACGCGCAGTATTTGCCCGGAAAGTCCCATTTCAGTGTGTGATCGTAGGCGGTGACTGTGCCCAGGATTGCAATGGCGGCCAGTAGCCGCAGGCCAGAGGCCGCATTTCTGCATTTGCGATTCATCTCTCTTACTCTCGCACGCTCTCTCTCTCGCTCACTCGGCGGCACGTCAAACTGCAATTAGATAAAACCAGACTTGAAGTCAGCCAAGGCAATGTAGATGTTGTTGTGATAGGTGTAAAAGGTGACAGCAGCTATTTTGTGGCAATTTAAATATTTGTTTGAACGTGAATGTTTGTTGAAATGACCGCGAAATTTTTCCAGCCGGCAAAATATTTACACTTCCGCTTCCAGTAATTAGAATTGTTTACGTTTGTATTAACCCACTTTGAAATGTGTGTGTGTGTGTGTACTTTATCAGCGTACCGCTGGTTGTTGTTGTTGTTGTTAATGTGCGTTGTTTATTTGCTGTTGGCTAACATGAAAATACAATTAACAATGTAAAAAAAGCAACATCAGCGACAGCAGCGGCCGACGTGCGCCCTTCACACACACACACACACATACACACACAGTCAGCGTTTGTTTCACTTTCGTTCGCTGTGATAAGATAAAAGTAAAAGAAAATTGTGCTAGTTGCTTGCACTGTTGACGATTCGCTGTGGCATGCGACATTTTTCGATGCTGATAAGATTTTTTTTTGCTTCTTGTCGCTTTTGCACCGAAATGCAAACGCGATAACCACGCTGAGACCTGCAGCGGCTGCAGCAGACGACACACAGACGTGCAGCGACAGGGAAATTGGCTCGAAATGCGAATTATAGAACAAAAACAACAAAGTGATTGAACTAAATTGTTGAATGCGATGGCTCGATGCGTTTTGCTTTTAGTTGTGCAAATGTGTGACAAATGATTGGGAAGTGTTTTTAGGTGGGCACAACAACAATGTTGAAGAAATAATTAATGTTTTTCCCCGTTTCTTTTAAGCACATTTCCTTCTATTACGAAATCACTCACTGTTATCTGTCTCGCAGTGACGTTTGTTTCGCGTTCGAAATGTTACTCATACGCCAACGCGTCCCCAGTCACAGATGCTACGTTTTATCTAATCTTTTTATCTATTAATTGAATGTATTATATTAAATTACGATCGCTTAGTGATCAGTCGGTAATGATTTCCGCATTCAAATTCAAACAAGTTAGGCGTTAATGTGGCTTTTGTTGTTGTTGTAATATTAATAGCTCATGCGTGGGCCATATCGAACGTAAAGTGCAAAAACCAGTTGAATGGAATGTTTAAAAAAAAAAATTATTAAAACAATAACAACAACTACATTTGCGTTAATTACAAAGTGTTAAAAAATTATTAAAACAATAACAACAACAATGTTTGCGTCAATTATAAAATGAGTAAGTAAAACAAACATGCGAGCAATTTCGTTCACTTTTACGCAAAATTTTTTTTGTTGTGTTTATTGTAGCAGAGGAATGGAAAGAATGTGCTTGCGTATGTGCCAAATAAGTGCCAAATATCTAAAAATATTTGCGGCAAAAAAAAATTGTCGAATGTGTGAAAAAGTGAAATGTGAGTATCAGAAATATTTACAAATATTTTCGGCAAAAAAAAAATTTGCGAAAAAGTGGGAAAAATCAATTAATTAGTTTGTAATGAAATGTGATTATTAGAAATATCTAAAAATATTTTCGGCAAAAAAATTTGGCGAAAAAAGAACAACTCTGCTAAAAGAATCGATTAACTTATTTTTAAGAAAATTATCCACAAATATTTGCGGCAAAAAACAATTTGCCAAAAAATCAATTGATTAATTTGTAATTAAAACTGATTATCAGAAATATCTATATTACAAATATTTGCGGCAAAAAAATTGGCAAAAAAGTGCGAAAAAGTACAATTAATTAATTTGTAAGGAAATGCGATTATCAAAAATTTCCACAAATATTTGCGGCAAAAAAAATTTAGAAAAAAATCAATTAATTAATTTGTAATTGAATCTGATTATTATAAATATCTACAAATATTGCGGCGAAAAATTAGGAAACCTGCTAAAAAGAATCAATTAACTAATTTTTAAGAAAATGCGATTATCAAAATTATCCACAAATATTTGTGGCAAAAAAAATCAATTAAATAATTTGTAATTAAATCAAAAAAGTAGGAAACCTGCTAAAAAGAATCGTTTAATTAATTTTTAGTAAAATCTGATTATCAGAAATTTCTAAAAACATTTGCGGCAAAAAAAATTGCGAAAAAATCAATTAATTAATTTGTAATAAAATCTGATTATCATTTTGCCAAAAATTAGAAAACCTGCTAAACAGAATCAATTAATGAATTTGTAATGAAATGTGATTTTTGTTGTTTATGCCAAAGTCAGTGTCAAAGACCCAATTCGCTGCACACAACAACAAAGCAAAACGGCAAAGCCCGCATTTCATTAAATCAGAGCAAACCATGCAAATCGATTTGAAAGTCGAGCACTGGGCGGTTAGAAATTCGCACTGAATTGAAAGTGCTGACGTCAGAGCGTCGACTGGGCGACAAGCCGGTTTGTAGTTGTTGAAGCACAACAGTCACGCGCAATATTTGATTAAAGATAATCGAGTCCATAATCGAAGCTCGAATGAGCCAATTTGGTGCTGCGCATAGCCAATAAATTTGCATGATTTATCAAAACTATATAAAAAATAGATATGTGTGTGTTTGTGTATGAAATCATTTTGGGAAAAGATTTGCCGCCGCCGCAGAGCCGAATTAGCAAACTCGTCCGTCATCACAACAAACAATTAACGAGGACGCTAAACCCAGTTGACGCAGTCAAATTATTCGCGCTTCTTGTTGTGGTTATTACTATTTTTGTTGTTGTGCTGTCATTGTGTGTTAGTGGTGCTTGTTGTTGAATTTCATTTTTTTTTTTTAATTTTTTAATTTAAACCTTTGTTTTCTTTTGATAGAGTGGCGTTTTTATATTCAAGTAAAAGTTGACTTTTTTAAAAATAGCGTTTGAATCATTTGGCGCGCGTGCGCATGCAAACTAGAAAAATGCTCGCATAGGTCTTGCAAATTCGCTACGGATTCATTCCTCTGCGCTGGCCAGGCATTCAATATGAGCTACAACAATACTCAAACAGTTTGTTGCAGCTTAAGCAATAATAATAAATTGAAGAAAAATCTACTAGGTTTCAAATATCCAATAAAATTAATAATATTCAAATGCTAAAGTTCACAAAACTGGGTTTTATAAATTTTATGCAATTTAATTTATTATTACTTTCGCTATTATTTCTAGTCGATACATATATTTTGTTTTTGTTTACGAAATACATTTTATTATTTTTTCTCTTCTTCTCTTTGTTATTCATAGCTCAATTCCATAGCCAGCGAATTGTTGACAGACAGACAATTAGTCAGCGCATTACGATTGCGAATTTCGTTCAAGTTGATCAATTGCTGATAACATTTGAAGTTCAAGTTTGTTGGCTTTCGTCGTGCAAATGGGTGCGTTTGTCTAATCATTTTAATTTAATAAAATAATTTGGACTTTAGACTTTTTAAAGCCTTGAAGAGTTGTGTGCATAGTTTTGTGTGGCTTAGTCGGTTAGCAGCAACAATACTTGGTGGGTGGTTGACCACTTTAGAGGTTAGCGATCACATCTTATTGGATTGGTGAATCGAGACTTAAGTTGTATTGGTGGTTTATTGGGCTGTAAGGTCAGTTGTGATCATTGAAACTTGACTATGTACCCACGTTTCGTCAGAAGTTATAGTTTGTTCACATCTTCAGTCTGTTTGTAGAGGCTTTGAAGGGTTGATCTGTATTCTCTTTCATTGTTTAATAAGGTCAGTGATGATCAGTGAAATTTAATTCTGTCCTTCCAGTTGGCTAACGTCTTTTTCCCCCACAAATAACCAAAGTGTAGAAGATAATAAGTTTTGATAAGATATTCTGTATGTTTGCCAACAATTGCAGTTTACTGACATCTTCAATTCGTCAATCGAAGAGACGAATTTATATTCTGATTCTTTGTTTCTATTTTGCCAGTCTGTGAGGTCAATGGTGATAACATAAGTGAAACTTCACTATGGCCCCACTTTTCATCAGCAGTTGCAGTTTGCGTCTTCCTCCCTAGTTGACCTCTGTGTGACCTAAATTCTATTTCACTTCCGATGATTCTTGATTAATTTTCTGTAAGGCCTGTGGCAATCAGTTCACTGTTTCGTAGTTTAGTCCGCAGTTCGCGGACCCTTTTCAGTAAATAAAAAAATTTTAAAATGCCTAACACACAACACTTCTATCGCCTTCAATTACTTGTCCGGTATAGATTACCTCGTCGAATACAACTTTAATGATGTACGAAATAAATTATTATCAAAAAGTTACACGCAAGTTTCTCCATGGAAACATGGTTCTAAAGCAAAGCAGAGAGCTTCAATAAGATAATAATTATTATATAATAATAAGAACCGAAAGATCCCGCAAAATACTAATGATGATCAGATGATTTTCTGAAAAAGATGAACGATGAGAGAGACAATAATATTTTTGCAAATGGGTCTTTAATGAGACCCAAGAATTGAATCTAATCTCCACATCTATGTATAATGACCCGAACCTTGGATTGAATTAAGCAACTCGATTATATGATTATATCCAAAGCACAGATAACTCATCATACATCATCATGATGAGTTATCTGTGTCCAAAGACTGCTTGGCTACCTTGAAACAGCACCAAAGGTTAATTGGAACAACCAACTGTAGAAAATCTCGATTGAGAAGCCTTAGGCAATGAAGCCAAGAAGGTTTTTTGTCTCGATCCAAGAAAGGATGACTGACTGCATTAATTATGAGTCATAAATGCTCACCATACGAAGATGTCTCTCCCAGAGGACAATAGGTGATCACCTAAGTCTGATAACGATCGGCTAATCACCCAACCAGAGTCTTAATTGATTAACCTAACCAACACACCCTATGCTCTCAAGCGGAGTGAATAAACAGAAACAAAATGGAAACTTCGGAAAATCCCAAGCATTGCTTAATATATCTAATGAAGTAATTTGTAGACTATTCTTAGAGGATAAAGGAACAGCTGCACACTGAGTGTGTCTGTCGGCATTGACTGGTAGAAGATTGTACTTTTAGGGAAAACCATCTGTAGAAGAGGTTGGAGTATGAATCATTCCAAAACAATCAAAAGAATCTACTTAAGATCACGTGCGGCATAGCTACTAGAGGGAAGATTGACATTTATGGTCGAACTTCGGATAGCTAAGCATAAACAGGGCAACAAAAATGAATCCAATAGGTTTGTCTGCTTCGATCAATAATACCCAGTGAACTACAAGAACGATGGCTCCGGACATTTGGAGCCAGGTTCTTCGATGGGCTCACGGAAATAGCTGAAGCACGCATTACGCATGGGTTTAGTTTCCTCGCCAAGGTCAAATGGTTTCCAAAAGATCTCATCTGGATCTACAGGTATCACAACAGATAGGGAAGGGCACCGGTATTTTAAGAATTAAGGGATTCACAATGGACCCAATGGGGTATCCGTGTGGAAGTGCATGCCGTACATTCGCTTTCTTTAACCTAACATATCCTACCAGTGCAGAAGAAGACGAACTAGTTTTGAAGCAAATTGCTTGTAAGAGAGTTTACAAACGATTTCCAAGCTTGTAAGTTTATTCCAAATAAAAATTGTTCACTGGGTAGAATGTCAAGGGTTGGTTTTAGTTGGTTAGATCGACATGATCTATGAAGATTTCCGCCTCTTACGAAAAAATGTGAATTATTATAAACGTTTGATTTTGAAACACAAAATAGTTGACGATTCCATACTTTGATAATTTGACTCAAAATTGTCTGCTACAACCAGTGATACCCAGTGAAGAAGACAAATTAGTTTCAAAGCAAATTGCTGGTAAGTAAATTGTTTACTGGGTTGAACAAGGGGTGGTTTTAGTTGGTTAGATTTATGAAAATGCCCATTGCGAAAAAATTGTGAATTTATATAAACGTTTGACTTTGAAATACGAAATAGTTGACGAATCCATACTCAAATAAATTTACTTAAAATTGTCTGCTACAACCATTGCTACCCAATGAACAAGAAGACAAACGAGTTTCGAAGCAAATTGTTTGTTAGCAACGATTTTTCAAGGTTGTAGGTTTATTCCAAATAAAAATGGTTTACTGGGTAGAATGTCAAGAGATGGTTTTAGTCGGTTAGATCGACATGATCTATGAAGATTTCCGCCTCTTGCGAAAAAATTTGAATTATTATAAACGTTTGACTTTGAAACACAAAATAGTTGACTATTCCATACTTTAATAATTTTACTCAAAATTGTCTGTGATACAGTGAACAAAAAAAAAATAGATTCGAAGCAAATTGTTTGTTAGCAAAGGTTTTTCAAGGTAGGTTTATTTAAAATAAAAATTATTCACTGGGTAGAATGTCAAAAGATGGTTTTAGTCGGTTAGATCGACATGATCTATGAAGATTTCCGCCTCTTGCGAAAAAATTTGAATTATTATAAACGTTTGACTTTGAAACACAAAATAGTTTACGATTTCATACTTTAATATTTTTAATCAAAATTGTATTCAATTTATTGCCAAAAATGTTAAATATTAACTTTAAAGCTTAAGTCAGTTTTGTCAACAATGATTTTAAAAAGTTTGGATATGGTTATAATCCTAAAAATAATTTGAACAAACAAGGTTTAAACTTCAATTTTTTACAAATGTTCGAAAAAACTTCGATAAAAGAATTTTTCAAAAAACTATTTTCGTACATTGTTGTTGTTGTTTTTTAAACAAATTGTTCAAAAATGCAAAATATTGTTAAAGTTTTAAATAAAACAAAATGTTCAAACGAAAAAACTCTTTAAAGAGTTAAAGAAAAAACTCTTTAAAATGTTATTATTGTTAAATTTAGTGTCGTTCCAAAATATAATTTAAAATTTTTATAATTTTTCACATTTCAATTTATTTAAAATTTTTTGCTCAAAAATGTGTTTTTAATTTTCAAATGTTTGTTTTAATTTGAAAATTCTTATAAACATTTGTTGGCATTTTTAATTTTCATTTGAATGTGATTTAAATATTAATTTTATTTAAAATATGATTGCTTTTAGTTTTTAAGAATTTCCCATTTATTATAATATAAATTGAAATGCGTTTCAAAAATATTCAATTTAATTTTGAATAAGCAATGTTGAAAATATCAACAAATTACGCTCACACATTTTTCAAATGTTTTCTTGTATTCAGTGCTGCATTCGCAGCAAATTACGATCCGTTTTGCAGTATCGAACGTCAGCACATGGTTTGCATAAAATTCAATTGTCTAATTTCTAGTGTCACCGGTATCACCGACAAGAATATGTTCTGCCAAAAACTTGCTGCAATAATGCCGGTTGCAGTGCATTTATTTTCGGTTTCATTATTACGTTTCGGTTGGGTTTTCAAGAATTCCACTACCAAGTGTGCAATTTACGCGAACGCAGCACAATTCGACAGAGTTTATTGTTTGCAGATGTGTGCAAATGGCGGCACCAAAGGGAGCAACAACTCGGTACTTGCTGTGCTTGTTGGACGCCAAAAACAAAAAAATACAACAACAACTAGAACAACGCTCAAAATCAAAATGCAGCAAACACAAAGTGCACCGTAAAGGATCTCAAATGAAATGGCAGAGTTGGCACTTTTCATGCCAATTTTTTGTTGAATGTGATTCCAAAGAATTTGTAACTCCAAACCAAAACAAAGTTATGGCGTTTAAAAACGTCATTAAGTTTAGTAGTTTTTGCTGTCAGTAAAAATTTTTACTTGAATAAAGTTTTTAGTGCAATTTTTGGTTAAAGCTTTTCCATTTTTAGATTTGTTCTTCAAAAACAAAATATGGTTTTCAAGATGTACTGTTTCAGTTTTTGTTGTTTCACACTTTTTTAAATTTTAGTTGAGTAATGTTAAAATTTCAGTTTTGCAATATTTAAATATTTAATTCAAGGATAATATTGTAAATACTAACTTTTGGTTCAACACGTTTTATGCACAAAATGCTTTTGCGTTTCTTTGGTTTAAATATTTGGTTTTCCTAAAATGTGTGTTTTTCACTTTATGCACTTTAATTCGCCAAAAATATTGTTTTTATAGTTAATAATTTAAAATTTTGCCAAGTTTTTGAAACGCGCAAACAATTTTCTGGCTTATTTTGCCAGCCGTTTTCCAATTTCGCGTTCTGTCTCCGATCGCGGTTCGATATAAACTGAATTCAGTAGCAAATTTGCACCATAACAAAAGTATCGAGCAAATTACACAAACTTGCGCAGCGACAGCGACAGCGCCAGCAAAAAATCACTTTTCAACTCTAACAAAAACGAGTTGAGATATAAATACAGTGGCGCTGTGTTGCCAACTAGAGACTGTTGCCGCTTCTGCTCTCAGCATTATTCTGTAGGAGCATTCAAGTGCAGCGCGAGAGCCAACACTCGGGCGGCAGCGTCAATACAAATTCGCTGTTCATTACATTAATCATAACAAGTAAATATTTCTATTCAAACACTCCCACCAATGCTGCTGCTAATCAGGTATTTGCTCATTTACGATGTGCAAAACACTTGGACAACATTGCTGCAAAGATTTTACAGTATGCGAACATTGCGAATGGGAAACGATCCATGGCGCTCGGCTTTTAACAGCACAACAGCGGCTGCCGCTACACTGGGCAGCGCACTAAGAGACTTTGGCTATGTTAAAGGTGCGTTGAACAGCGATCGGCTCTGCTGTCGTAGGAGTTAACAGTGCTCTACTACAGTTTATCGCTCTTGTACAGTTCATCTGACATCTTAGCAGCGCATTTAAACTCTGCTGTGACTGTAATCGAAATGGCAAAATGTAAACAAGTGAGCGCTATCAAAGCTGTTACCGTTCGTTGCTAAAGTGTGAAGAACTGTTGTTGGTCTTTCACATATTTGCTTTTTTGTGTTATTTTGCGGTCTTTTATCAGAGCCGAATCAAAGTGTTAAAATATGCCAAATTTGAAATTCAGTTTTGGTAATGTTTGAATTTTGTGTGACTGCATTTTATTATTTGGCGATCGTAAAAAGCAACGGTAGTTTACAATGGACAAATAAGCTCAAGTATCGAACCAGAGCAACTAACAACGAGATGGTTCTTAATAAATGCTATTGTTTTTGTTTTTGTTGTTCGTCATTCAGCAAATGCTAATGAGCAGCGTCAATAAGTTTGACATTCAGACGCGCTGGGCGCGCACAGACTATCGAGCGCCACGGCGGTAAACAAATACAAATACGCACTTTGCACAAGCGCCCCTCGGCTTCTAACGCTGTCATTTTGATTTAATGAGCCATGCGAGCATAGCAAATGAGGCGCCTTGTCATTTATATAGAATGTTGTGGAAATATTTACGCAAACACATTACAACTGAGTAGTCAGTTTTTTGTCAGTGTTATCTTTTTATGGTATTTTTTTTTTAAATGATGCATCTTCAAGTAGCACTAATTATAGGTTCTGCTTCAAGCATTTGGTTGTGGTTTTCCCCCTTTTCATTTTGACAGGTGTCAAAGGCTTTCATCATTGCATGATTCACTATGCCATGTCGAATAATTTACTACGAGGTAATAGACTGCAGAGAGAGAAAGAGAGCTCGCTCTCGCACTGTTTAGTGGCGCTTGCAAGCTGTCTAATCAGCTGTCGGATTATGTGTGAAAATGTGTTTTCAAAGTGTTGGAGGTGTTTACATGATCATTATCTGATCTGATCTGTTAATTAAGCTTCAGTAATTAAGTATTCAAAACTATTTTTAAAACATTTTTGTGTTGTTCAAAGAATGCTTAGATATGTTCATATATTGAACAGACATCTGGCCAAATAATTGTAAATATATTTAGTGCACTTAGTCATCATTGCATCATCGTTTATTGTGCAAATAATTCACTTTGGTTTATTGTTTTCATTGAAATGTTTTACATGTATTCACGGCAGTCGAATTTAAGAAATTTACAAAGTCAACAGCTGGTTTTTGAATACTAAAAGCTTCGGTAAATAATAAAATGTAGATTGATTGAGTGTGTCAATGGGAAAAAGGCAGGACTGCATTTTAAAAGTAATGAGCAGTTTTAAGAGTTTTGTTTTTAACATTCAGAGTGAGATTAGAAGAGTTTCAACTGCACACTGAATTATTTGGGGCAATTTAAAGAGTCCTTAATTGTGTTCAAAAAGATTTATAAAATGTGTCTATTTCAGTGGCACTCACAGAAGGTGGAGGGTTAAACCTTTCCCCCAATGCAAAGATTGCTGGTGCAAAATATTATTTCGGATGGAATTGGGCTCAAAAAATGTACGCCCCTCAATTTAATCCTTTGTGCGCCACTGGTTTGCGAACTCATTGAGACATTAAATCATCAAATAGAAAATCACATACATGCTTAACCCTTATTCTCATACCCGGGTACCCGGGTGCCCACTGCGATGTATTTTCGTGAAAAAAACTGACAAATAATGAAAATTTTTTTTATACCTTCCGGATCCTCGTTATTTAAGTGAAAAGCGAACAAATCATATATTTAAAAAATTTTGTTTTTTACTTAACAAAATATTGAAAACTTAAAAATTTCATGAAATGGGTACCCGGGTACCCCGGGTGCCAAACGACGTTAGTAAGTTTGGGTATGAGAATAAGGGTTAACCCTTTCGCTTTTTTTGTTACAATATGGCAACATGCTACTTTGTGGACATCTGAACCCTCTGTGGTTTCAAAAATACATTTTTTGTTGGTCCTTAGAATAGTTTGAAGTTTTAGGGAAAAATACGAAATTAAAAAACTGAATATCCCTATCGAACAAACTATGACTATCTGGTCACCCTGTATATGAAAGTTTAAGTAAAAATATTTTCTATTATCTGCACCGACATTGTTGTACTACTTAACTGTAATCGTAAATACCTTTTGTGTTTGCAAAATGATAAAACAATTTGTTGGCCTTGTTTGGGTTTATGGAAATTGCAGCTGACTGAGTATTCAGTTGGACTGAAGCCCATTGTTCGCGACCACTAAGTGTTGTACTAAAAATTAAATGACCCAACTAAATGTACACAGCACACTGTATGCAGTTTGATAGTTGTTTTTGCAAATGCATTGAGTGTAAAGACACAACAAATACTATCTGCATGAGCGCTGTTCGAGCTAGAAAAATGCATAATTCCCCAAACACAACAAACAAGTGAAAACTGCTCACAAGCGGCGAGCCAACTGTGTTGTCTATGAGTAACCGATTGCGAACTTGAAATGCTAAGAATAATTTTCACTATTTTTTGAAAACAATTGAGTGCTGGAATTATTTGATAACGTCATCAATCAGAATATGCAAATTAACATAACTCAAACTATTCTCGATTGGTAGGAAACGTCTCGCTGTGGCCATTTGGCGCTGTGATTCATGCTCGATTCGCTCGAATTTCAGCTGTGACTTCATGGCGGCCCACAAGTGACGTGCTAATGTGTGAATTGAAAATACGTTACGAACAATTTGAATTTGAAAATAACAATGCTGCCATTGAGTTCATTCAGTATTCCGCAGCGGCAGCGATCAGGTGAACCGAGGCAGCGGCAATGCGGCAAATTACGCATCGACTTTACGCAGAACGCGTTTCGTGATCAATGTTGTTGTTTATTTGTTTGTTTATTTATTCTATGCAACACTTGCGTATTGATTCGATATGGACAGCAATAAAAATTCAAAAATATTTCGATAAAATTGTGAAAACTTTGATGATGTTGTGATCATGTGATCTATGGATTTGTTGCTATTTATAGCAAAGTTTAATTGGTTTTGCTTTGGTAGGGAAATTTACAAAATGATTCAAATTGGCTGAAACATTTGTTCACTTTTAAAATTAAAAATTTAGCTGCAAAAAAACAAATGCGCTGAACAACCTCAACCCAGCACAAAGCCAAAGAAATTTGCATGTTTACAAAATATTTAAATAACTTTTGTTTTTGTTTTTTGCCATAAAGCATTTAGCTTTATTCAACTACGACGTCAACAGATAAAGTATTTTGCGCATCTGCTGATAACAACGCACAAAAAACATTCCAGCATACAAAATTCAACTTTCAACCAAATCATCAACAGACCAAAATGAGATCATAATTATTTAAAAAAAAAATAAAATATCAAGTGGGAGCATGAGGGAGGATGGGACAAAGCGCTGTGCCATAATAAAAATATGAAATTAAAATAACAAAAAAACAACAAAACAAAAAAGCGGTTTGTGTGTACAAACATTTCTCATAAGGCAGCTAAGCTCAACAACAACAACAACAACAGAGCGTCAACCACACAAAAGGCAGCCAACAAACCAAAACTACTATCAAGTCGAACAACAACAACAACTTGTGAACACACATTGAACGGCCGCGGCGTTGAAATGGCAAAGTCAACGCCACACTCACTTTGTCAATCAATCAGTCAATAAGTTGCTTACTTAGTCAGTTGGCCAATGAGTTGGCTGAACGCACTGAACTGCTTGACAAACAAACAATGAATAACAACAACAAAATAGCGCAACGAATTCTTGGCATTTTGAGCCAACATTGCAAGAAACATTACAAGAAACATTGAAAAGCCGTTGAACAAATACAAAATTTGTCAAAGCTTGGCTCGCAAAATATGCAAAGACATTAAAAAAAAAATTATAATAAATAATATAATGTACAAAGTTCAAAGAATGTGGAAAATATATGCATTTTTTTTCAATCTTCTGAGATTAGTCCAAGCAGTGGCGCACACAGAATTTCATTTTGAGGGGTTTTTTGCGTACAACTTTATAGCCGAATACCATTCGAAACCATATTTTGAAACAGCAATTTTTGTTTTTGGGAATTTGAACACCCAAAACTTCTTCTGCTTGGACCAATGGCGCACACTTTGATTTTGGGGATTTGCTTTGATTCTGTGAAATTGATTTAATTTTGGTAGAAAGATCGAACACAACTTTTGAGCCCATTTCAAACCATATTTGTCACTCAAAATGTTTCTAACAAACCAAAATTTAGACAGGGTTTGAATTCCCAAAATCCCTTCATGAGTGCGTCACTGCCTCAAAGTCTCAAATGAACTCAAAACTGAATTTGAGAGATTAAAGAGTGCAAAAATGACTGATAACTTTGCTTATTGTGTGGAATGTTTATAATAATTTGTCATGTTGTCAGTAAATTGCCATAAAAACTGATTATTTAAATTTACAATGTGTTATCTTTATGATGTGTTAATAGTCTTTTTATGATGTTATAATGAAAAATCGCAAATAACCTAAAATTTATGATGCATGATTGTAGATAAGAATTAATGGCGAGTTTGTAGAAAGGGGGAACTCCGCAATTCTGTTAATAGAGTCAAAGTGCTTGTCAGAAATTAGGTCAACATGGTCTTAATCAGTTCTGACTGTTTGAGAAAATGATATTTGTGCTGTTTCGGTGCAAAATTTACAATAAGAAAATTTAAAAGCAATATTTTTCCTATGAAATGTTATTGAAATGGAACTAAAAATATGATTAGACCAGTCACACAGTGCTTCAAAGTGGTTCAAATATAAAAAGAGTTTATTTCACCGATTTAAAAAAAATTTATGCCATTTGAAAGGTAATATTTTCATCAAGGAAGATCCCAAATAATTTCTAAATCGGTTAAATTTTGAGAGAGTTATAGCATTAATAACAAGCTGATCAAAATTAAAATCAAGAATTATGGTTTTGTGATAAAATACAGTTTTGAGCGTTGGCAATTAAAAATGTAACCAAAACACTATATTCCTCAATCGGAGAAAATTTTGCTGCTGTGCAATTATAAAAAATCCAAGAAATCATTTCACAAGCTATTTTGAAGAAAAATTAAAAAAAAACCAGGTTCTACTTTATTAAAGCAAAATAATTTGTTTTGTTTAGAACTAAGAAAACGAAATTTTTTGGTGGAACCAAAATTATAGAATTGAATCATTACACCTATTTTTTTATAACTATGAAATTTTTATGAATTATGAATTTTTTTTTAATTGTGAAATATCGATGAATCGGTGAATAAATCGATTTTTAGCAATTTTGCAAAATAATTGTTTTTTCGTAAACTATTCTAACCAAAAAAAAAAAATGGAGTTTTGTATTCTACACTGAGGCCCCCAGAGATATATTTTCTTTGGCATGGAACTTGTAATGACCAGAAAGTGATGAGTGAAAGTAGAGCAATACTAATGCTATTAAAAATGGGCATGGTCTGCTTAATATAGGCTAAAGAGCTGCGCAAGCATTATAGAAATGACTTGCAAGCCATCGCTGTGCTTTCAAATACTGCCGCTCTTCTTCACTTTCACAACAAAACAAGCACTTCAGTGAAAGAAGCTTTTGAGATTCATACAAATACTGCACGAAACGACAATAGAACTTCAAGCACCTTGAAGTATAGAACAACACTGAAGTAGAACAACATTGAAGTAGAACAACACTGGAATAGAACAACAATGAAGTAGAACAATACTGCAGTGGAACAACACGGAAGTAGAACAACACTGAAGTAGAACAAGACTAAAGAGCAGCACTGAAGTAGAACATTTTCAAGCATACGGTGTTTTGTTTTGCACGATCGAAGTAGCTGATGTTGTTTTTGGTATTTTGTATGGAATCTGGGCTGCATTTCAAGCATTACAACAACATTAATGTAAAAAAAACGCAGGCTTAGAACATGTTTTTTCGATATTTATTTAAGTCTGTTTCATTCGGTGTGAAGTAGAAGTTCTGTTTCACACGGTGTGAAGTAGAAGTTCTACTT
This sequence comes from Melieria omissa, assembly GCA_963971225.1. NCBI lineage: Eukaryota > Metazoa > Arthropoda > Insecta > Diptera > Ulidiidae > Melieria > Melieria omissa. The sequence goes on along the minus strand of OZ020269.1, from coordinate 25,060,188 downwards.
CACGCCGTGTGCTTGCTATGATTTACCGTTACTTAACCTCATTATAGCTTTCTGTTTTGATGTTTTGTTTCGCAACAGAACACAAGCACTGTCGCTGCTGTAGCGAAAAGGTTTTGGAATGATGCAGTGCTTGCTTTGTTGCAGAATAGAACTATTGAGCATTTGAATTTGCTGTCATTGCGACACTGAAGTACAGTACTTGACAGTACTGTGCAGTAGTGAATTGTGCTAAATAGAACATTTTGTACGCTCTTTAATATAGGCAGAGTTGTCATATTGCAGTCTTTTGTAAAATATGATACCTTCTAATCTTAACAAAGTCAAAGCCCGAAATTGTGAATGTTTTAATAAAAATGGGCTTGGCTGGCGTTTTTAATGCATTGATATTATGCAATTTTTTCCATAGTATGAGATTTTTTTTAAGTGTATTTTATATAATTTATACAATAATTTTTTGTCTATTATAATTTTTTTTTTAATATTTGCTCATAAAATTTTTTACAAATTCTTTACGCTGAGTATAAAGAAAAACGACTAACAAGAATGCTTCTCATGCAAACTTTACAACCTCGTTTTCTTGGAGATCGAATTTAAACAAAAAACGCTGATACAATATATAAATTTCCATTATTTGTAATACCGAATATTTTCATCAAGTTTTAAACCGATTCAACAAAAAATTTCATTTCTGCCAAATGAACTCTACAACCACCTTTCCACACTTTGAAGGTCGAATTTTTCAAATTATTTTTTTTGATGATAGTCTCACCGTTATAAATTGAACTTCATGGCATCTTCATAGCTGTATCATCTTTACGTTGAGCTGAATGGAATTCAAACAAAAAAGTTTTTTCCTTTGAGCAACTTTGAAAGAGGGCGTTCAATCACGCCCTCTTTCCACTCTTTTAAGGTCAAATATAGAAACTCGCTAAAATAATTTTGTTATTTTGTTTTATTATCTGTGTAAACAATTTTGAAACAACCCGGCCAAAAAACAATGGCGGCCCATATAAGCTTCACCCCCCCCCCCTGTTTAACGGTCAAATTTTTAAATCGCTACGTTTTAAGGTTTGACTTTTTATTATAAAATTATTGAAAGTAATTGTATTTTGAAGAAACTTTGAACACGAAACAGAAAATCAAACAAATTGTTTAAGAAGGGTTTTCGAAAAAATTTCAAAATGCCAAATGAAAGAGAAAAATGTTCTCTTTTTAACAAAATTTTCTAGTTTGAACTTGCAGCACCTAAATAGAATAAAATTTAGATGTATGAATCTACAGGCTGGGATCCAAAACATATTTTTGCCTTTTTTAATTAATTGATTGGCACGACAGCCCGCTTACGCGAGACTAAGGCCTAGCTTCCCGCAACCACCCGTGTTGTGCGTGTGAATTTTGTACGCGGGTGGAAGGGACCTACAGTTTTATGCCGGTTCCGAACGGCAGGTTGGGAGCTTTTTCATAGGCAATTTTTTTTTTTTTACTCTCAGAGGTTTGCCATTTCCAGCTGAGAGAACAGCCACCGAAAGAGAAAACGAGTTTCCCGTTATTTTTTTTAGGTGTTACTACATGCAGTATTCGATCTTGCGTCGCTCTGCATGCGACTCGTTGGACCGCGCACTAACCAACTGAGCCACGGCGGCTGCCTTACCTGACAAATTTATTTTGGTCAAAATAGAAAATTTAGTTAAAAAAGATATTCAACTTGATACACAAATCTTCATGACTGCACAACCGCAAACATTAAAAAAGTCCTTAAAATTTTAGAGTTCTTTGAAAGGATCAGAAAATGAAAAAACTGACTATGCCATGTTGCTGTGAATGACCTCTAGTTTTACGCCTATATTAACACTTGGATGGCTCTCGATAAGAATGTTTTTTTTTTGTCGCACAGTGTAATAAGCGTAAAGTTGATGTTTTCCACTCAGTGCTTCATAACTTTGTAATGTTTCGTTCGATTCTTTGCACAAATAACATGTCTCTCATTTTAGGTTTAAAAATATAAGAGATAATTTTTTGTTATCTACAACAAAATCAATCGAAAATTTATCATTTTTGGAAAATGGTAGAAAAATTTCCTTTTTTTTAATTTTCACCATTAGTAACTTTCCCAAATCTCATCTGATTTGGACAATCTACATACATATGTCTCGCTGGAAAGGCTAAGGTATTTTCTTTTGAACGACGGGTCGTTTGTGTTAGTTGGATGATTCGTTTAGGAGATATGTGTTTATAACTGAAAAAACAAAAAAACGGGTTTTTCGAAAAATGTTCAAAAATGCTTCTTAGAAAATTTTTTTAATTTTCAGTTTCCTGTTCAGCGAAAATTAGTCTAAAAAAATACTTTTGTTTTTAGGTGCACGCGATTAGCCCACTTTTCCATCATTCAATGAAAAAATTTAATGTTAATAAAAATGTATAACTTTGAAGAGCCATAGCTACTAAACTATTAGTTTTTAAACAATGTTTTGTGCAGATATTTGTTAGTTGGAGTATTTACAATAATTAAGCATACTTGAATTTTCAATATCAGACACTCGATTTTTTTCTGTCTCGGCCACTTTGGTGACACTGTGCGTCGCTGCTAATTGCAAGTAGCATTCAGTTCATTACTGGATTTGTTGACAAAATATCCAATTAAAAAAAATATGCAATTTTTTCCCATTTATTATTATTATATCCACATTTTTTTGAAATGAAAAAAAAATGGAACTGAAATATTTCACCTAAAACTATTACTTCAGCAACCTGACATTAGTTATGATTGTTTTAGCAATTTTCAATCTTCCATCATTTCAAAAGTGGAAAATTTTTATTAATCTCTTTTTAAATTCAAATTGCCCCATGGCGCCGTTTTCAACAGTCAATCTAAATGCATATTTCATCATTACTTCAATGGCTCAATAATAAAAAAATAGTATTTAAAAAAGAAAGAAAATGAATAAAAAACTCCAATGTGGAGCAGAAACATCAGCAAAGGGATTTTTTTCATTAGTTTAATTTGTTTGAAATTTTCATTAACATGCCAAGTTCATAACTTTGGGGATTAGTTGCGAATTTCAATGCAACGCAGTGCGGTAAATAAAAAAGAAGCGCGCATTGAAGCTACGCAATGGCACCAACAACAACAACAACACTAATCAACTCTTAATGAAAACATGAAATACGATAACAGACGCGATTAAGTGGAACTGTCGCCAATTTTATGACGTTGATCCAAATTTTATGAACTCGAAAGGCATCGAAAGGCTCAAACGCAAACGCAAACGAACGACAAAAGACCCTGAACAAAAGCAACAAACTTAACGGACAGCATAAACAAGGCACAAGAGCGAATGGGTTAATAAAAATTTATGCAAAATTTCCAATAAAAGTAAAAAAGCGAAATGACATTAAATGAAAGAAGAAGTCAAGTCAAGAAATAATTTTTCAATTTTTTTTAGTGCGTTGCCATGTTGCAAATATATTGTTGTGCTTTGACAGCAACAAGTATAATTGAAACAACAAACAGTAACAACAAATAAACAGCAAACAATATAATTAAAACACAAGTAACCAGTGACAATAAAGAGTCGAAAAATACTCTTTGACTGCATTGAATGCCTAAAATTGTTCGACAATTTCAAAATCATTTAAGGCGCAAATTCTCTAAATAATTTTTTTATCAAATATAAACATATGTTACTTATTTCTGCAAATATTTTGATGACAAATCAAATGCAATTCAAATGTAAAAATTATTGTCGTTTTATCTGTGATGCGTCAGCTTTTGTCATTAATCACACAACAACACTAATCACACATTACGTAGTTGAGACAGACACTGTGTCGGATTGGGCTGCTGGTGACACAATGTCTAACCATAAAGCAGACGAGGTAATTGAAACAACAAATACGAGTAAATCATTTGTGGGAGGTCCACAACAACGATGCGGCCACCCAACGGGCCGCATTCAATGAAAGCAGTGAGTGGACAACACTTGTCAGTGCAACAAGGAGAAAAGTGATGAGTTCATTAGTTGCGCGTATAAACAACAAACAATCCAAGTACAGACATCCATACATATATTGTATACATATATTATATACATACATATACATACAAACATGTATGCTGCCTGCATTTTATTTTGTGCCTTGAACTTGCAGCATGTGTGGCCGCTTTTAAAAATTCTGTTAAGTGCTTTTTTTTGATTTTGCACACTTTTGCTTATTTCTCGTCTGTGTTATTTAAAATATAAAATGTTTTCTGTTTATGAATTTTGTTGTTGGCGTTTTCTCTGCCACTAATTGTGTCACTAGTCGCATTTTGCATGTGTAAGTGGTGTGTTCACGCGTCTTCATTTGATAAGAAGAAGGCACCCAGCCAGAGAAATGATGTCAGCAACACTTTGAGTTCCTTTTCTGTATTTGCACACATGACACGCTTAATCACATTTTTTTTTGCATTGATTACACTACACAATCTCTACGAATTGCTGTCGATTTCCATAGCAAAATTCGATGGGCACTTTTTCGATAAGAAAAATTTCGTAGAATGTCAACAATGCACAGTGTGCAGTTGCCATATTTTTCTGGAGAGTCGATATGAAGTGCCTTGAAGGTCAGTGTGTCACAGACTTTTCGCAGAACTCTTAGGAAATACCAAAGAAATTTAAAACGTTTTATTTTTCTTTCTTGGAAATACTTAAGAATTTCGATGGAAAATTTTTGGTATGAGGCAAACGATGAATGCATTTGCATTGCAATTTCATTGAAATTGCAATTTAAATGTATTTGAACTTCTTGGAACTTACACCATAAATTTTGTAAATTTTTGAAATTTTTTGACGGAAACGTAAATTGCCTTTTTTAATAGAATTTCACCACCAATACAAATCAGTTTGATTTAGATTTTTTATAAATTTTATTTTGCGCTTTTTAAATACCTATTACTAAATATTTTTTATTTTCATTTATAACTTGTGACTTTTTTATTATATAAATATTTTTAAAATATTTTTTACTTTTTTTATATTTTATATTTTTCTAAAATATTTTTCTCTACACCAAAATACAAATACCAGATATACGGAAAATGAATTGAGTCATTCACAGTACGGACTAGAAGTCTTCAGTTCCTCTAAGGCAGTGAATCTTACTCAAGGAGTGCGTCGTTAAAAATTGTGACATGTAATTTTGCTAATAACTTCGTTAATACAAATTTAAGTCAAATTTTCTTGCATCAGGTGAACCATGAAAACTGTGTCATTGAATAGTTTATGCCGATTTAAAGCATTGATTGAGTGATGTGTCAGTGACAGTGATGGCCATTAAGTTACTCGCGTGTAACTAGAATACGACTAGAAGTCATCAGTTCCTCCAGGGCGATGATTCTCGCAAGTAGCAGAATAATCATCACTGCTCTACAACAAACTGACAACTGACAAAACGGTTTCAGAGAAATGGATAAAATGGCTTCTGGCTTCTACACAGAAAACTAACGAAGGAACAATGAAAGCGAGGGGTATTCCAGAAAAATTCAGAAACCCTTGAAAATGTTACATAATTTGTTGTCTAATAAAAGACATGTTAAATAAAATCAAACTTGTAGTTGCTGAGATGTTTTAATTTTTCGATGTCCCAATTTTTAATAACGCATCGATGTTGCCGCCTTACTGATTACAGGCTCTCTTCATATCTTTATTCCTTAGAGCAGTAATGGCCATTAAGTTACTCGCGTTTAACTAGAATACGACTAGAAATCTTCAGTTCCTCCAAGGCGATGATGCTCGCAACTAGCAGAATAATCATCAATGCTCCAAGGACCAAAGCTATTGAGTTGGGCCAGAGTTACCAGATACCTAAAACTACTTTCTCCTAAATCTTAAAAAAGCTGAAATTTCATCCCAAAATTTTAAAAAATCTCCTAAAAATTTGTTTTATAAACTCCCAATAATTTTTTTAAATGAAACTAGCACCTATTCACTATACTAAATGTTAGTATTAGTAACTATTCAACTTTTAAGCGAGCTCCAAATGACCGATGAAAGGATAATTTGTCCCCATTGCTTCAAACTTAAACACTACGTGTTCCATTTCAATTCGGTGTTGTCAGATACCTGAAAGGACTTTCTCCTAAATCTTAAAAAAAAGATAACAATTCATCCTATAAATAAAAAAAAACTTTTTAAAAAATTTAAAAATAACAGAAACAATTTTAAATAAAAAAATTTTATATTTAATTTTTTTATTTATAAAAAAAAAATATTTGTTTAATTTTTTTTTTATTTATAAATAATTATTTTTTAATTAATTAATTTAGTTTTTATTTTCGAATTTTATAAAAAATGTATGTTTATCTTTATTACAAATACAACTAAATATACATTTTTTTATTCCTAAAAAATAAAAATATTTTTTTTATAATTAAAAAAAAAAATTTATATATTATTTTTTATTTATAAAAAAATTTTTGTTTAATTTTTTTTTTTATAAAAAATTTTTTTAATTTATAAAAAGTATATGTTTTATCTTTATTATAAATAAAAATAAATATAAATTTTTTTATTTATACAAAAAATATTTTTTTTTTATTTTTATAACTAAATGGAAATATTTTTTTTACAATTTTTGGCAATCTAAAACAAAAAATTAAACTTCTCATAAAAAAATAAAAATATATTTAGTTTTTTTTTATTCCAATCTTCTCATTCATTCAGCTTCAGCTTAACAACAACTTAACAAAAACTAAACATAAAAAAATGAAATTGGTACTTCTTTCATTCATTGCATAAATTATGGACTTTGAAGCATAAATTTCAATTAAATTAGACTGTTTAGCTTTCAATATTCAGGCTTCAATGCTAATGATGTCAAATGTATCGCCATCACACAACTTTTCCTCCTAATCAATTCCTTCCCCAAAAAATTCTCTTAAAAGGCCAATAATCTTCTAAATCTATGAGGAAATCTTCGGATCTGGCAGCACTGAGTTGGGCTGCCATAAGATTGGCCTCATTGATTACGCTTGTCTTTGTTTATTTTTGATTCGCTTCAATACCTTTAAATTTTAAATTTTTAATTAAAATTTAAATTTAAATTTTTGTCAAACATGAAACCGGGTAGACTCATTCAAGTCCCATTGAAACCTCAAAGAAATAATAAGATAATGTCCTTGTTTTCATAACTTTTTTATCATTGAAATCATAACGATGCATCTCAGAGACTTATAAAGATAAAGAACAGAAAGATAAAGAACAGATGGAATAAAACGATTTAAGCAAACACTTTACTTACAAAAGAACTTTATTTATTTTGTGTATATGGTTTTTGAATGTCAAGGTTTCAAATTATAAATTTTAAGGTTGTATTTTGGATGCAATGACTTTATTTATAAAAGAACTTTTATATATTTTGTGTAAAATGGGTTTTGAAAGTCATGGTTTCCGATTATATTTTTTTAAGGTTGTATTTTTAGATCAAGTTTCAATCAAACATCAAACAAACATCTCGAAGAAGTATGTTATGAAAGCCAATTTTGGTTGGTTGGTTGAGTTCCTACAGCAATGCACACAGGGGGGTGCGGGGTTTTGGGGGTTCAAACCCCTAAGCATACAAATTTCTGGTACAAAATATGGTTTCAAATGGTATGCGGTTCAAAAGTTGCACCGAAACCCTCCCCAAAATTAAATCCTGTGTACGCTACTGGGTTCCTACCACAGCTGGGTAGCACAACCGAAGCAGTTTATTTTTGCCACATCTTTTCTGGTTTGTGTTGATATAAGCTAAATCTACTTTGTGAGCTTCGGGAAGTGTAAAAGCTTCCTGATGTCCATAGTTGGAATTGTTCTGAGGTCTTTAGAGAAGGGAGTCCCAAACAAGCGTAGCTTGCTTCTTGCAAAATCCGGACATGTATACCAAAAGTGGGTCTTGATTTCCCTTTGGTCCTCTTCTACACAACTGCAACATTGATTGTTGAAGGCTACTTGCCATTCTTTTAGTTGTTACCAAGCAATTGCTTCGTCCTGTTCAAATCGTACTTTGGATCTGTCTTTCTTGAAGCGTGTTGCGGGTTTCCTCCATCGTTCGTCAGCACCAATCAGAAAGTGGGATTCTATGTCACTCACTTGGTTTGTTGAGCGAAATATTTACCAGCTTCGCGTCGGCAAATCAGTGTTAAACATACTTTTCTCCCCCTTCCTCAAACAATTTCCACCAGCTAAAAATCCATCAACATTCTTCGAAATCCAAAATCCAGTCTAAAATTATCATTTGATTTATTGGCCACATAGTCAAAAGTACCAAAATAACCGCAAATCGTATCGTCAAAAGCGGCAAGTAGGCAGCCACTTGAAAACGACAGCTGGCACATGGGCCGCCGCGGCCATTAGCAGCGCCATCACAAGATCAAGTGCGTTCATTTTTCACCATTTGCCGCAACCCCAAACACCCACCAACCCCCCACCACACAATTCGGCCCCGTTGGCGGCCGTTGGCATTTCTCCAGTAAACAAAAATTACAATAAAAAATTTATATCTGATCAAAAGTTGTTGTTTGCACTTTTCTCCACTCTGGTGGCTGTGGTTTTAGTTTATTCAATGTTTTTATGCTTTGTTATTTTGTTGTTGTAATTTTTGAATTTTCTATTTTTAATTCTAGCTAAAATTTGATGTTTGCGAATTAAATTTCCAACAATTTGCCTTTTGTGTTTGCTCAAGTAATCAAACATTTCCACACTTGTGCAATCCAGCGATTTTGCTTTTCAATTTTATTAGTGTTTTTGTTGTTGTTCCTGTACGAAATTCCAATGCCGCACATTGAATTCCAATCGCATGGCGTCAGCTGGTCACACTGCCAAAGCATTTTTAATAAGTTAAATATTACACACGAAAATAACAAATAAATACAGCAATTGGCAATTGTCACTTGATCACCGCACCCACCCACCACTCAGTCATTCATGCATCGTTTTTAGTATCTCTCGGCCATTATGCTTTAAATACAGTTTAATTTGCTCGTTAAAGCCCGCAAACGCAACCAGCGACAATTTAAATAGAATTTATTAATAGGCCGCCACTTGATTGGAATGTTAAATATTCTCAGAAATGTTTGTTGTTGTTGTTGTTGTCGTTGTATATAGGTTGTGTTATCATTGCCAATAAAAGGTGACGCGGTCGCTAATTGTTCGCGTGTGGTGGACGACGGCAGTGCTCTGCTTAGCTGAATGCGCGCCCAGCCGATCGCATGGTTGGACAACGGACAGACAGCGCCACAACTGGCCGGCCACCAGTCCGAACATGGCATACAGCGCACGCCGGACGATAAGCAATTTCGGCATTCACCAGTGCTGGACAAATTTTTTACTGCAATTTTTACAGCTTGAGTTTGATTCAATTGACTAAAATATTTAAACCCATAAAACGACGCTGATATGAGTCTCAACTAAAAGAGTCAAAAGCCACAGCCGAATAAGGAAGGGTAAATTGATCCCAAGGCAATCCCAATTATTATATTTTTCAATACTAGTACTAAGTATATATACTTAGTACCATTTATTCAAGTTAAATAATTCCCTCAAATATTAATTCTCGATGTGAAAGAATTAATTAAATAAATAAAAACAAAAATTCATAATTTTCAAACTACAGTGGTGTCTGGATATAGTGAACTAATTATTGCAAGGCCTTTTCACTGTATTGAGGTTGTTCACTATATCAAGGTTAACATTTTTGTTCAAAAACTCGTTTTATCTGCTCAAAACACACTTTTTTTTGCTTGAAAATGTTTTTCTATATTTAGAGGCTCGATGTCAAATGTTCACTATATCGAGGTGTTCACTATATAGGGGGTTCACTATACCCAGACGCGACTGTAGTTGTCTGATTTGCATGAGATTATGACATATTGTATTTAGATATTAGGGACTGCCATCTCGGACCAGTTTTATAATCCCGAGATTTTCGGAACGGAAAATTGCAAATTGCAATCCTGGAATTTTTTCGAGGTAGAATTTATTATTTTAAGATACAAATGCAGACATCTCTTTCAATTAAATAAATTTTTTTCGTATTAAATTAAATTTTGTGTTCTTACATGAAAACTAAGAACAAAATATTCATGAAAAATAATATAAAGTTAACCCTAGTTTGTGTGCTGAAAAAAACACCCTTAGCCGTGTGATGGGGTACCCGGGTACCCCAGTACAAATTGTATGAAAATTTCTCACTTTTTGTTCGCACTGTAAGCAATTTTACTGTTTTTGCTTAGTTTTAAAGCTCTCAGTAATATAAAAGTACATTTTGGGATTTCCCTTGTTACAAAAAATGACTTGCAAACTTGTTTTTTAATTTCCAGTAATAAATTTTTGTGCAATTTCGGATCCCGCTTTCATAAAAAGGGGAATACCATTCATACGCTGCTGTAAATTTCAATGGAAGGTCATTCCCCGCGGAAATTTTTTACATTTGAACTTTGTAATAAATTGATTAATCGTTAGTAATTCGTTTCAATTGCATTGTGAAAGATCTGAACAACTTCGGAAATGAGTTCTTATTCAGCAAGAGCTCGTTGTGAAAGATTAATCTCAGCCGAAATTCAAGAAATAATGTGCGAAAGTAAAAGTCATGAAGAATTTTCCATTTCCGAAGGCGAAGATGAACATATTCCATCAGTTGACGACGCAGCAATAGAAGCCTCTGACGCCGAACCTGCGGGTTGCATAGAAACTGACCATCTCAGAATTTATACCACCAAAACATTTTTTTAATTTCCTCAAAATCGATTGAGTGATGGTTCTCGTTGATAAAATTGTTTTATAACAAATTATTAACTTTAGAAAGTTTTACTTACAGGAAAAATCTATGCAACTTCATATAAAATGTATTGGGGTACCCGGGTATTTTGGGAGTTGCCATGAAGATTAACCTATTTAGGTTAAGGATGGGGCTGTATTCGAACGACTTCTGTCGCAGCTGTATGGACGAGGAGGAGGAAGAAAATATTCCTCACTTCCTATGTTACTGTCCTGCTTTGTCCAGAAGAAGGCAGACCCACTTAGGCAACTTCTTCTTCGATAGTCTAGATGATCTAGCTGATAAGACCATACGCCGTCTACTAAGCTTCATTAATAGCTCTAATTGGTTTAACGAGTGAGCGAAATGATGCTCGATCTCATGTGGTATCACAATGGGCCGCCTGGCCTAAGTGTGCTCCTCCTGGGACAGCCACACCTACCTACCTACCTACATATTGTTGCATTAACCCTCCATTACTATCGTCAGGGTGGAATCCACCCTGTTAGTTAAATTTCTCAGTAAAATATAGATTTTTTAATCAAAACCAACATGAAGTTATAATGTAATCCACATTTGCATATTTCGGAAGGTTTTAGAGTATATTGCATTTGTATTAAGAAAGCAATTGTTTTAAAAATTAACTGGGTGTAGTACACCCACGACAGTAGTGGCGTTATAAAATTGCTGGATGCTAATTATTTAGTAATGAAGTTTTATTTTTTATAAATTACATTTACATATTTTTATTCACTTTTTGGTGATAATTTTTTTTAATAACATATAAACCATTTACTTAGTAGAAAATTATTAAAAATTATGCTCTAGGATAAGTTAAAACCTTTTATAAAATTACATTTGTTATATGTATCTTAAACTAATAAAGTTAGAAGGACCAAATTCAAGGATGTAGTAGTCCTTAAGAGATATTTTTTTCAAATTTTTTTTCCAATAGTTTTTGGAAAATTCAAGGATAAAGTTTTAAAAGGACATTTTTAATACCTCTTCGGCCTTTTGCACCAAAACATTAAATTTCCTAAAATTTTAAGGATTTTTTTGTTTCATTAGATGTCCATATTGTTATTCTACTATGCGCTCAATTTTTGAAATAATTCCTTGAAATAAACATGTCCTTGAAGTTTCAAAGTCCTTTAAAAAAAAAATCCTGACGTCACAGAAAAGAACGAAAAACGCAGTTTTACTACATTTGGCCCCTAGTTTCGCAAATATATCGATTTTTTCGTGTGTTGGGAAATTTTTGGATTTGTGTCGCACGGTGTAACCTTAAAAAGTAGCAGGTATATTGTTGATTTTTGTTTGAGTTTTTACGCAAAATTTTACCCCGGTCGGAAAAAACTATTAAATAATTATTTATTATTTATTTTTTCACCTTTCTACATCACTAAGCCCAAGCAATATAACTTAAATATTGTGCAAGATGTGGATATTTTTTCAATACAACTATTTATTTAATCTTTTTTTTTCTTGAAATAAGATGCACATAAACAAATATTTATATTAAATAAATGATTTAACAAAAAATTATTAAAAATTATTAAATTATTATTATTAAAATTATTATTAAATTATTAATTACAATAAAAAAAATAAAAAAAAATTATAATAAATCAAATTAAATAAGTAATAATTTAATTATAAAATAATAATAAATAATGAAATAACAATTAAAAAATGAATTGATGAAATTATAATTTATATTGAATTTTTTTAAGTATCACTCAGGAGAATAAAAAATCTGAAAAAAATACAGTTTGTTAAAAACATTGTCAGAAAAGTACGGACAACTTCTGGCTACCCTTGGCGGCAAATATAACCAAATAGTTACACCTCTCAGCTTAGCAAAAGATCCTTGAACTCTAAATCAAGGTAGTTTAGAGCGAATTTTCAATAGAATAATTTTTGTATACAAGTCCTTCTGTTCAATCATAAAACATAGCTGACATAATCAGTGAAGTAACTAAATATTGAATCGTTTAATATGTGAACGTAAGTGTGAAGGTTTCTACAGGTTGTTGAAGATCTGTACTTATGAAAAAAAATGTATGTTGATAATGCGAACTTTATCAGTCTTTAGTGAACTTTACATATATCCAATTCAAATTGGAAATTTCATAAGCCTCTGAATTTATTATTTTAGTGTGCAAGTGTGATATGTGGCTCTAAAATTACATAGTAAGGAACAAGGGCACAAAGAAAGAACGTGCTATCATTGCAAAAACAATTTATTGGAGTTAAAATCTGTAGACCAAATCTTCTACAGAAATTCCAATGTCAACTGTGCAGTATTGTAAGATGTTGCTGCCTACAGTAGCGTTCTGAGTTTAAGTATTTAAATTTAGCACTTGAAACGCATCAATGCTCGATTTTACTCTACTTTATATTTATTTTCTATTTTTTGGTATTTTGACTAAAAAGTTTTTTATTGTAATTGAAGTTTTATGACAACCAATCATACATACAACATATACATATTTACATACATAACATACATTCACACTATGGGTCATTATTTGCATTGTGTGCGTGTTTATTGCTGCGAGAGGAAATAAAAGTGAAGCAACAAATGTTGTGGGCTTTCAAACGACGCAAAGCGAACTCATTTGGGTAATATCAGATGTGTCTGAATAATTTGGTATCAGAAATATTGAACACGATTTTGAGATGCAGTACGCGACACCCGTTGCGTCAACTTTAAATGTAAAGTTTTTTTTGTTTTTTGGAATACCAAATTTCAACTACCAACTTTTGCTGCCCCAGTTATCGTTCGTTGTTGTGTTTCGCTAACAAATTTATGCAAATAATTTGCACACAGCAACAACTGGCAACACTCGCCGTCAGTTGACAAATTGCCCAACGCTGCGAGCGGCTGACAAGTGCAAACAAATTAGTCGAGTTGTTGAATTGTGTTATCGCGCTGGCGATAACCCATCGAACATGAGCCAAGTGACAAATTCATCAAGACAAAACAATCGACAAATCGCAAACAACAAACAGCTAAACATGCTTAAGCTGTCAGCGAGCGATTACAATTGAACGAACGCACCGTCTTTGTCAGTGGTCGGTGACAAATCGCCGCAAAACGTTCGCTGTCAGGCGTTTAGTCGCTTAATCGCACAGCGCACGATCGATCAATTGTAGTCGATCGACGGTGCCAGCGGTGAGCGGCAATCAGGTTGATTGTCTGCGGAACGCGACAGGCGTGGCAGACACGCACCGCTGTCGCTGAGGATTTGCATGCGGTATCGACCAGCTAGCCAGACGTGCGGGCGGGCATGGCTCGAGCAACAAATCAATTACACAACTGCGCACTGGGCCAACACAGTTGCAAACTTGGCAGCGTCTTAGCGCCGGCCGCTCGCTGTGCTAGTTGGCCCCCTCGGCCGGGTCAGTCACGCAGCGTGCAACAATGCACTGCATTGCGTCACTTGTTGTTGTTTTTGGTGTTGTTGTCTGCCTGCAATTGAATTGCACTTCTAGCAACGATTTGGCGTTGACAGTTTTCAATTTCGCTTTCAGTTTTGTCGCATTTTATGTTGATCCCATTACGCCGATCGGTGATCGGCACAACTTAAGCGTTTTGTGTACATTCTCGACGTGCGGCTGCTGACAATGAAATGTCAGCAAAGCTTGTCATGTCACTACATCATGTCGGCTTATGACTTTCTGTTATTGAACTTAAACGTATTTACTTTGCGTTCGATAGTCGTTTTGGTTTTACTTGTGTTGCCCGTGCCGAATATTTTGGCAGTCGATGCGTAGGGAAAGTGGCACAGCTGCTCCCAACAATTGGCACAGTCATTAATAATCGAGTGTTGCATTGTTTTTTTAGTGCAACGTACAAGGATGTGAAGACTTTTAAATGAGAAATATATATGATACCAGAGCCCAGCGGCTTTACATGAAAATTTCAAGTCAATGGGGCCCAATAAATCGAGTTTCTTTTAACCCTTTGCTGAACACGTTTCATTTTTATGATAAAATACTTGTCTAATTATTTCTCATTTTAAGTGCTTTTAAGATATTTTCAGCGTCTTGACCTTTTAAAAATTGTTTCCTCATACAAACTCTTAATCCGTGTTGACCTCGTCAGATTTTGATTTTCGAAAAACATTAAAAACACGTATCGAGTTATTTCACTTGTGAAGTGACTTGAAGTCACTTGACTTTTTGAAATCAAAAAACCCATAAAATCTTATTTCTCCATACAAATTTAAACCCGTCGTTGACTTGTCAGATTTTGATTAAGAAAAAATTAAAATCATGTGTCTAATTATTTCGCATGCGAAGCACTTTCACCAAGTTTGAAGTCAAAAAATGTCCCATAAAATCTTGTTTCTCCATACAAACCCGCCGTTGACTCGCCAGATTTCGACGAAATCAAACTAAAAACATGAGTCTTATTATTTGTAATTTTAAGTGTTTTCACCAAGTTTCACAGTTACTCCAAACAAACTCTTAATCCGTCCTTGACCCCGTAAGATTTTGATTTTCGAAAAAATGAAATGAATGAAAAATGAATGAATGGAAAACACGTATTGAATTATTTCACATTTGTGCTTTTACCCAGTTTCACGTCAAAAAGCGCAAAAAAAATCGTGTTTCTCCACAGAAACCTATAACAATTTGTTTACCTCTTATTTTTCCATACAAACATTTATTCCCTTGTTTACCTCTTTCACTCTTGATTTTTACAAAAATAAAAACCCACATGTTTAACTCATTTTTATTTCAAGTATTTCTACGAATTTGGAAGTCCCATAGCTCATCGTTTCTTTTTTTTTCGTAGTCTTTCCGTATGCAAACCTTAACCCATTGTTGATACTGTTAAACTGGTATTTTCGAGAAAATGAAAAACACGTATCGAATTAATTTACATTTGAAATGCTTTTATCAAGTTTCAATTCAAAGTACCAATTTTGAATAAGTACGAAATAAACACTTAAACACATTTTCAGTTTTGGCTTAATTTTGGCGTTCAAGTTAATTTCTGAGCTTTGATGTATTCAGAGACCTATAGTAGAATTTTATGACGAATATTTTCGTGGGAAATGTTGTCCTTAAAAAGTCCTGTTTTACAGGACATTTTTGGCATTTTAGAAAAAAAGGGTCAAATTGACCCATACAAATAGGAGTTACAAGGTTAAAATGCTCCACAAAAATATTCTTCGTAGTATTTTACATGAAATTGCTGAACACATTATATAACTTAAATGTGAGGTTACATGGTTTTCGTATGCCGAATCACCATAAGAATGAGCAAAAAGGGGAAAACTTTGACCCCCCCTAAAAAAAACTTCAGACGTAAACTTTCAAAACGCCAATAATACGTATATTTTTTTGGCCTTTCTACCAGAATCCGTTGTGAGAACCTTGTTTTATTTTTTTTTGTGTTGTGCCGTGTTATCAGTTATCAATTATAAAAAGAGTTGGAACTGTGCTGGAAAGCTTTTCTTTTTAACCCTTCGCTGCATGGCATTGCATATATGCAATGTTAACTTTTCATAGATTCGGAAACTATTCTATTCAGCATTTTATAGTCATTCATCCTTCAGTTGTGTCTTTTATGTTAAAACAATTGATTACTAACAGAAATTTGCGATAAACATTGAAAGTATGCGCAAAAGAATCGAAAAAGCAACAAGTTTTTCGAATTGGTGAAAGAATTTCGGTTTTTGATGGCGATGGTGATATGGCGGTAGCCGTCGCTCTGTTGTTTAGTGCGTCGAATTGCGAGTATACAGTGACGTCTGACCTCTGTTCGGACCGAACCGACGCTCATTTCGGCGGTAGCGCTCTCACCAGGATACGGAAAATGGCCGCAAAACTTCTTTCATAGATACAGGAATTCAACAAAATTTAATTTTTATCATCAGAACTTAACAAACAACAAGAATTATAATATATAACAGAAATATTTTTTCTTCACGGAAATTAAATCAAAAGGGTTACATCTTTTTTTAGTCAATTGTGGCTGAATTGGTTATTTGTCTAAAGTTGTGCTTTTTATTTATCTTTTTTGCTATACAAATTTTACTTAAAAGTAATAGATTAAAAATTCAGTTTAGTTTCGCAAAATCAACTTTAAATTATACTTTCAAACTATATTGTTTAGCCGAAAGTTTTTGCTCTGTAATGCAAGTCAATTTGTTCAGTTTCGAAGTTTTTTATCAAATATCGGATTTTATCGATATTTCGGACTCAAGATTGCGGTTATCTCTATTCAGTTGTTTATGTCAATTGAATTGTTAAATTTTTTGATTTTTGTTAGAAACGGAACTCTAAGAATATTTTTCGTTTTTTTTACTAAGATGTATATTTATCGCTTTATAAATTGTAAAGTGAAACAAAGAAACGGTTTAATTTGATCAGTTTTTTTTCTTACAAAAATTTTTATTAGTAATATTTTCTTATTTTAGTAATAGTATTTTATTTTTTATAAGTTATTTTTTGTTTATTAATTATTATCTATGCCGAATATTCTGCTTCGGCTATGGCCAAAAGTTCACCTTCGGTCGTATATTACTAAATAGTTCGTACCAAATTTAATTGCTGTGTGACTTTTGGTTCCAAAGTTATTGTCTAAAAATGTATACTGGTGGTGCCACGCCTCGTTTTACCGATTTTTCTTTTTTCCTAAGCCTTTGCGTAGCAATTACGAAAAAATCCGCCGAAGGAAGTAGCCAATTTGAAGGAAGTAGCAACTGAACGAATCAAGATTCATTTTTTATAAACAAAAGACCAGATACGATTTCATAGAATTACTATCGATGAATGTTTACATGTTTTGAAAAGCAAAACATTTTTATTTTTGCATCCAATAACTCAAAATTGGTCTAGAAAACACTTTTGGATAGACTAAATTTTATCTAATCAACATAAACCTTGGCTCCTTACAATCGGGTAAATAAAATCGAGTAAATAAAACAAAAATATTGTAAATACAATAAATGTTCTTTAGTTCGTTTATACTCTATTTATATATTTATTTATGTACGTTTAGAATAAACACACTTTCGACAAATCATTTCATTTAGACACCTTTGGCAACGACTAAACTGATTCGCCCTTTTGCCAGCCGATCAATTAACGTCCGATCTTTCTACAAACTACCGAGAACGTGTAGTGGCAACTTGTCTGGCTTTCAGAAAAAATTCATGAAATTTCTGCTGACGTCTGCGATATTCTCAGACTGACCTTACACAACTATTTCAGAAACGGACTGCTTCATTCAAGGTGGAATACCTTGACCCAGCAATAAATTGGACGCCACTTTTAGTATGAAAGTATCCCTTTCAGACCTGACGCTAAACTACTGGGAATTTTTTCATAATTTTTGGAATATATGGTCTCTATATCGTATGAAAATATAATCAATGTTTAGGTTTTACCTTTTTTATATCCTTCAAGGATTTTTAGGACACGCACAATTGATGCATCTCGGTCTAATTTCATTTTAAAATAACCAAAACCCCATATGATAACTTTTTTAAAACTATTTTTATTTTTTAGTATGATACAGCCTGAAAAAATTATTTTTTTGCTGAAACATAAAAATACATCGCATTTGGTGCATCGTGTGCGTGTATGCGACTTACAGTCTTTGCGACGGCACATACGGACTGATTTTAAATCGAGTTCTACTGGCCAGTGATTGAAGCCATCCAACCATCCATGGCTGGTCCGCTGGGCGATATCGTTTTGATTTTTGAACAGTTTCAACCTCGTTCGTTTCGGATTCAGAGCTCCACTCCACGTTGTTAGTTTTTTGAGTGGGCACCAATGCTTCAGCTAACGCAAGTCGAAAACTTAGCAAATCGTGCAATCTTTTGGTAGTATTTCGATTTCCCGACAAGTATTTCGGTACTCCATCCAAGCATTGCAGCATGCCGAATCTATGAAATGTATGATTACTTTCAATGACCATTTTTGGGTTTTGATAAAGGTCCGATATATGTATGTACTTCCCTTTGTTGGTCGCAAATGTCCACACCACCCATTGACTCATTGTACTGCTGGACTTTATTTGGACATGAGACTTCGATAAATGTTTTCTCTTTTTTGCACCAATGACGAACATAATTAACGGGACTGCATCCAAATGCAGATGACGCCAACAAAACCGACTTTGAGTCTTTCCGTTGCACAATGGCAACTGTATCCTCAGGGGAACAAAATTTCTCCACATCCCCTCTTGTCTTCTTTTTTTCATCACTCAAGTTAACGCCTTTTATATGACTTTTCATTAGCGTTCCCGCCCCATAAAGTCCTTCTTGTAGAAGCTTATCCAATAGGGGCTATGAGGTAAAGTATTTGTCAAAAAATACTTTGGATCCTTTAGATAATGTTTGTACAAGACGCATAACGAATGCAGGGCCAAGTCCAAAATTTTCCTTCGGAAGAGGCGTGGTCTTGCCTTGATAAATTTAGAACTAAATCGAGAAACTATAGAAACTAGATAAATCGAGAACTAGTCCGTCTGATGTGGTAAATACCTCATTTTTTTAAACCAACACCTCTTGGTTTGTTGGACAAACTTTGGCGTACTGGACAGCGGCCTGTGAATGGTATCATTTGCTCATCCATTGAATATCGTCCATTCGCTTGTCTCGGAATTTTTAAGCAAGCGTTTTTAACTGAATCAATAATTGGCTTAAAAATTAATTAGCACTTAAAAATAAAAAAAACCAACTTTTTTAGAGACATAAGACCCGATACGCACAATTGATGCACTCGTTAAAATGTTTAGCTAAAAGGCATTTTTATTGCATCAAATTACTTCAATTGGCTTGAAACAGTAAAATTTATAATTGTTTTAGCGAAAATATGCCCACTTCACTATTTGTTAACGATTAGTACTCTTGTAATTGAAATCACAACTTACTTCTGCGGCTCAGTTTGACAAAACTGAAATGTGACGCAAGAATTCCGCAATAATTGAAGTAATGGTAAAGAGAACAGCTCAATAATGTGAGAAACAAACATAAAGAAAAAGCAGGGAAATCGATGCATGCCGGTCTATTTGACATCGGTTAGATAGAAGCGAAAATATTAAAATCGAAAACCACCCGCACAATCGATGCATCACGGTCTGAAAGGGGTATTTGACGTCAGGTAAATTTTGTTGATATTGCGTAGAAAATGATTAAGTAACCTGAAGTGTTTCTGCATTGCAATGTAATGAAGCAATTAGTAATAACAACAACACAACATTTGTGTAAATATGTAAAATTTCCTGTTTGCTAGTTGGCAACAGTGTGAGCAAATATTTGCCCACACATCCAGCCGACAGATGTTTCCCGCACATCAAGAGGAAGAACAAAAGAAGAAGAAGAAATAGATGCAATTTGTATGAACTGTTGTTGTTGAGCTGCCAACAGGTTAAAGAGCCACATAGATCGTCCATCACTTTTGTATATTTTCATAATTATTCGTTTAAAAGTTGAATTCGCCGCTGCTGCTTTGCATTTTCTGCTCTAATGTGATGCAAAAGTCAATAGCTGAAATATTAATGACAACTAAAAAAACAACAACATTGTATAGTGCAATCGAATTATTTTTTTGGCAAACAACAAATAAACACAAGAAATGCGTAGCCCGGAAATTGCCAGCAAAGCCATAAATTACGACAGCAAACAAAAACAAACAAATTGTCAGAATTTGACAATTTCACTAAGTGGGCAAAACAAATTTCTAACAACAATAAACACGCAACAAATTGCAACACACAAAGCAATAGCAACAACAAAATAACAGTTGGCAATATTGAAATGACAGAAAAACTTTCAGCAACTGAAAGCAATGTCAGCGGAACGGTGACGTTATGGAAGAGGCACACTTGGCGTTTTTGGTTCAATGTTGGTGGCATCGAAATTCGAGCATCGCCGTTTCAATTGATTCTTGATAGATGTGTGTTCAAAGTTCAGAAAATTTCAATGTCAAACAATGCACAAAACGCAACCAGTCCATCTGAGGCGTCAAATGAAACTCCCCACCGCCACTCGACACTGGACAATGTTCATCGCACTTCGGACCTCATGGCGTCATGCTGTCAGATCAAACGAGCGCCGCACGCCGTCACGACCCACTGTCGAGTCGTGACATGTAAGTGTCTGCACTGGCATTTGTCACATTTTGTGCACTTGCGGGAACAATTAATTAAAAGCAAAAAAACAAAAAAAACATCTAACAAACAAATGAAGCGCCAACTGAAGTTCAATTGAAATTTTCGGCACTAATTGAAGTCGGTCAGCGTGCCACCCTGCATTCGCGTCAGCTTCGTTCCGATGACATCAATGAATTGTCGCATTTTTGTTTGCCAATGTTTGATTTTGCGTGCTGGCCTTGAATCTTCACTGTTGTTGTTGTTATTGTTGTTTGCAAAATCTGCTGTTGCTTCGCTTTTTAAAATTGCGCAGCATTTTTGTCCAAATTAGTCTTCAATAATTTTGGACAATTGATCCAGTTTGCCCGCTTTGCCATTTTCATTTACTGTTAGCTTTGGTTGTTATCGTTGTTATTTTAATTGATCAATGCACTGAATTTTGCTGAATTATTTACTATGGGAAAAAATTCACTGGCAACAATTTTGCATTATTTAAGTTCAGGGAAATTATTTTGTTAATATGAATTGAGGTTATGTATTTGAGGTTATGTCGAATTTAGTGCAACTTGAAAAATTATGTTCAAATAATCTTAACTCACTTTAAGACATTAAACGATTAGCGTTTTATTATGTTTAAAATAAAAATAAAATTGATAAGTTAAGATAATAAGATAAGGTTGGCTACGCATAGACCCTTATGGGTCCCTAGCGGTGCCAACTAGAACTGCTTAAGTGTTGTGGATCAATGTTAAAATGATTGTTGGTGCTTATGTGGGTGTTCCTAGCTATGTTCATCAGCTACTTTATTTTGTGCTTGGAAACCATATCTAACTCAAAGAAGAACGGGGACCCCAAAGTGAATAAGGCGCAGTCTTGAAATGGGAACACAAAAACAAAAAATAAAAGTTTTCAAGGTTTTCTTAACGCTTTTGCAAAAAGTTTTTACTAAATTTAGCGATTCAGTCTTCTGTGTGGTTTAGGGATTGCAATCCCGGACCAGTTTTACAATCCCAGGATTTTCGGGACTGAAAATCACAATTCCGGGATCCCGGGATTTTTTATTACTTTAAGGAACTAGTTCGGCCTTTTTTTAAATAAAATACATTATCTATGTATTAGAAACATTTTTGTATACTTAATTTAAAACTAAGAACAAAATATTTATGACAAATAACTTAAAAACGCGTTTAATTGCCAAATCATCTGGCTGCCCTGCTGAAAAAGGCATCTCTCTCTGGTTCAATACTAATCGATCAAATCGTATTATATATAAATCTTCAAGTTTTGGTCATTCAAAATAAGTGAAATTTTGTGTGAGTAGTAACTATCAATAATTCAAGTTTCGCTATAATTTTAATTCTCAAAAGCTGATTTTCTGAAAATCCCGGGATTTTGTCAATCCCGGGATTTTTCGGGACTAAAATTGTCCGGGATTTCGGGATTCACGATCGCGGGATTTCAATCCCTAGTGTGGTTATATCAACAAAATTTCATAACAATGCTTCTAATTTTTATTACCATACCCTGTTCTTTTTTAATTTTTGTCATATGACAGTAACCATGTTGTTGTTTTTGTAGTAATTACCTAACAATAGAAAAACCATTGCGGTGATTTTGACTGTTTTTTTACAATTTTTTTTAAAATAAATTTGAAGAAAAATACAAAATTCTTCACAACACAAAGAAAAACATCAGCAAAGCAAAAGTTGGTATAAATATTCAAGAAAATACAGATATTTAAAAATGAAAAACCGTCAAACCTTATTGGTCTTTTTTTGTAGTGTTATATATCTGTATTTTCTTTAGTATTTCTATCAACTTTTAGTTTGATGACTTTTATTTTTTTTCAGGTTCTACAATTAGGGTTCTACACTAACAATTTAGTGGAGTGTGTCAGTCGGAAAAGAGGCCGAAATCCGGTAGTCTTCTTGGACACGACGAGACTACTTCCTCCCCCCGTTTTCGAGGGTGCTGAAGACGATGGTGCTGGTCAATTTGCTTTTTGGGCGGGGGAAGACCCTCAAAAGGGTTAAAAACCCCCTTATTACGCCCACTATGGTAACAAAACTCATCTATGGAAAGCTTTTGTAAGGCAATATGGGTATCAAACGATTCAGCGTGTCTTTGCGGCAAACATAGGCTATAATAAATCGGCCACGCTCACTTGCCGCGCCCACTTAACTAACAAAACAAAGCTACACTATATGTTTGTAAATAAATGTTGATGTAAAATGATTCTGTGTTTCATAGGGCTAAACATAGGTTATATGAGATTGACCATGCCCACCTGATACGTTTTCCCGCCACGCCCACTATAATGACAAATCAGCCATGGTATATTTGTCATAGCAATATGGGTATCAAACGATTCAGCGTGTCATTGCGGCAAACGTAGGCTATAATATAATCGACCACGCCCACTTTCCGCGCCCACTTAACTAGCAAAACAAAGCTACGGTATTAATGTAATCTCGCAACATTACAAGCTCAGTAACTCAACATAATTTTTTTTTTGTTAGTTAAGTGGGCACGGAAAGTGGGCGTGGTCGATTATATTATAATAATTTTACATCAACATTTATTTACAAACATATAGTGTAGCTTTGTTTTGTTAGTTAAGTGGGCGCGGCAAGTGGGCGTGGCCGATTTTATTATAGCCTATGTTTGCCGCAATGACACGCTGAATCGTTTGATACCCGTATTGCCTTACAAAAGCTTTCCATAGATGAGTTTTGTTACCATAGTGGGCGTAATAAGGGGGTTTTTAACCCTTTTGAGGGTCTTCCCCCGCCCAAAAAGCAAATTGCCCAGCACCATCGTCTTCAGCACCCTCGAAAACGGGGGGAGGAAGTAGTCTCGTCGTGTCCAAGAAGACTACCATGTTCTTCCGACTGACACACTCCACTTATTAGCCAAATCCGATGTGTACTTTTCGAGATATCAGCGAATATAATAAGTACTTTTTGTATGAGTGGAAAGCTTGCTATCATCTTTCTAGTGTTAAACATCAAATTTTTTACGCATAACTCTATGTGCTTCAACTAAAATAATTGAAAAAAATTTGATCTGCATAGAACGCAAAGTCAAATTAGTCCCTTAGTTTTTGCTTCTTCTTTTTTATGTGACGATATCTATGACATTCAAGAAACGTCTTTTCCTTGAATTTAAACATTAACTTTATTAATTTAATTTTTTATTATTTTTAATTTATCAGGTGTACAACTTTGCTTCCGCCGTTTTCCGATAGGTGGCTGTACCGGCTGAGGCTGGTTGCAATACATAGATGGTAATGCCTTTAAAGTGAGTGTGGACAGTGCCTAACGAATTGTCATCGCCGTTTCAGTGACAGTTGTTCTTGTTTTCGTATTATTCACGCTCGAAAATGTCCGTTTATGTGCCCAATTCTCGCCATTTGCGGGAAGTTTTACTTTTCTGTTACAATTCGAAAAAAAATGCAGCTGAAGCGCATCGAATGCTCTCAGCAACTTACGGTGATGCTGCTCTGAGTGAAAGAACGTGTCGGGAGTGGTTTCAACGTTTTAAAAATGGTGATTTCGATGTCGAAGACAAACATGGTGGTGGAAGAGAAAAACCCTTCAAAGATGAACAACTAGAAGCATTGCTTGATGAAGATTCGTGCCAAACCCAAGAAGAGCTTGCCGAATCGTTGGGAGTGAGTCAGCAAGCCATTTCAAAACGTCTCAAGGCCCTGGGCATGATTCAGAAAGAAGGAAACTGGGTGCCGTACGAGTTGAAACCGAGGGACATCGAGCAAAAGTGGTCAAAAAGTACCTGGAAACGCTGAAATGGGAAGTCTTGCCCCACCCGCCGTATTCCCCAGATGTCGCCCCTTCTGACTTCCACCTATTCCGTTCGATGGCACACGGCCTGGCAGATCAACATTTTCAATCCTTCGAAGAATTGGAAAAATGGATTGCTTCATGGATAGCGTCAAAAGAGGACTCCTTTTTTCGAGCCGGGATCCGAAAATTGCCGGAAAGATGGGAGAAAGTTGTCGCTAGCGACGGACAATACTTTGAATAATACATCTGTAAGCACTTTTTCGCAATAAAGCTTTTAATTTTGAAAAAAAACGGCGGAAGTAAAGTTGTACACCTGATATTAATTTTGTATTATTACTAAAACTGCATACAATTCTTAGGACTAACAAAAACATTTATTTTTGAAACCATAAATGGTTCAGATGTCCACCAAGTAGCATGTTGCCATATGTCAACAAAATTGCAAAAGGGTTCACAGCATTTTTGTTGCATTTACTCCATTTATTCAACTTCTGCCATCCTTTTCGCTGTTTCTACACATAACTTTCGAAGAAATTTTTTTATCTCATCAG
Source organism: Melieria omissa (assembly GCA_963971225.1). Lineage (NCBI taxonomy): Eukaryota > Metazoa > Arthropoda > Insecta > Diptera > Ulidiidae > Melieria > Melieria omissa. Next base: position 25,034,938 of record OZ020269.1, on the reverse strand, counting down.
CAGTTGGTTTTTAATTTAGAATACTTTCACAAAGTCCATTAAATCTTTTTTCTATACAGACTCTTAATCCATTGTTGACTCTGACCGATATAGATTTTCAAAAATAAAAAACAGGTGTTGAACTGTTTCTCACACAAACTAAAATAAAAGGGCCTAATGTTTCCTATACAAACTCTACTAAATCAAATGTTTCCTATACAAACTCTAAACCCATTGTTGATAATGATAGATTTTGACTAAAATAATTCAAAATACATGATTTATTATAGTGTTTAATTTGAAGAATTTTCAACTAATGCGAAATAAATAGGCTCATTAAATTATATTTTCCTACACAAACTGTTCACCCGTTGATGACTTCGTCTGAGATGATCCCAAAAACCGAACATGTTGATTTTGGTTTTTATTTCGAGTATGTTTACAAAGTTTGACATCTAGCGGATCATTAAGTATTCCATTCCTAAAAAGAACACAACACATCATATCCGCTGATATCTCGAAAAGTACACATCAGCTTGATTGTTGATTTTTGATTTTTCACAAAATAAATTTGAAAAAATGAAATAAAAGGTTTACGACCAAAAATAAATATCACCAAAGCAAAAGTTGGTAGAAATATAGGGTCTTCCAACAAGAGGTGTTATTTTGGTATTCAAAGAAAAATGCCATTTTTTGAGATAAATGATCGGATGTTTATTTCATAATAAAAAGGAAGGTATGCCGTTAATAATGAAAAACAAAATCAGCCAAATGGCCACCACGACCACACTTACAGGAGCATATCCTTTTCATGAAATTTTCCATAGCCAAATCGCAAAGTAGCTGCCCTATGTCCTCGATAGCCTCACGAATTCTATCTTTGAGGTCTTGAATCGACGCTGGGCTGTTGGCGTACACCTTATCTTTCACGTGGCCCCAAAGGAAGAAGTCGCAAGGTGTTAAATCACAAGATCTCGGTGGCCACCTCTTGCAGAGATAACACGGTCCGGAAACTTTTCCCGTAAAAGAGCAATAGTTTCGTTGCTTGCGTGGCTCGTAGCGCCGTCTTGTTGAAAATAAACGTTGTCCAGATCAATACCATCCAAGTCCGACCATAAAAAAGTCATTAATCATCTCTCTATAGCGCAATCCATTCACCGTAACTGTTGATCCATCCTCATTTTCGAAAAAGTAAGGTCCAATGACCCGCAGGACCATAAACCACACCTTCACATCTTCACACCTTCTTCACATCACTAACTTGTCCCAACAGCTCGAATTTTTCCACCAATTTCTGTATTGCGGTCCGAAAAGGTGCTTCACGACGACCCAAAAATGCTTTAGTTTTGCGAACTGTGACTGCAAGATTTTCACTATTTTTGTAGTGAATTTTAATAATTTCAATGCGTTATTGAAGCGTGTATCGTTCCATTTTTAGTAATAGCGTAGTTTCTACTTGTCAAATGTCAAAGAATAAAAGCTTCAAAAGTGACAGCTGCCGAAATACCGGGTGATTCAAAATAACACCTCTTGTTGGAAAACCCTATACTAAGGTAAATACAGATATTTATAGTGTTAAGACGCACACATAGCACAAAGTATCTTTTCTAGTGTTTATTTTCGCTTTCATTTCTTCATATAACACCTTAACCCATCTTTTGTCTTTAGATCCTACAGTTCAAAAACAGTTCAAATTTCATGTTTTTAGCCTATTATGAATTGGTTCAGTGATGGACACTTATTAAGCAAACCTTGCGACAGAACTTTTGACCCATCCAAAAGTTGATATCAATTGCATTAACATTTCTTCGATTTCATATTGACGTAAAAAAACCAATTTCTTTGGCGCCATTTTGCGCAATTAGCGAAACAATGAAACTTGTTCGATTACACGATTGAGTTCGCATTCTGACAATGGACTGTATTCGAATATTGCGCCACGCTTTTGCAATATGATGAATTTCACATGTTATTGCAATTTTAAACATATTGCAATG